>OZ023213.1:18717453-18739953 GCA_963995525.1 Escarpia spicata
TGCTGCGGTGTCGAACCTTGTCGGGCAAGTTCGTTCACCCAACGTTTTTCCAGTTCACTCAAATGTATGAATGAGTACCTGGCTATAGACAGTGGTGGATATTTGTGTACACATATTTTTCGCGCAGTAATTGCAGCGTGGCTGAATGCTTTCTTGATAATTCTAGATGGTGTTCGGTTGAACACGTATGTTAGGGCTTAACATTTTGAGCAGTCCTGGGGGCTGTATACTGTTCTATATAAGAATTTACATTTACAGTAAATAAACTCAAATACAATTCTCGAGCTTCTATCCCTTGGCATAAGAAATGCAGTGACTTTCGATACCAATAAATATTCGTTTTCATAGAACAATATATATATATATATATATCCATATTTGAAATTTTACCTCACACACTCTGTAGATGATTGTTTCCAATACTCAATATCCCAATATATGTTATTTCATACATAAAACTATATGTGATCGTTTTAGTGTTAAGACAGTGATTGTGTGTGGTTGTTATTACAATCAATTATGTGTTCATGTTAGATGCACTTGCACGTGTGCATTTTATAGTAACACAAACCTTTTATTTTGTGTATTGCTTGGTTCATCTTGTTTATTAAACAAATACGCGGCTTGTGTATCATGTACTATTTTCTTGCTGACAAATCGTGTGATTATGCTGACATGCGATTATGTTTCTCCAGTTAATATAAATGTTTGCACACATTTACAAAGTTTATTTGGTATTGTAGTGGCACTTACTGGCGTCGAAACGCGCGAAACGTATTGGAGGGAGGGAGGTGCTGAAGCTCTCCAAAACCCTTCAACTACATCCTCCTTGAGGCTCACCAAAAAGCTCTGGAAATTCGCACTCCTGCTTGTCGAGATATTGGGGCAAATCTGTCGAAGCTTATGGCGTAAATGCAAATATAATATTAATACTACTACTAATACTAATGTTTATTGTCTGATTATTACAAAATGACCCTCAAAAACTGAACTATTAACGCGTATGAGCTAAGCAAAAGCCGATATTTTGCTTACCGCCTGAAATTGTCCATATTTATAATATTATATTTCAAATGAAATGTGTTTACTTCGTCAATAACCTTGATGTAGTGGCTCCTTGTTTATGCAAATTTGTTCATTTAATCACATTCACGCATACGTAACGTATTTACTTATATACAAATACCTTCCGAAATATCGAGTAGACCTACTCTAGGTCAAGTACATTTTAATTGGAATGATCAACTGTAAGGCAGCGTATTCAGATGCCTTGCATTTGTTGATTTTAATAATGCTATTACTGCAGTAAAATTGGGTTACATTGATATTGTCCAATAATTCATCAAACACACACTTCAACGTACCTATTTGTAGGATAATTTGTGTACTGTATGCTAATGTATGCTGCATCTTGCCCGTTTTAATGGCAATGCTTCTGATGCCAATTCAAGCCAATCAAGGAATGTCATGATTTCAAAATTTGACATCTGTTAGACGACACCTGTTTGGAAGTAACACATTTCCAGCAATGGGAAGTGTAAAAGTCAAGTTCTTAAAAACATACAGACCATAAACACTACAGTTTAGTATTTTGTTTACAGGGTCTCTTGAAGAAGTTGAAGCGTTGTTATAATGTAGCACTTTGACCATGAGATTGATGACATCATGCGATGTGTCAAGGAATACTAACACACACTCACACACACACACACACACACACACACACACACACACACACACACACACACACACACACACACACACACACACACACACACACACACACACACACACACACACACACACACACACACACACACACACACACACACACACACACACACACACACACACACACACCAGACACACAATTAACTTAACAAATAATTAATTTTAGATCCAGAATCTATTCTCGAAATTATAATCTTCTTGTGAATGAACAATACGATGATGAACGTATTAAAAACGTCACCCACAAAATCAGTGGGTTGAAAACTGAAGGTCAGGCTAGTAATTGGCTTTGGAAAGTTACCAGATATTAAAGCTAACTCTTTCGACCAGTAAGCCTCCCGTACACTAAAGCGGCCCGCACACCAAGGAGACTCTGTCGAGCCGCGGTCGAGACGCGTTTTTGATGCGTCTTGACCGCGTCTCGAGCATCTCGTCTTGACGCGTTTCCCGCAAGTCTCGTGCCAGTCCCGGGGTGACCTGCCAGCACATCAAGGAGACGAGAATGCGTCTAGAGGCAATACGGATCAATGCGCGCGCTCGTGTATAATATGTACACACGGTGAATGCGAAACTAAAATGGCTAGGTTTGTATTTCTCCTTTTTGAAAACACGGTGAAATAACCCAGGCTCAGAAGTCTCAATGTTATGGTCCCCTTAGGTTGCGCGAACATATATACAATAGGCGATACAAGTAGCCACTTTGACTGCTGTTCTACGGCCACTGTGCAGTTCTACTGTATATTTTGTGAATGTACTCATCTGGTGGCCAAAATGAAGCGCCTATACGATAGTGGAATGACACTACACAATCTGATTATTTTGGCAATTAATAGATTTTTCGTTGTAAACAATGGACAATGTTATTTCGTATGCCAGCGTCTTATGTCGTTAAACTTAATACCCCTACTTAATCTGACTACCTGTTCTAAATAATATCATAAACTGGTGAGGAGTCTGAGCTAGTTCCTGCACATATCCGTCATAACTGAAAAACATGTATGAGTGACAAAATGGCATTCCATTTATTAAATACATTAATCATAGTCATGGAATGCCGAAGAGCCCCTACATGGGTTAACAATCACAATTGGCTACAAATGCCATAGGAGGGGCACTTACTGGCGTCGAAACGCGCGAAACGTATTGGAGGGAGGGAGGTGCTGAAGCTCTCCAAAACCCTTCAACTACATCCTCCTTGAGGCTCACAAAAAAGCTGTGGACATTCGCACTCCTGCTTGTCGAGATATTGGGGCAAATCTTTGTCGAAGCTTATGGCGTAAATGCAAATATAATATTAATACTACTACTAATACTAATGTTTTTGTCTGATTATTACAAAATGACCCTCAAAAACTGAACTATTAACGCGTATGAGCTAAGCAAAAGCCGATATTTTGCTTACCGCCTGAAATTGTCCATATTTATAATATTATATTTCAAATGAAATTTGTTTACTTCGTCAATAACCTTGATGTAGTGGCTCCTTGTTTATGCAAATTTGTTCATTTAATCACATTCACGCATACGTAACGTATTTACTTATATACAAATACCTTCCGAAATATCGAGTAGACCTACTCTAGGTCAAGTACATTTTATTTGGAATGATCAACTGTAAGGCAGCGTATTCAGATGCCTTGCATTTGTTGATTTTAATAATGCTATTACTGCAGTAAAATTGGGTTACATTGATATTGTCCAATAATTCATCAAACACACACTTCAACGTACCTATTTGTAGGATAATTTGTGTACTGTATGCTAATGTATGCTGCATCTTGCCCGTTTTAATTGCATTGCTACTGATGCCAATTCAAGCCAATCAAGGAATGTCATGATTTCAAAATTTGACATCTGTTAGACGACACCTGTTTGGAAGTAACACATTTCCAGCAATGGGAAGTGTAAAAGTCAAGTTCTTAAAAACATACAGACCATAAACACTACAGTGTAGTATTTTGTTTACAGGGTCTCTTGAAGAAGTTGAAGCGTTTTTATAATGTAGCACTTTGACCATGAGATTGATGACATCATGCGATGTGTCAAGGAATACTAACACACACTCACACACACACACACACACACACACACACACACACACACACACACACACACACACACACACACACACACACACACACACACACACACACACACACACACACACACACACACACACACACACACACACACACACACACACACACACACACACACACACACACACACGCACGCACGCACGCACGCACACACACACACACGCACTCACGCACGCACGCTCGTACACACACACACATATACACGTACGTACGTATGTATGCATGTATGTATGTATGTTTGTATGTATGCATGTATGTGTGTATGTATGTACGTACGTCCGTTTATGCATTTATTTATATGTGTGCGTGTGTGTGTGCGTCCGTGCGTGCGTCGTTTGGTGTAACCAATGACCCACATGTTTTCAAAACACGTGGGTCATTGGTATGTGTTTCTATTACTTAATATGTTGACGTTGACACTGGACAGTGCACAGAAGGCTCACGATTCTGAAAGATTTGTCAACACAGACACCCTTCAGTTGAACACTGGGAAGCAGCCCTGTTGTTCGGGTAAACACACATTTTTTATATTTCGCATTAGAATATTCATGTCGCTTGAGTGTCTCTTAACTGGCCAGGTGTTGCCCTCACTTATCTTATAACGTGGGATGCGGCCCAATCTTTTCATCAAGACAGTTTACATTATCACTCTACGAAACCGAATGATGCATCCCGAGGTATGTACTGCGATCGTGACGATTGGGACATCTCGATTTCTAGTAAGCAATATGTTGTGAAGGATGCTATGTAATTTCTTATATTTTGTTTAATACAAGTCACGTAATATTGCCTCCGTAATTCGATGTTTTACCTGCATTAGTTTAATTTCATTTTATGAAAAGGCAAACATATACGAGATCCACAACGACACTCATCACGACTGTTAGTTTGTTAGTGCAATTTCTTACAAGACGTTTTGGTAATTATCACCAGACAAACAAATAACTTTATTAACTTAACAAATAATTAATTTTAGATCCAGAATCTATTCTCGAAATTATAATCTTCTTGTGAATGAACAATACGATGATGAACGTATTAAAAACGTCACCCACAAAATCAGTGGGTTGAAAACTGAAGGTCAGGCTAGCAATTGGCTTTGGAAAGTTACCAGATATTAAAGCTAACTCTTTCGACCAGTAAGCCTCCCGTACACTAAAGCGGCCCGCACACAACGGAGACTCTGTCGAGACGCGGTCGAGACGCGTTTTTGATGCGTCTTGACCGCGTCTCGAGCATCTCGTGCCAGTCCCGGGGTGACGTGCCAGCACACCAAGGAGACGAGAATGCGTCTAGAGGCAATACGGATCAATGCGCGCGCTCGTGTATGATGTGTACACACGGTGAATGCGAAACTAAAATGCCTAGGTTTGTATTGCTCCTTTTTGAAAACACGGTGAAATAACCCAGGCTCAGAAGCCTCAATGTTATGGTCCCCTTAGGTTGCGCGAACATATATACAATAGGTGATACAAGTAGCCACTTTGACTGCTGTTCTACGGCCACTGTGCAGTTCTACTGTAAATTTTGTGAATGTACTCATCTGGTGGCCAAAATGAAGCGCCTATACGATAGTGGAATGACACTACACAATCTGATTATTTTGGCAATTAATAGATTTTTCGTTGTAAACAATGGACAATGTTATTTCGTATGCCAGCGTCTTATGTCGTTAAACTTAATACCCCTACTTAATCTGACTACCTGTTCTAAATAATATCATAAACTGGTGAGGAGTCTGAGCTAGTTCCTGCACATATCCGTCATAACTGAAAAACATGTATGAGTGACAAAATGGCATTCCATTTATTAAATACATTAATCATAGTCATGGAATGCCGAAGAGCCCCTACATGGGTTAACAATCACAATTGGCTACAAATGCCATAGGAGGGGCACCTATGGCATGTGTAGCCAATTGTGATTGCATATATATATATATACATGTATATATATGATACACAACGGACAACACCAACTACTGACACATGACAAAGTGGGCTAATCACCCAAACGTTTGTAAACAAACCATAACGAATTTATGGTAACCCAATATATAATGAGTAGAGGTGCTATATATACACATATCTAAGGAGAACCACTAACTAATAATACACCAAACAGAAGCTCAAGGTCAAACTGGCACACAAAAGTATTTCGAAAAGTATTCGCACTAAAAACCCTGCGTACACTACTGAAGATTCAGTTGAGGAAAAAGCATAATGCGAAACCTCGTGTACCAAACTACTACAGGGACAAGCGTCAACAAATTAAAATACTTTGTGAACTGCCTCTCTGTGATCAATGTTTCAAAATGAAACTACATGTCCTGCTCGAGCTGATCTATCAGACAACCACTGTTAACACACTATTAGGGAGGATGGGTGGGATTTTCGAGCAGAGCGGAACGGTTCAAGACAGAAGCGGTAACTGAATTTGAAATACTTATCATCCAGCAACAAGCAGCCCTACGCCAATCACCTGTTATCATGGGGGCCAATGTTTATTTCTGGCCAAAAAAAAGAAACACTCCAGGTATAGATGTGGAAGAAGTAGTACTTTTTTTAAGGAAAACACTTGAAAAGGTGCAATTTTGTGACAACAAAACATGATTTTCAGCCAAGTAATATACATTTTATTGGTAAATCCACCATTTGCTGAATAAAATGGGAAACATTGTGGGGTGGGGTAGAATACGGTTTTCAGCCACGTGATGTAGAGTTTTGTAGACCCTATATTTTAGTTATAAATCCTCCACTTGCTGAACAAAACGAGAAACCATTCTATGGTGGAGGTGTCATCTTCCCATCGGTTAATTTTTATATCCAACTCTTGAAAATATGTAATTTTAGTATATATGCGTGTTCAGCAAATATTGCATATTTAACTTATAAAGGCTCTATTTGATAACCAAATAAGCAAGAATTGTAGGGGTGGGGGTTCCTCTTTCATCCATATTATTATTAAAACACCTGAAAAGATGCACTTTCGAGACACTTAAAATATGATTTTAAGCAACAATTATTATGTTTTAGTTCTAAGTGAACATATTTGTAGACTTAAAAAGTTGGTCAGTTTTTTTCGGGATCCGCATTTGTGTACGACCCGCCATGTGACTCCAGGCCAGCTCCTCATTGGCAAGTGGAACTGTTACGTCTCATCTCGACCTCGTCTTGTCGTGACGATCCACGCACACCTAGCCTTGAGAAAAGACACATTGGAAGCGAGGTCAGAATCAGGGAGAGACGCGTCGAGACGCTAAAAAACGAATATGTTTGATCATTTTGACTCGCTCAACACGTGCTCACGATTCGCTTAAGACGCACTAAAGACACCTCGAGACGGTCTCGAATGTAAACCCGCGCTCCAAGGAGACGCAGACGAGAAGTTCTAATCTCGTCCGCATCTCGGGCGAGTTTCCTTCGTGTGCGTGCAACTCTAAGCGTGTTTTATTAAACCAACGGCGGATGTTATTTACATTACTGACGTAAACCGTCCATGCTATTTATCGCCATCTTACATCGTCACAGTGTGTTGCAGTTTTCCTTTGGTAGTCCGGGCGCTGTTCTTCTGCTGTTGCTGGTGAGGTTCTGCACCCAGTTTCCTGAGGCGATCGGTTCAGAGTATGATCTGCCGTACTATCTCTCGTGCATCGATGTGTGTGAGAAGGACATGAGACAGTGTGTCAGTAATTGTGAGAAGAATAACACGTGTGTGGCATCACGAAAGTTCTGCAAGGACCTGTGTTTGAATGTGATGTTTACGTGCAATATAAACTGTTTCGACGAGGCAGTGAGGTTGTTCTACGAAACTAACAATTAATCATCTATAAACAGAATACCCCCACAGCGCTGTAACATGGTGATGACAAATGAATAGATTAGTATTAGTTTGGGGACCATTTGTAACCCCCCAAATGTGCCAAGGACCATCTATTGTGATAAGACATTATAATGTACACTTCTTGTTTGCCAGTGTGGATATGATAAAATTAATAAAGAATATCATGTAATTTGTTCTTAGAATATGGGGAATGTTTGTTTAAGTTGTTATTTTATAAGTGTTGTCTAGTTAGTATCCGCACACGAACAGTACATTATAGTCCATTTGACATTAATATGTATTCAATAGCCAACCTAGAAAAGTTCTATCCTATGAACTTTGTTGTTGTTTTGTACTTACATGGGTTCCTAAAACAAATTCAGCTTGGCTGCCCAAACAACAACTTTGGGCAACTCTGGTAATTTGTATAAATCCAAGATGGCTACTGGATTTAAATTTTGAACCACTTGTCCTAGAGTGATGTATAATACCTCTTTAAGGGGTGTTGGGGTGCATAGTATCCATTTATGATTTAATTTTTGTAGTTCAAGGTCAAGATCAGATGTTGCACATAAATGGATAATCTTACAACATTTGATACATATGTTCGTGAGAAAAAACAGTAACCAATCATATTTGAAACATGTAGTCACATCTGTTACACGTGGTGTATAGTGGAAATATCATTATGAATATTGGTATTCATATTTTTGTTGAGGAAAATTCATACATTAAGGTAATCATGTACATGATACATATGTTCGTGAGAAAGGAACAGTAACTAGTCATACTTAAAACACGTAATCAAAAATATTACACGTAGTGTATAGTGCAAACATCATCATTAACATTGGCATACATATTTCTTTGTGAAGAAATGTCTTGCATTAAGTAATCATGTACGGAAGTCATTGTAAGGATGTTACGAGGATTTATATCCATAACTATAGATGAAAGACAGTTTTACACAATGCTATGCCATAAGCGTAACGTTTACGCTATCGTTGTAACTGCATATATCGTCTAATAGTTTTCACAGTTTGCCTACTCCCACTCATCATCCAGGTAAATAAGATCAGCAAGACCATCCTCAACATCCTCCTGCTGAAGTGAATGTGATTGATTCGATTGTTCTTGGAGATAGGATGGAGCGCACGTACATCGCCAGTATTCCCGATGGGTTCTACGACCCTATAAGTAGTGCCATCAAGACGACGGACGTTCTAAAGAAGCAGGACAAAGGCAAAAAAGGGCAGGCCAGTCATCGATCTTGAGAACATTTTTCTCCGGCGCTTGATGATTGGTCAGCAGCGGCAGGTGGAACGTGGGCCTCTGTTTAACTACGAACTGTTTTCATTGCCTCCATCGTTCATCGATGAGCATGGTTGACCCGCAAAGCCTGCAAGTCGGGGTTGATTAAGAACCCATATGAGTACAAATAAATGAAACAGTTCACAGGATAGAAAATTTCTAGGTTAATGAATTGAAAATGTAAGCATACTTACATCGTCTTCGAACAGAACGAACATTAACATACCTTGAGATAGTGCTGACTGCTGAAATATTCGGAAATTAAAACCAAGTCTATTCTGAGATAGGACTAAGTAATATAGTCTGAACCAATACAAGAATCGGTAATTAATATATATCCAAGGAAGATCATAGTTAATTATAAGTTATATGGTTATATAGTTAAGTATGAAAAATGGTAACCCTAATCCATTTTGGTATGCCGCACGTAATTTCAATGTGTTTAGTGTCTATTTGGTTGCAAGCCATTTAATATTATACGTGATAATACAACTAATACGGCAAAACACGCGCGCGCACGCACGCACACACACACGCACACATACACGCATGCACGTACGCATTCACACAAAGCCAATTTTGGGTGCCTCATAGCAGGGACCCATTCAACAATTACACATAATACGTATGCATATGTGTGTGTGTGTGTGCGTGCGCGCGCGCGCGAGTGTGTGCGTGTGGGCATTTGTGCGTATGTGTATGTATGTATATGTGCTTGTGTGTGTATGTATGTATGTATGTATGCATGTATGCATGTATGCATGTATGTATGTTTGCATGCTCTCGCTTGTGAATGTATTTATAACTATGTGTGTGTGTGTGTGTGTTTGTGTATGTGTGCGTGCGTGCGCGTGTGTGTGCGTCGTTTAGTGCGACCAAAGATCCTTGCGTTGTGTAGTCTTGGTATGTGTTTCTATTACTTAATATGTTGACGTTGACATTGGACAGTGCACAGAAAGCCCACGAGTGTGAACGATTTGTCATCACAGACACCCTTCAGTTGAACAATGGGAGGCAGCCCAGCTGTTCGTGTTAGCTCACCGTTTTGCTTTAATTTCTCATTAGAATATTCATAAGGCTTGAGTATCTCTTACCTGGTCAGGTGTTCACCTAACATACCTTATAACGTGGCTCGCCGCCCAATCTTGTTATTGTCAGTTTAAATAATCACGCTACGAAACCGAAATGATGCATGCCAAGGTACGTACACCGATCGTGATGATCGGGACATCTCGATTTGAAGTAAGCAGTGTGTTGTGAATGATGCCATGTAATTTCTTAAATGTTGTTTAACACAAGCGTCACCTAATATTGCCTCCGTTATGCGTCTTGAGGCAAGACGGATCGATGCGCGCGTTCATGTGTGATGTGGACATACGGTGAATGCACAACTAAAATGGCTAGGTTTTCTTGCTCATTTTTGAAAACATGGTGAACTAACCCAGTGTCAGAAGTCTCGATGCTATGTTCTCCTTAGGTTGCGCGAACGTATATGCAATAGGCGATACAGGTAGCCACTTTGACTGCTGTTCTAAAGCCACTGCGCGGTTCTACTGTATATTTCAGTTGTGAATATACTCATTTGGTGGTCAAAATGAAGCGTATATATGATAGTGGAATGACACTACACCATCTGATTGTTTTGGCAATTAATAGATTTTCCGTTGTAAACAATGGATAATGTTATTTTGCATGCCAGCGTCTTATGTAATTAAATTTAATATCCCTACTTAATCTGACTACCTGTTCTGAATAATATCATAAACTGGTGTAGGGCCTGAGCTAGTTTCTGTACATATAAGTAATAACTGAAAAACATGTATGAGTGACAAAATGGCTTCCATTTATTTACTACAGTAATCATAGTCATGGAATGCCGAAGAGCCCGTACATGGAGATGACAATCACAATTGGTTACAAGTGCCATAGTAGGAGCGTAATTACCAAGTTGATTAGCCATACACATACATGTAAGGGAGACCGGGGCTAGTAAATTCAGTTTTTGAAATTCTGCCTGTCACTAAAAAACTACACATGATAACTTAAATATATTTTGCAGGTATACAAACATAATGTTTATTTGAAGAAAAAAGATACATAAAAAAAACAAATTATTTCATTCTTGAGATATAACTGAATTAAATCCATAAAACAAATGTATACAACTTGCCCAGATTACGGAATACAGGGAATGTTGTTACCCCACACGGGGTGCATTGTTGCACTGGTTTATAAAACAACAACAGACAGGTTTATATACTTTCACAGATATCAACCATCAACTTTGAAAATGTGTGCCACATTGGAGCAGAATATTGGGCTACCCTTCCAAGCCCCAAAACTTATTACGTAAATGTAGAGAACCGCCGTTAAAGGGCCAATCTAAGTCTCCATCTATCACTCATCACTCAGTTTTGCTGCTTCTGTTCAATTGTCTTCATCTGATTCGCACATGTCGCTGACATTATAAGCATCACCATCGGTGCACTCCTCATGGGCCCAATATTTGCAGCTCGTACACTAGATCCACTTCTCCTCTGGGGCAGAATCAGAGTAGTTCTCCCCACAGACAAGACAGTGCCAAACAGCATTGCTAATTTTGACCGTCTTTTTTCCTTTGCTTTCCTTTTATTCCTGATTGCAGCTCAAAAGCTTTCTTTTGCTGGTCTTCACTGCTGCTTTGTCAGCGTCATTTTTCAGATTTAGTCGTTCAGGAGTGTCTATCAGAAAAACAGTATGCCGTTTCGTTCTGTTTCCTCCTTTAGTTTTCCTTGGACTAGCCTTTCTGAAAGGTCGCAATGCCTCCAGTCGTTCACCTCAGGTGAACGACTGGTGTTCTTTCCAGCCTTTGTGATGCTAGATTGTTCTTTTCATTGGCGCTTGCTCCTCAGCACTCGGTAGGAACTCGTCTTCCCCAAATACATTTCTGTTAAACGGATAGATTCCAGACACCTTAAATCCTTTCTGAATGTTCTGTGTTGTTGCGGCCTTCGGCAAAGCCTCTGCAACGATTCCTGGCAAGTCGTAGATTGTCATAGTCGTTCCCGAGTGGGACTTCATCCAGCCGTCGCATGAAGTATTGACACATTTCTTGAATGGGCCATACACACTTCGGTCCAATGACTGGAGCTTGTGCGAACAGAGTGGTGGGAATGTGACAAGAACTACCCGTTTCTCTGCTGTACCCAACCAGATTTAAGGAGACGTGAGAGTCATGATTGTCGAGCAAAAACAGGATAGGCTTTTCTTTCGTGCACTTTGTGACCGATACAAAATGTTTCATGAATACTAAGAAGTTTTTCTCGGTCATCCACCCAGACGGATGCGCAGTCCCTATACAGCCAGTAGGACCATCTCTAATAAAACGGTCCCTAAAATTAACACGGGGGAACACAAACATTGGTGGGATTGTGTTGCCACTGGCACTGACTGCCTCAGTCAAAGTTACCAAGGTTCTCCTCTCGCCAGATGTAATATCCCCAACCTGTTTTGAGCCTTTTCTGGCAAAAATCGACTTGGACGTTGTACTAGGGTGGTGCCTGTCTCATCTACTTTGTAAATGTCATGACATTAGAAATTACATCTATCCATTACATCAGAGTGGTTGTTGTTGAAAAAGCACTGCACAGTATGCTTATTGAAACTGGTGGATCTACTGAGACGTATTGCTTCTGGAGTACGCAAGGAAAGGGTAGTATTTCTTTTAAGGAAATTAGACAACCAGTCTGGACCTGCAATTTCGGTGTCAGTCCAGTCTTGTGGGACGTTCATATTGTTGCTGACGGCAAACTGCCTTAGATCTTTGGGTGTCAGTCCATATTTGATCTTTAATGCTTTTAGTACATAATCCACCAGAAGCTTCTCCTGGACAGGGCTGAACACTAGGTTGTTTGTATCCCGCGTCGGTGCATTCGACAGCTGTTCGTTTCTTGCAGTAACGGTGCAGGGTTATAAAATTGATCTGGAAAACAGAAGATGGAATCATAAGGGCCTACTTTTAACTCATGTTAGTCTAGACGACAACATTTGGCCTACCGGGCTTCATTTTTATTATAATCCAGTGGGAAAAATTAGCCCAATTTCTTTCAATATTGACTTTTGGCAATTTTCTTATACAACAAGTTGGCCTTTGAGCTCTAAAATAAATACACATATCACACTGACAAAGGTACAGTAAAATGATCCAAGGTTGGGTCCTAACCACCAATTTACGTTTTAATAATATGCCACCTTTCGCAAGCTTTCATGATGTTTGATTACTCGTTCAGATGCCCTCTCCAGAACTGCAGCAGTGCATCTCTCCGCTCGATCTGTTTTCCTTTTGTACGTTCAAACCATGGTTCTTAGTGTTGGAATGAAAACATTTGGAATGTGAGACCAGAAACACCAAAGTGGGGCAAGTTGTTACATCCTATAACTACTAGCCCCGCTCTGATTTCTGCACTTGATGCCAAAAATTACGTCAATAGGCCAAATGTTCCGGAGAAAAAAACATATACAGAAACTAAGACTTAGCACAATACTTTCAAATCATCAGATCAAATGTATTGAACTATAATATACATAGGTGCTAGAAGAAAAGATGTGAAGACGGAAATACTTACCTTTGGGGACAAAAATCGTATTTTTGTCCGTAACTTTGCCGGGAGTGGATTCGATTCGGCCCGCTTCTTTCGTGGGTCGTAATGAGGTAATCACGTGTTGTGAACCCTGGCTCCATCTATCGACCAGTGTGTTAACTAATGCCACTGTATCAACCTACCCCTGTATTAAACTAGCCCCTGTTTCGGTGAATGCGAAACTAAACTAGCTATGTTTTTCTCTCTTACTTTTGAAAACACGGTGAAATAACCCAGTCTCAGAAGACTCGATGATGTGTTCCCCTTAGGCTGCGCGAACATATATGCAATAGGCGATACAGGTAGCCACTTTGACTGCTGTTCTACGGCCACTGTGCAGTTCTACTGTATATTTTGTGAATGTACTCATCTGGTGGCCAAAATGAAGCGTGTATGTGGCTAATCAACATGGTAATTACGCCCCTACTATGGCACTTATAACCAATTGTGAATTCATTCCATGACTATGATTACTGTTTTAAGTCAATGAAATGCCATTTTCTCGCTCATACATGTTTTTAGTTATGACGGATAAGTACAGAAACTAGCTCAGACTCCACACCAGTTTATGATAGTATTTAAAACAGGTAGTCAGATTAAGTAGGGATATTAAATTTAACGACATAAGACGCTGGCATGCGAACAAACATTGTGCATTGTTTGCAACCGAAAATCTATTAATTGCCAACGTAATCAGATTGTGTAGTGTCATTCCCCTATCGTATAGGCGCCTTTAACCAATTGTGATTGTCACCCCTGTGTAGGGGGTGACAATCCATGACTATAATTACTGTATTAAATAAATGGAATGCCATTTTCTCACTCATATATGTTTTTCAGTTATGACTGATATGTACAGAAACTAACTCAGACTCCACACCAGTTTGTGATATTATTTATAACATATAATCAGGTTAAGTAGGGACATTAAATTTACTGATATAAGATGCAGTCATACAAAATAACACCATCTCATGATATTATTTATATAATCAGATTAAGTAGGCATATTACACTTAATGACGTAAGACGCTGGCATGCGAAATAACATTGTTCATTGTTTACAACGGAATATCTATTAATTAAAACTTTGTGAACTGCCTGTCTGTGATCAATGTTTCACAATGAAACTACACGTCGTGCACGAGCTGATCTATTAGACAACCACTGTTAACACACAATTTGGAAAACCCCTTCCCAACCATTATTTTTATACAACAATTCTAGAAAATATGTAATTTTAGAAAATATGTGTGTTTTGTTGTTGGCCCAAAACGAAAAACGCTGTTAGGATGGAAGGTGTGCCCTTCCTCCATCCATGTTGTTTTGGACAAAACACTTACAAAGTTGCATTTTTGTAACACATTAATTAAGATTTTTAGCCAATTATTATACTTTTTTACTCAAAGAGGGGTCCGGACTCCCTGGGCCAACTTCTGGATCTGCACTGGTGTAAGGCCTACGACCCACCATGTGACTCCAGGTCAGCTCCTCATTGAAACTGCTCCGTCTCATCTCGACCGCGCCTCGATATTAAACCACTGCACACCAAGTATTGTCTCAAGACACAGTGGGGATGAGGTCAGGACGACGACAAGACACGTCGAGACGCTCCCAATATATCAAACATGTTAGATCTTCGAGATTCGCCCCGAGACGCGCTTAAGACGCATCGAGACTGTCTCGAGGATGATGTGCCCTCACACCAAGGAGGCGACAATGCGTTTCGAGGCAAGACGGTCGAGGAACGAGCTCATGTGGACACAAGTTGAATGCAATAAAATGCAGGGTCTTTCTTGTTCATTTACAGAAGAACACGGCGAAACAACACAGTCACAGAAACGGTTCTGGGTTCTCCCTTGAAATGCGCTGTTATAAAAAATTTTATGCAATAGGCGATATATGTGGCCAATTTGACTGCCGTTCTACTGTATGTAGCAATTGTGAATATACTTACTTTTTGGCCAGAAACAGGCTCATAGTCAGAAACCCGTTGTCCCGTTACTGGAAAATCGCAACGGTTTTCTTTTTAAAATAACGTCTTTAGTTTGTCTAATAACAAGTTCAAACCATGTTTGCGTTGTCACGAAGCGGGCCTCGTATTAAGTGGGAAGGCGAGTGCAGGAGTGTAATTTGAATTTTGAGTATGTTGCGAGCATCAGTGCAGTTGCAGGTTTTCGCAGAGCATCAACCTCCTTAATATTCACTGTGTTCCGACCAATAACCAGTGCATGTGGATTATTCATGAGCATAACGGGTAACTAAACACGAGAACGGGTAACTTCGAAAACTTTACAATATTGGCTAAGGGGCTAGACAGAAAGAACCGCCGATGCTGGGTGGGTTAAAAAAGAAACACCCAGGGTATGTGTGGGGGGAGAGATTGTCACCTACACACGCATTAAATTTGTTTTAGACAAACCATTTGAAAAGGTACAATTTGTGACACTAAGAATAAGGTTTTCAGCCTCGTTATGTAGAGTTTTTGCAGACCCTATATTTTAGTTATAAATCCACCACTTGCTGACCAAAACGAGAAACCACTGCATGGTGGAGGTGTCCTCTTCCAGTCCGATAATTTGTATACCTAACTCTTGAAAATATGCAATTTTAGAACATATGCATGTTTATCAGCCACGTGATGTAGACCCTATATTTTAGTTGTAAATCATCCACTTGCTGAACAAAACGAGAAACCATTCTATGGTGGAGGTGTCCTCTTCCCATCCGTAAATTTTTATATCCAACTCTTGAAAATATGCAATAGTATATATGCGTGTTCAGCAAATGATGCGTATTTAACTTATAAACGCCCCATTTGGTAGCCAAATAAGGAAGAATTATAGGGGTGGGGTTCCTCTTTCCACCCATATTATTATCAAAACACTTGAAAAGATGCACTTTCGAGACAGTTAAAATATGATTTTCAGCAAATTAGTTTGCGTCTTGTGGTGACGCTCTACATTAAGTCTCGAGAAAAGTCGCATTGGAGGCGAGGTCAGAACGAGGGCAAGACGCGTCGATACACTAAAAAGCGAATATGTTTGATCATCTTGACTCGCTCAACACTTGCTCACGATTCGCTTAAGACGCACTCAAGACACCTCGAGACGGTCTCGAATATAAACCCGCGCTCCAAGGAGACGCAGACGAGAAGTTCTAGTCTCGTCCGCATCTCGGGCGAGTTTCCTTCATGTGTACTTTAAACGTGTGTTATTATACCAACCGCGGATCTTATTTACATCACTGGCGTAAACCGTCCATGCCATTTATTGTCATCTTACATCGTCACAGTGTCTGTGTGTTGCAGTTTTCCTTTGGTAGTCCGGGAGTTGTTCTTCTATTGTTGCTGGTGAGGTTCTGCACCCGATTTCCTGAAGCGACCTGCTCTGAGTTTGATCTGCCGTACTATCACTCGTGCATCGATGCGTGTGTGAAGGAAATAGGACAGTGTTTCAGTGATTGTGAGACGAATAATACATATGCGGCATCTCGAGAGAACTGTTACGACGAGTCAGTGAGGTAGTTCTACGAAACTAACACTTAATCATCTATACACAGAATACCTCCACAGCGCAGTAACATGGCGATGACAAGTGGTGGCTCCTCGATAGCGACTACCATAGTCTTAGAGGAGTCTCCTGACCCTACTTTTCGTTATTTATCATACATTATACCATGTTTACCAAAAGGTTATATATTTGTAAAATTTAATTTTTTTGACATGGATGTATTGTATGTATTATTTGAAATGTCTGGGTCAAATAAAAGAAAATTCTTCTTGTTCTTCTTCAAGTGAATAGATTAGTATTAGTTTGGAGACCATTTATAAGTCCCCAAATGTGCTTCTGACAAGGACGACTTATTGTGATCAGACATTATAAAATACATTTCTTGGTTGCTGGTGTGTATATGATTAATAAAGAATATCGTGTACTTACTTCTCAGTATATGGGGAATGTTTGTTGATGTTGTTATTTTATAAGTGTTGTCTTGATAGTATCCACACTTATAACAAAATATTTTTGTCCAATTGACATTAATATGTATTCAATGGCTAACCTATAAATGTTTTATACTATAAACTTTTTTGTTGATTTGTACTCATATCGGTTCCTGGAACAAATTCAGCTTGGTTGAACAAACAACCACTTGGGGGAACTCTAGTAATTTGCATAAACTGGTCGATATCTTGAAAATTTTACCTTTGAACCACTTGTCCTAGAATGATGTATAATACCTCTTTTAAGGGGTGCTGGGGTGCGTAGTCTCAATTTCTGGTTTTATTTTTTCAGTTCATGGTCAATATCAGATGCTGCACATAAAGGGGAAATCTTACAAAATGTGATACATATGTTCGTGAGAAAGAAACAGTAATTAGTCATACTTAAAACACGTAATCAAAACTATTACACGTAGTGTATAATGCAAACATCATTATTAACATTGGCATACATATTTCTTTGTGAAGAAATTTCTTGCATTAAGTAATCATGTACGGAAGTCATTGTAGGGATGTTACGAGGATTGACATCCATAACTATAGATGAAAGACAGCATTACACAATGCTATGCCATAAACGTAACGTTTACGCTATCTTTGTAACTGCAGATATCGGCTAATAATTTTCACATTTTGCCTACTCCCACTCATCATCGAGGTAAATAAGATCAGCAAGACCATCCTCAACATCCTCCTGCTAAAGTGAATGTGACTGATTCGATTGTTCTTTAAGAAAATGGAGAGCACGTACATCGCCAGTTTTCCCGATGGGTTCTACGACCCTATAAGTAGTCCCATCAAGACGATTGACGTTCTAAAGAAGCAGGACAAAGGCAAATAGGGCTGGCCAGTCATCGATCTTGAGCACATTTTTCTCCGGCTCTTGATGATTAATCAGCGACGGCAGGTGGAGCTTGGGCCTGTGTTTAACTACGAACTGTGTGCAAACCAACACGTCTGGGTTGTTCAAGCGCCTGGGTGTGCTCGTGATCTCTCAGACCTGATCGCATCCATATAGAGTCGTCTGAGTCACCATCCAAATGTTACTGAGAAAAGTACCAAGATGTATCTGCCAAGGATCACGAGAGAATACGACTGTTACCCTCATCTACGAGCTCACTATCACTAGTCCTCTGCCCCAAAGAGATGCAATCATGAAGAGCAAGAACAACAAGCGGAGCCTGGTGAGCGCGTTATCTACCATCAGTGCAGGAGAGAACGTGACGATGGAGACTCGTGACGATGGTGCGTTTGGTCAAGATGAGGCGGCTATCACCACGATCTCCTATTTCATTGACGCTGCCAACTCTGGTAAAAGCGTGATCCGTGTACTTAGCGACGACACAGACGTGTTGGTCCTACTGGTCTATTGGGTGTATCGGGAGGAGGTGGAGTGCAAGGTGCAGACGGAGGAGTGGGATGGGACAGTGCTGGATATGAACGCCAACTGCGATGACCTAGGGCCTCAATGTCTGCAGCTGATTGGCATGCATGTCCTCAGTTGTTGCGACACGACCTCATTTCCATATACCAAAGGCAAGATCAACGCACCAAACACCTTGCTCACTGGGGACTTCCCAGGTTTGGATGATATGCTGGGGGAGGTGGGCGCCACGCAGGCGGGTCTGATGGAGACGGCGAAAACATTATTCTTCGCTCTGTATGGTCAGCCACCGGGGATATCCATGGAGTCTGCCCGCTTCACCAAGAAGAAGAAAAGTCCCAAAGTCAAGGCCCTGCCTCCAACTTCCACTAAACTATTCACGCACGTGCTGCGGGCCCATCTTCAGGTCATGCTGTGGAAAGCTGCATACTAGCAAGCCTCACCTAAGAATAATTGCAGCACTCAACGATTCAGCAGTGCTGAACAAAATGAAACAGGTTATCTTTCCGGATGAACTCGCCAAAGAGATTCGTGAATTGAGACAAACGTTCACAAACTGTCAACAGCAACTAGATGAAAAAAAACCAATAAAATTGCGCTGCTTGAAGATAAGGTTACTCATCACCAGAACCAAATTGATGACAATGAACAATACGGCCGTAGGGCGAACCTACGTTTCAGTCGCATTGAGGAGACAGGTCATGGGGAGGACCTTGAATCAAAGGTCATCGAAATTTGGAACGAGTACATAAAAATAAATCCTGCTGTATTGCCCAGCGACTTTGAACGGGTACACAGAATTGATCGCAAAACGGACACCTCCACTCTGCCGCGACCCGTAATCTTCCGCTTCAAATCGGAGAAGACACGCGACATAGCGTTTCAGTCAAGACCTTCACTTAAACAAAAGAACGAATGAGTAGCCGAGCGAAGTTTGAAGATCTTCATAAATGAAGATTTGCCAACAATGCGCTCAAAGGTGGCTGACGCAACAAGAGTGTTGAAAAAGGCAAACAAAATCAGAGAACCACTTCACAAAAAACTAAACTTGTTGAAAGTAGATGACATCCTTAAATTACAACAATAAAATGTTTTCTATAAATATTTACACAATGATTTACCAGTTTATTTACAAAATGAAGGATAGTGTTTAAGTATGAGGTACATAATCATGATACAAGATTAAAGAATAAAATATACACTTATAAAAGTAAACATGAATTGGCAAAGAAATGTCTTATGCATAATTTGCCACTTTTACTAAATAACATTTCCAGATATAGTTAAAGAAAAGCTTAGTACACATATTTCTCAAGGAATTGCCAAGTATGTTAAACTAATTTTTTTCTCCAAAATTATTAAGTAACATGCACAAAGCAAATATATGTTTTTTTACTTCTTTTTCTGGAAGAAATCGACAACGTGATGTGTTGATTCAGTTAAAGTTTTATTACAAAAGGTGGCTCCTCGATAGCGACTACCACAGTCTTAGAGGAGTCTCCTGACACTACTTTTTATTATTTATTATACATTATACCATGTTTACCATCAGGTTATATATTTGTAATATTTTTATTGTTTTGAAATGGATGTATAGTATGTTTTGTTTGAAATGTCTGGGTCAAATAAAACCAATTCTTCTTATTCTTCTTCACCCGATGAGTCAGCCGATAACAGTCATTTTGGGTGGGTGATCCATTGTCTAAACACAATCCATCAAGGCTGCAACATCCGGAAATGGATAAGCAAACCCAAGCAGAAAACACAGGATGGCGTCAGCTCTCCTGTTATAGCTCAAGTCCACCACACCTGTGTGATGTGATTCATTGTGAGTGTAGAACACAGGGCAAGAAGTGCAGCACTGAGGTTTGTGGTTGCCACAAAGAACATCTTTCGCGCACGTCATACTTCAACGGCTATGGCGAAGAGGGCTGCTGTAATCCATGCATTTAGACAGAATATGCTCAGGCTAGAGACGAGTAGGGTGTCTAGATGGAGGATGCTGAGGATGATATTTTTGAGGATAAGAGTGTAGAGGACGAGTATGTAGATGAGGAAGGTGAAGGCCATGAGGATGTTGAGGATGGACTTGCTGATCCTGAGTACCTGGATGATGAGTGCGAGTAGGCAAAAGGTGAAGCGCTTATAGCATAGCATTGTATAAAACGATCGTATATAGTTATGGATATCAATCCTTGTAGCATCCCTACAATGCATTTCGTACATGATTACTTAATGCAAGAATTGTCCTCACAAAAATATGAATACCAATGTTCATAATATTATTTGCACTATACTCTACGTGTAACAGATGTGACAACGTGTTTCTATTATGATTGATTACTGTTTTTTTTCTCACGAACAAGATTATCTATTTATGTGCATGAATAAACTAAAATATAATTAACTAGAACTTTCGATTCATTGTCCAACAATATGTCAAATTTGACCTTCACCTGACCTTAGACATCTGATCTTAACCTTGAACTGAAATAATAACATCAGAAATGGATTCTACGCACCACAACGCCCCTTAAAAGAATTATTACACATCATTCTAGAACAAGTGGTTCAAAAGTAAAATTTTAAAGGTATCGACCAGTGGTCATCTTGGATTTATGCAAATTACCAGAGTTGCCCAAAGTTGCTGTTTGGGCAACCAAGCGAATTTGTTGCATGATCCTACATGAGTAGAGATCAACAAGTTTATACGATAAGACATTTCTAGGTTGATGAAATGAAAAATGGACTATTGATTGTATGTGAGCTAACCATACTTATATCGTGTTCGAATCAAGCGAATTTGTTGCATGATCCCACATGAGTAGAGATCAACAAGTTTATACGATAAGACATTTCTAGGTTGATGAAATGAAAAATGGACTATTGATTGTATGTGAGCTAAGCATACTTATATCGTGTTCGAACAGAACGACCAAGGTCTAAATAATATATTCGGAACAAATCAAACAAGAGACGGGAATTTACATATATATAAATATATATATATAAATATATCCAAAGAAGTTAATATAATTAATTATAGTTATATGGTTAAATATGAAAAATGGTGACCCTAAACTTTTGTGATATGCCGCACGTCATTTTCATGTGTTTAGTATCTATGTGGTTGCAAGCCATTTAATATTATAAGTGATAATACAACTAATACTGCAAAACACGCGCGCACACACACACACACGGACACGCACGAGCGCACGTACACATGAACGTGCAAGCGCGTGTACGTGTGTATTTGTTTGTTTTAGTGTGTTTATGTGTATATGTGATACTGATCCACTGATCGTACCGGAATCAGATTTGTTATTGACAATAGACATCCTTCACACGGACACCCAGGAACCAGCACACTTGTTCATGATAGTACGCTGCTACTCAAGTGCACACTCGAAAAGAGGACATAAAGGTAACTGTGCTAAGTGTCTCTTACAGACCTGGTCCAACGTGTAATAACCCACTTGTCTTACGACGTTGCCCGCCTCCATCGTTTGCTTTGATAACAAAATACAA
>OZ023213.1:18744953-18752453 GCA_963995525.1 Escarpia spicata
CTCGTGAGAATATAACGAAGTTTGTTTTTAATGTATAAGGAATGTTTGTTTGTGTTAATACGATAGTGCTTAACATGTATTGCTTTGTTCTTCTTCTTGTCGTACCCCGCACATGATGCGTTGCCATTTCTTGGCGCATGTCTTAGCCCAATCCGTGACGACGGCCAAGTCTTCGTGTGTACACGGAACGCGAAGCAGTCGGCATCAGAACTTGTGGAACATTGTCTGTTCTTCTCCTCTGTCACATTCTTTTGACTGCGTCCCGTCATGTAGCCCCACTTCTCCGTGGTTGTTTTTGGGCGACCGACTCCTGCTGTCTTGTTATTATCCACAATTATAACAGTACATTTAATCAGGTACTTTAGCAAATTGATGGGGACAGAGCGGATAAAAGCACAAACTATTTTCGTGCTTCGTTGGACATAAAGATTTAACTATTTGATCGGAGTCAGCAATATTTTTGGTTGGGTCCATAAGTTTTCACCGCCCCACCCGTTGAACATATAAATGCAGTGTTACTGTATTGTCCAGGTTATGTGGCATAGACCGGATAACAGTAACACATATTTTGTGTTGCTTCTTAAACAATAATATAAATTTCACTTTTTGTTTGGATTTAGGAAGTTGTTTGTGTGGGTCCATCCTGTGTACCCCTTATTATTGTTATTAGACCTAAACATAAAGGACCATATTTTTATTTCTCCTTGAATAATAATATTTCACTTTTTGATATATGCCAGTACAAATGTGGGGAGTCCATAATTATTTACCCCCACTGAAGTGATCAATGCTGTTTTACAGAATTTGTTTCATGGGATATGTGACGTACCGGAAAAAGCAACTAATTTTTGCTATTTCCTTAAATAGGATGCTTTCATTTTTGAATCGAAGTTGGCACATTTTGGGTGTGCCATAGGCCCGAATTGTCAGAGTTTGAGAAAACATATGATATGCTACAGTATGATCTCGAGGAAGCTGACTTGCAACTGCTGGTCCATGCGCAGAATGTTTCAGAAAGGGGACCTACACCATATTTGATACGCACCATCGACAAAGGTGTCATTGTGCTTCCGACAATTAAGATGTATGAGCAAGTTACGTTGTTTTTCAGCTGCATACATTCGGATAGCCTTTGGGACAAGCATTAACTGTATTAATCATAATGGTACCGGGATATGTCATGCTCTGTGAAAATACAAGTCGACTTCCTTATAAGTTTCCACGGTTTAGCCGAGGTGCAATACGACGACTGCATTCTTAGGCAATGGTTGGGAGACAGCATGAACAACCTAGAATGCATACCCTGAAGTGACCAAAGCATTAATTTACATGGCACTGAATCCATGTCTCGTGGTGGACATGTAACACGAAGAAGCTACCATGACACCCTGTGGTCAGTGTTCGCCGTTAGGCTCAAAATGTCAAGGGCCAATCCGGACTGCAACCGGAGAAAGTCGCGGGCCCGACTAGGGATTTAAAAGCCGGGCAATTCTAAGTGAGCTGAGCCAGAGCTTCAGCAATACTTCGCTGTCGGATCATAACATCGGAATATGTTTCTCCTTTATAGTATGTTATGTAGTGACACCTTAATAACCTCAATGAAACATTCAAACATGTAGGGCTTTAGTCAGGATTATTCCAAGCTTGCAAAACTCATTGGGTTAATACCAACAAGGCTGTCAAAATACCATGAAACACTTATTTATAATATTTGTTTATCTACTCTCTCTGAAGAATTCTTCAAATCCTCAGCGGATATTCTTATAAGCAATATTTCTTATCACTTTCCTTATTTTCTTTGACTGGATTACCTCGAAACTTCTTCTAATGCTATACCAAGATTTATACAAATAAAGCAGCATAATTCTGACTCACCCAATAAATGTTTAATTGAAATACAAAACTCAACTATTTATGAAACATTTAACAAGGATACTTATGCGGATCTTAATAAAAATATGATACTCTTGATGAAATTGTTACTACAGCTTTGGAAAAGATCTAACCTATTAAAATAATAACATTTACTAAATATAAATATAACTGGATTACTCAGGGCATTATTAGGTCAATTAAGCTTATAAATAAATTATACGCAAGAATAAAACAGACTCCGGTAATTACGGATGAATACCGTAAACTAAAATACAAATTTTCAATCAAATATTCGATTTGCTAAGCAAATGCATTAGCAGTTCAGTTTTGAAAAGCATAAACATGATATTAAAAAGACGTGGTGCTTAATTAAAGAAATTATAAAAACCCAAAGAAAGAACATTTTCCGGATTCGGTCATAATGGACGGAGAAATGGTACGCGAAAAATGCATTATTACAAATGAATTAAACTCGTTTTTTATATAAATTTTGGTTCTACTCTAAACTCTAAGTTAACTACAACAGATGATAAATCCTACAAACATTATTTGAAAAACACAACACTTCCCACCTTTAATTGAAGTAGATACTTCTGTCAGCATAATTGATCGCTTACCTCCAAAATCAAGTTGCGGAATAAATGGTATATCAACCAAAATATTTAAATTAATAAAACATGTTATTAGAAAGCAGTTACCTTAATTATCAATCAATCCATAGTGACTGGTATAATTCCAAACAAATAAAAAATTGCTAAAGTTATTCCACTTTTCAAAAGGTGATAATTACTATTATATGTAACCTTGACTTGTCGTCCACTTTCAATTTTGCCAGCTATTTCAAATATTTTTGAAAGTATAATATTTGATCAAATACACGAATATCATTCCAATATATTATACTATAATAGCCTACGGTTTTAGAAAGAAACATTCTACTCAATTTGTGACATTCGAAATTATGGATAGTATTATACAATAGCTTGATAAATGGGCTACGCCAATTAATACATACCTTGATTTATCAAAAGCGTTGACACAACTGACACAATTGATCATAATATATTGCTACATAAATTAAATTAATATGGATTAAATGATACGGCAGTTGATATTTGTATGAGTTATTTATGCAATCGCCAACAATACGTAGAAATTGAAAAATGTTAAGTCTAAAGAAACAGTTATCACCACTGCAGTTCTATAATTTTAGGACCATTCTTGTTTATTATACACACCAATGACATAGCATTTTCGAGTGACCTTTTTAAATTGGTAACATATGCAGATGACACTACCCTTACTATTACACAAACGTCATTCAAAGTGTCAGAAGTCCAAATGCAAAATTAACAAAGAGCTCACGAATGTTATCGATTGATTGAAAGCAAATAAACTTTCACTAAATACCCAATAAATTTATTATATTTTCATATGCCTCAAAAGAAAGTAGAATACCCTATATTAGAAATAGATGGGACAGTCAATGAAGGTGCAAATTAGTTCAAGTGTTTAGGCATTACCATCAATAAACATTTAAACTGGCAGAGTCACACAAACAAAATAGCAAATAAAATAACTAAACAATAAGAATCCTAAATACACTTAAACACTTTTTACCATTCAAACATTAAATGTTATATATAATTATCTTATTCTCCCGCATATTAATTATGGTATCCTCTTATGGGGTCATCAGGCACACTGAATTTTCAAATTACATAATAAAAGCAATGCGAATAATATCCCGAAATAAATACAATACTTACACAAGACCTATTTATAAAACACTACAATTACTAAAGTTGGATGACATTTAAAGAATTACGCAACTAAAATTCTTCTAGAAATTAATTAACTATCAGTTAACTGAATATTTCAAAACTATTCCTTGCACACACTACTATGACATTCATAAACTCAACACACGTAAACAAAATGATCTGCGAATGCCTAAAGTAAAATATGAATTTACCAAAAAATACATTATATATCGCGTAGTTTAGACAGTTAATAATACATCAGACACTATCATTCAGAAAATGTATACACAAAGTCTACGTGGTATCTCAAATTACATTACAAATTGCATTA
Organism: Escarpia spicata; assembly: GCA_963995525.1. Taxonomy (NCBI): domain Eukaryota; kingdom Metazoa; phylum Annelida; class Polychaeta; order Sabellida; family Siboglinidae; genus Escarpia; species Escarpia spicata. The sequence goes on from OZ023213.1 coordinate 18,748,923, forward strand.
TTCTAAATTATGAATCATGCTGTTTTACCCATAATTGCTATATTCGTAATTCTTAAAGCAGTGATTATAATTATTTACTAATCTGATCATACTATGTACATGTTGTTACAGTTTACTCCCCGGCCTTAGATATCATTCCTATTACCAAAGTATTAATTTATATAATATGTATGTGGACAAGGTCAAACATATCGAATCTTGAATCTTCTTAAACCAGGAAAGTAGGTGCTGCTAATGCTAGCAGAATAACGTTTTAATAGTAAACCTATCTGTGGGTCTACAGGACTACACGCATTAAAGGTATTGTTATCAATTCTTCTTTTTCTTATAAGCTTTGCTGGTATTCTGCTATGACGTGGGACTGTTTCAGATAGTGATTTAATCTGTCATGTAGGGGGAAACATGACAGAATAGAACATGATTTAACATTATAGAAGCTATGCTATGTTATTTTAATGCTTTTTAATAACTTATGTTGTATATATGTATACATCTATATATGTATATGTATATATATATATATATATTATGGGCGATTCTCACGAACCCTGGACACATTGTCGAGTTGATGACTTTCAGTTATTGTTTTCATATATTAATATAATACAAGAGATATATTGAAGATTTCAAGAAAAAAACATGGGATATATTAATATGGCCACCAGTGCATTTTCTGTTCGTGTGCTACCACGCGAAACAATAAAGGCAATCTACCAAGCAACTCAACAAAAATGCCAACATTTTGACAAAACGTAAATACGGGTGTCATACTTCAAGTGGTCGAAACTGAGAGACTACTCGGGCTTCAAGGAGACTATATCCTCACTTGAAACGCACATGTGCAAAATATTCATACCACGATTGTCGGAAACCTAGTAATTCTCTGTAGAAATCTCTTCAGAACCAAGCATGGAAGTCGATCAACAAAGCTAAGTTATATCACAGATGGACTACTGCATCACACCTTCGGGCAATTTAATCTAGCCAGAGCGCATAGATCTGCAAATTACAAAGAAAACGTGCTTGCACGCCTGTTCTGTTCTACGCTATTTTTACAACAGTTAGATTTCGGTTACTGATACATACTCTGGGGCATTGCAAGCTCGTCAGAGGGTATCTACAAACAACATAAATGAGCTTAAGTTTATTATACTGTACACACACACACACACACACACACACTCACACACACACGCACGCATACACAGACCCATACAAATATTCTAATAAACAAATATGCTGTGTGTGTGTGTGTGTGTGTGTGTGTGTGTGTGTGTGTGTGTGTGTGTGTGTGTGTGTGTGTGTGTGTGTGTGTGAACAAAAACCCCTTTGTTCTGAAGATTTGGTATGTGTTTGTCTTAGTAAGCTGATCAGTGCATTTGACAGGACTCTGATTGTTTGTTCACCACATACATCCTTCACGTGGACACTCAGAGGCCAACACAGTTGCCCGTCATAACCAGCTGCTATTTAACTTCACACTCGAAGAGAGCACAGAGTAACTGAAGTAACTGAAGTGCCTCTTACTGACCTGGCGCATTGAACAATCCACGTGTGTTGTGCCAGAGCCCGCCTCCATCTTCTAGTTTTTTTATAACAAAATACAACTCCACTTTTATTCTACGCCAATTCCAAAGCTATGCAACTCAAGGTATGTAGCCCGTTGTTGATAATCACGAGTTCAAGCGTGACTTGTAGCATCACCACAGATATAAAATTAATATAAATCGCGAGTTGAACAAAATCGCTTAGCCGCTATCAGTTGACACATCGTACAGCGACATCTGCATGGGCCAGAGACAACAATGCTAGTGAACGGCAATAAGTCACTGCAGCGTACAAAGCACAGCATCCAGTTTTCATCCTAACTTTTCACACTATATTACTAACTGACTTCAGTGAGTTAGTCTTGTAAATGTACAATGGGTTCAGACTGTGGCCTCACTAATATGCCTGTGTCTGTGAGAGCTCTATAGGCCTGCATTTGGCACACCCACTGTTGCAGGGATGAGTACGCCTGTTTAGATTACTCAATTGTTTGTGTTTCCCTTGTATATCTTCCTAATTTCCTAAACAAAATGAGTTTTGTTATTTCGTGTCAGGATGATTCCAATGACATGGTCACTGAAATGGTCATCAGCAGCAGCTTGCGTAAACACGGCATTGATAATTTCCTAGTTGCTCCACAACAGCCACTTCCACCTGCAGATCGAGATTCTTTTGAATGTTATGTGGCCAATTTCCTCAGGGAAACGTCTGCTGAAAAAACTGTTCCGTCTCATTTAAAATGTCAACATAAGTAACTTTTCTTGGTATAACATGCGTTCATATTTCAGTGCAAATTATTCGTGATTGGGTCCGCTAAAGGGCAGACTTATTAAGCGAACATTTTAAAGAACACACGAGAATGTATCATTATTCGACGCATGCCTGTCTAAAACAGTGAAAAAGCAGGGGCTGTCATTACAGCTGGGGAATGGGGCATTCAAGATAGTAAAACCTCAGTTAATTTAGGGATTATATACGATGTTTCTTCGTATATAGAAATAGGTAATACATTATCGTATTCTAGGAATTTAAGGTAGCAGCACCGGGTATCATGTCAGTTGATTTCTTTATTGTTTTCTTCATAGAACATTAGTAGGTGTCAGTATGAACATGTGTACTATTAAACAAACCAAGGCACTATCACCATATGTCACCAATCAGTCGTTTAAAAACTAGTATGTTTAGTGTGTCTGTGGAAAGTCCTTTTTCAGATTCTTGGAAATTGACGACGTGTCCATAGTGACGATCACGTGTGCGTCAGCCCAGTTCAAACATAAATTCATTCACCATGAACGCAGATCATAATAGTCTGGTTATTCTCATGTCATTATGCTGTTGTATTATAATTACCTAAATGCATCACGCTGTCAAATCACCAAATACTGGCGGTAGTTTTGTTTATTCTCCGATAATGCCCGACCTCAGCCGCCATTTGCAATGACACGTGACTGATCCCAGCCGGTGTCAATCAATCTTGTCTACCACAACAAGTTCAGCACATGGCCCTTCGTAACACAATATCATGAGACAACTTGGCGGAAAAACCTTGAGGGGAAATCTCAGTAATAGAAGTGTCTGTCAAACTGTGTTGACATAAGCCATATGCCAGTAAAAAATGTCACATTTCTAAGCAAAAAACAAGCATCTGGTGACATTTGTATTATTGATAACAACCAGGAAGTATTACTTTATGTAACTTTTTATAAAAACTACAATACTTACAAATCCATAACTTGGCATAAGAACTCGACTTGAACTCCCAGAATTGCACGGGATGGTTTTATGTTTGGTGAAGGGGTCGTGCCAAAAATGCAGTACGGATTTTTGCTGTCTTTCAACATTGTAGCAAAATTTTATGAAGCTGTATCAAACTTAATACGAATTTGTTTTAAAAAAAACCGCCTGAATGTCAGTAACATGTTTGTACTTACAACCATAAAAAATTTCTTTTAGGGAGTTTCTCAAAATGAAATAAAATGCCAT
>OZ023213.1:18755857-18780857 GCA_963995525.1 Escarpia spicata
ACTTAAGCTACTTGTAGTTTACTTGATACCATTCCGAATAAAACTAACTATTAAAAATAATTGTTTTTATAATAGTTATGTTATCTGTGGACTTATTCCTTTCAAGTTATGTTAATATTTTATATATATATATATATATATATATATATATATATATATATATAGGCGATTCTCACGAACCCTGGACACATTGTCGAGTTGGTGACTTTCAGTTATTGTTTTCGTCTATTAATGTAAGACAATAGACATATTGAAGATTTGAAGAAAAACATGGGACACCTTAGTAAGATCTTTAGAGCATTTCCCATTCGTGTGCTACCACGCCAAACAACACATAGACAATCTAATATGCAACAGGTCAAAATGCCAACATCTAACCAAATCGTATCTCGTAATATGGGTGTCATGATTCAAGTGGTCGAAAGTCAGAGGCTACTCGGGCTTCAAGTAGACAACTTCCTCACTTGAAACGCACATGTGCAAAATACGCGCATTACGATTGCCGGACACCTCGCTTCTCTGTAGAATAAATAAATATATTTAGTACCAAGCATGGAAGAAGATCAACAACAGCTACCTCAGATGGAATACTGCATCACAACTTCGAGCAATGTAAACTCGCCAGAGCGCATATATCTACATACTACAAAATCGTGCTTGCACAAGTGTTCTTTCTACAACAGCTACATTCTTTCTACAACAACTGCATTTGGATTACTGATACATATTCTGGGGCATTGCAAAATCGTTAGAGCTCATCTACAAACAACATATATGAGCTTAAGGCTAAAGTACTGCACACACACACACGCGCGCGCGCAAACATACGCACGCACGCACGAATGCATACATACATAAACCCATACAAATATTATAATAAAATATGCTTTGTGTGTGTGTGTGTGTGTGTGTGTGTGTGTGTGTGTGTGTGTGTGTGTGTGTGTGTGTGTGTGTGTGTGTGTGTGAACAAAGACCCATGCGTTCTTAAGATTTGGTATATGTTTGTCTTAGTAAGCTGACCATTGCATTTGTCAGGACCCTGATTGTTTGTTCAATATAGGCACCCTTCATGTGGACACTCGGGGGCCAAATCATTTGTTCGCCATAACACGCTGCTATTTAAGTTCACACTCGAAAATGGCACATAGAAGTAAAGGAAGTGTATCTTACTGTCCTGGCGCATTGTTCAATCCACCGAAGAGGACGACTACCCCATTCTTCGTGAGGAAGTGGACGCTGCAGTGAAATCTCTGAAAAAAGGAAAGTCAGCTGGAATTTACAACATACCAGCACAACTGGTTCAAGCTGGGGGAGAAGCCTTGATTACCACCTTCACAAAAATCTGCAACAAAATCTGGCAGACAGGAGAATGACCCACCCCACTGACCCACTCACTGATCATCACGCTTCCTAAGAAAGAAAAAATACAGCTGTGCCAAAATAATAGAACAATAAGCCTTATTAATCACCCGAGCAAAGTCGTGCTGAAGATCCTGCTCAACAGACTCAAACCCCTGGCAGAAAAGATCATCGCAGAAGAACAGGCGGGTTTTTGTAACAGGACGACGCACCCGTGAACATATATTTAACCTTAGAAACCTTTGTGGGAAACATATTGAACACCAGCAAAGCTTGTACCATGTCTTCATACACTTTAAGAAGGCATGCGGCCCTACGGGCGACAATGAGGAAAGTACAACCTTGGCTCCAATCTTGTTCGAACCATTGAAAACCTGTATGACAAGGCCACCAGTGCAGTCATCTTCAATGGCAACGCTGATGATATCGACGGTCTAGCAGGAGAAGAACAATAACTAGTCAACTTGGTGGAGTGCCTGGACGAAACATCTACAGCATACGGCATGGATATCAGCGCCAGAAAGACCAAACTGATGACCAACAACACACAAGGCATCAACACAGGTCAAAGTTAACGGACAGAGACATGAAACAGTAACATGTTTCAAATGCTTGGGATCAGTTATCACAGACTAGGGTTCCAAACCTGAGATACTTGTCAGGATTGCACAGACAACAACAGAACTTAAAAGGATGAAACCCATATGGAATGACAGTTACATCAATGTCAGTTCAAAAATAAGGCTGATGCGCTCACTTGTCATGTCCATCTTTCTATACTCTCAGCAGATCTACAGAAGAGGATACAAGCCATGGAACTGAGGTGCTTTCGGAAGATCTTACGCATACCATACAAAGACTATGTTACTAACGAAGACGTTCGAAACAAGATCAAACAAGCCATCGGACTTTACGAAGACCTCCTTACAACTGTCAAGAAGCGTAAACTGGAGTGGTACGGCCACGTCTCACGATCATCTAGCCTTGCAAAGAATTGCAAGGTACCGAAAGAGGGGGGAGAAGAAGAGGTAGTCAAAAAGAGAGTTGGGAAGACAACATCAAAGAGTGGACGGGACTGTAGTTCGCCGACTCTCAGAAGGCTGTGGAGAACAGGGAAACGTGGAGAGAGCTGGTTACGAAGTCGTCAGTGGTGCCCCAACGATCCTTACGGGTTATGGGAAAGTGAAGTGAAGAAGAAGCGTGTGTTGCAGGTTTCGTATGGTAGCCGGAGCGTTGTTTTGCTTTTGTTGTTGGCGACTTTGGCGACTTTCTGCTTCCTATCTCCACAAACTGGTGGCGCCATAATTCCCCAAAAATATGAAGTACTATTTCTCTTGCATCGATGTGTGTGAGAAGGACACCACAACGTGTTACAGTTATTGTGAAGTGAACAATACTTGTGAGGCTTCTCAACAGTTCTGTAAGAATGTGTGTCGCAAGCTGTCGGTAGCATGCCATACGAAATGCCACAATGAGAGGCTATACCATGAAGCACATCCAGACGCGTAACTGTACATTGATTGCATGCGAGCTAGGCACTGTCCCATCGCATGCTAACAGAACGTTCATCAACATTCGGAAAATCATGTACGTTGTGAAGTAAATAATATCTTCTGAACGAAAATTGAAACCAGAGTTCATCTACATTGAACGAATCTCATAATGACTAATGATTATTTACATGAGTCGTTAATATATTAAGTATTTCAAATAGGCGTCCTAAAATTGTTGTATGTCATACGTCATTGTCATGTATTTAGTATCTTTGTTGTCGTACAAAACATGTTTTATTCTACACTTCCGGTTACCTTCTTAACAAATATTACAAGTGCCTTTAGATACTAGCAAATTAGCCCATTTAATAATACAATTATTCATGGTCATATCAGGTGAAAGGCTTCAGTTACATTAATAAATAACTTTTGATGATAATAACTTTATTGTCAATTCCACTTTTTTTAAACAATGATGGCATTCTGTTATCGTGTAGGACTATATTGTGATTACTGCAACTCAGACAACATGGGAGTTGTCCTTCCCAAATACTGCTTCAAACAGCGTCATGCTGCACTTTAATAAAACTCAAACATTGGTTCCTCTGTTCCAACATATCTGTTTTTGTTGATAGTTTAGCATTATCCTTATCACGAAAGACGTTCACTTGTTCCCAATATTAAAGGACAATATTTTTTTAAAGTAAATAACTACAATCATACAAAAAAGGATATATATATATATGTATAATCAAACTCCAATATTTTGTTTTTCGGTTTGGTAATACTGTGTAGCACATAAGATAAAACTACCGTAAAAAATTACAACCATTTTTTTTACAAGCAGTTTCATGGCATATTTGCATTATAAACACAAACGTTTATTGTGACATCCGTACGTTGGTGCTTTTTCTGGAATCACATGCCAGTATTTTAAGGGTATACACATATTATTAAAAATTAAATCCAACTATATACAATGTATATATATTTCCACTTTTTTTTAAAATACATTGATATTTTATTTCGAAAAATCATTGATACTAAAACAATGATTATTTATAATCACAACTACTATGGTAAAAAAGTACACATAAGACACACACACACACACATGTACCATAAATACACGTTTTTATATAGTGTAGAATGCAATACTCAGAACTGCTCTCAGCGCTTTACACTTAACTCCGTGGCAGACCTGTTCAATCGAACGCCATCTTAACTTTTCTGTGACGAATCCGGCCGCACTGCAATTGGTGTGCGAAGATTCTTTGTACACAAATGTGAACAACTGTCTATACCCAGGAACTGATTCACATATCTGAGTGAACTGGAGCAACGTAGAGTGAACGACACAGCAGCATAGGATTCGAATCCGGGTTCTCTTCCACTAGATCCATATGTCGTAATAAACGGTGATGTCATAATAAAAATTGCAGTGGTATTGTCATATAGCTTGACTAATGGACATGTATAACAAAACAGATGCGGGACAATTTAAATTATTTGACTTCATATAGCACTATCTAAGTGATACTGGTTTAAATTTAATAATAAAAAGTTTAGGAGAAGCCTGATATTAGACATAATGTGTACTTATGGATTTCTGATTGATATAGTACATTACCCGTCATGTGTAATGCAAATTCATCAGCTGTAAATTCCCGGTTTGATAGTCTTCTTGTTACTTAAGTTCATCATATTAGTTCGCACTCATTCCACGTGATACATCACACCATGTCTAAAGTGTTAAGTTTACTGATGTTTTGCGAAGAAAATAAAGTTGTTATGTATGACGAAATAGAAAACAGTTGGCTTTGCAATGGTATCGGGTTTGTTTTCGTGGGATAATTAATCATATGGTGAATGCGGACTTACAACATGTGTTTCGCGGGTATATTTGTTATAATTGGGTACCTGTCGAATAGCTAATAACGTATTTATATTAATTTCATCGCCGTAATGAGAATTTTTCGTATCTAGCTTGACAGGGAACACAAAGTGAAACATACTTAATAACATATTTTGATTTACATGATCATGTTTCTGACTTAAACATAAGATAATTTTAATACAACATTTTGTTTACAGTCCCACCAGCATATGTACAATATATAGTTACACATTATTTGTTTTAACGGTAAATGGTTGGTGTACTAGCAACGAAAACACAACACTAACATCCATTTTTTCTGAAGAGTTTGTATAATTCCATGATGTAATCGTGTAATTAACTTATGATTGACCATTTAATGATAACAATAGGCTAGCCATATAATTTTGCTACAAACGTTATAATTTTAACACAACTGGCGCCTCTAGAATAACAACACTTATTGTTAAAATATATCATCATCATCCAGAATGTTTTTGTCGTTGGCTAGAATGTCGTACACACATGCGACAGAGGTTTGTGATGTTACTTGTTATAACATTTCCTCTTCTTTATATCCTTCTTTCCCTATTCGAACCCGTCTCGCGCTGGTGTGTTTAACAAAGATAGTGTCCTTTACATTCTCTACATACCACTTGTTGTCATACTCTACAACAATGAAGTAATCGTCTATAAACATAACCTTTTTCTACATATTTGTTATCTTTCACATATGGGGTGAACAGTAACATAATTGTCAATAACATCGCTTTATGTGACATTGGTGATGTGTTGTGAAGCTGCGTCAGCAGTAGCAATATGAACCATGAACAGTATGATGGTGTGTTGCTGTCCTGCCCGGACATATAGGCTGGAACGTATTTGGCATAGCAACATCCATACGGGCAAGATAGATTTCGCTTGTACATTTGGTCTCAACTTAGGACCATAGCGTGAGCGGTCATGAAACTATTGAAATAGTGGTGCAGATAAGTGAGATAATCTTCCAAATAGTGATACATGTACAAGCACCAAATTTGCCATGGACACTCAAAATGACCACTTTTTGAAAGAAACCCCGTCATCCACCGGGAATTTCAAGAGGCCGCTATTTTTCAAAATTGCCGCCATTTCCGACATAAAAAATACTATTTTCGCCATAAAATTTGACAGAATAATTCGATTTTTAATGATCTTGGTGTGAAATCATATCTTTTTTACTATGCAGAATTTGAATGTAAATCTATAAATCTTCCCAGTTGCAACTTTCTATAATTTCTCGTAGAATATAAGAAAACGGCTTGGGATGCAGTTATATAGTACAGGATGACAGTTAGTTGTAAACATACATTTTTAGTCATTCGTTAAGCATTACAAAAGGAATGTTTAATGCACCTTCATAAATCGACTGCTTACCCCCTGTACATGTTACTGTACCATAAGAACAATCAAATGGAGTTCAACTAATTTAATAGCTGTGTAGCTGTGAGTCACTCTGGTCTGTTGTTCCGCCACGTCAACAACAGTACTAGCAATCGACTGATGATGTCATTTATTATTGTCTTTGCACTTATAACACTTATCAACTTAGCGATCACTTAACACCTCAGTATGAACGTATTTGTTCTAGACGGCCCTCTAGTGTTTGTCCATATTATCCACACATGATCTGTGTATTTATGGCACTCATACAGTCATGCATACAGATTATGAATTAATACTGGCATCTGCAGCTGCACAGTGTTGTTCAGATGAGACCGAAGTCATAACATGTGCACCTTACATAACATTCTTAATTGCATTCACACTTGGTCAGCTGGTGACAACTTTGTCTAATGGGCACACACACACACACACACACACACACACACACACACACACACACACACACACACACACACACACACACACACACACACACACACACACACACACACACACACACACACACACACACACACACACACACACACACACACACACACACACACACACACACACACACACACACACACACACACACACACACACACACACACACACACACACACACACACACAAACACGCACGCACGCACGCACGCACGCACGCACCCACACACGTTCACACACAAGCACTCGGACACATACTTGCATACAAACCCGTACAAATATTCTAAATAAATAAGTTTGTGTGTATTTGTGTTTTGTGTATTTGCGTGTTTGCGTGTTTGCGTTCTTGCGTGCTTGCGTGCTTGCGTGCTTGCGTGCGTGCGTGCGTGCGTGCGTGCGTGTGTGCGTGTGTGCGTGTGTGCGTGTGTGCGTGTGTGCGTGTGTGCGTGTGTGCGTGTGTGCGTGTGTGCGTGTGTGCGTGTGTGCGTGTGTGCGTGTGTGCGTGTGTGCGTGTGTGCGTGTGTGCGTGTGTGCGTGTGTGCGTGTGTGCGTGTGTGCGTGTGTGCGTGTGTGCGTGTGTGCGTGTGTGCGTGTGTGCGTGTGTGCGTGTGTGCGTGTGTGCGTGTGTGCGTGTGTGTGTGTGTGGAGGCCTTGGGATACTGTGGTTATATTTGGAAAATCATTTACGTTGTGAGGTAAATAATATCTTCTGAACGAAAAAAGAAACCAGAGTTCATCTATATTGAAGGAATCTCATAATGACTAATGATTATTTACATATGTCGTTAATATATGCTTTTTACAGCATCACCTGCAGATGGGCCCGCAGCACGTGCATGAACAGGATGGTCGATGTTGGAGGCAGGGCCTTGACTTTGGGACTTTTCTCCCTCTTGGTGAAGAGTGTGAAGCAGGCAGATTTCACGGATGTCCCACATGACTGACCATAGCAATGAAGCAGGTTTTCGCTGTGACCATCAGACCCGCCTGCGTGGCGCCCACCTCTCCCAGCACATCATCCAAACCTGGGAAGTCCCCAGTAAGCAAGGTGTTTAGTGCGTTAATCTTGCATTTGGCATACGGATATGACGTCGTGTCGCTGAGGGTGTGCATGCCAAGCAGCTGCAGACAATGTGGCCCTAGGTCAGCGCAGGTGGCGTTGATGTCCAGCACTGTCCGATCCCACTGCTCCATCTGCACCTCGCACTTCAGCTCCTCCCGATACACCCAATAGACCAGTAGGACAAACATGTCTGTGTCGTCGCTATGTACACGGATCACGCTTTTACCAGAGTTGGCAACATCAATGCCACAGGAGATCATGGTGATGTCCGCCTCATCATGACCAAACGCACCATCGTCGCGAGATTCCATCGTCATATCCTCTCCTGGACTGAATATAGACAACAGGCTCTCAAGGCTCCGCTTGTTGATCTTGCTCTTCAGGATTGTATATTTTGGGCAGAGGACTGGTGATGGTGAGTTCGTAGATGAGGGTAACATCACCAGCCACCCGTATTCTCTCGTGATCCTTGGCAGATACATCTTGGTACATGTCGAAGACAATGATTTTCTCAGTATATTGTCGAAAACAATGTTTTTCTCATTATCATCTGGATACTGATTCAGACGACCCTGGGTGGATGCGTTGTGGCCACACGATACGGTACAACGGCTGCTGAACATCCACGATGACAATTTCAGAAGCTGTTGGTGAGATCTCGAGCACATCCAGGCGCTTGATCAACCCCGACTTGTAGGCTTTGCGGGTCAACCATGCTCATCGATGAGCGATGGAGGCAATGGAAACAGTTCGTAGTTAAACAGAGGCCCACGCTCCACCTGCCGCCGCTGACTAATCATCAAGCGCCGGAGAAAAATGTTCTCAAGATCGATGACTGGCCTGCCCTTTTTTTGTCTTTGTCCTGCTTCTTTAGAACGTCCGTCGTCTTGATGGCACTACTTATAGGGTCGTAGAACCCATCGGGAATACTGGCGATGTATGTGCGCTCCATTTTTCTCCAAGAAGAATCGAATCAGTCACATTCACTTCAGCAGGAGGATGTTGAGGATGGTCTTGCTGATCTTATTTACCTGGATGATGAGTGGGAGTAGGCAAAATGTGAAGATTATTAGACAATATCTGCAGTTACAACGATAGCGTAAAAGTTACGCTTGTGGCTTAGCATTGTGTAAAACTGTCTTTAATCTATAGTTATGGATATCAATCCTCGTAACACCCTTACTATGACTTCCGTATATGATTACCTTAATGTATGAATTTTCCTCAACAAAAATATGAATACCAATATTCATAATGATATTTCCACTATACACCCCGTGTAACAGATGTGACTACATGTTTCAAATATGACTGGTTACTGTTTTTTCTCACGAACATATGTATCAAATGTTGTAAGATTATCCATTTATGTGCAACATCTGATCTTGACCTTAACAATTTTTTTTTTATCATAAATGGATACTACGCACCCCAGCACCCCTTAAAGAGGTATCATACATCACTCTAGGACAAGTGGTTCAAAACTTAAATCCAGTAGCCATCTTGGATTTATACAAATTACCAGAGTTGCCCAAAGTTGTTGTTTGGGCAGCCAAGCTGAGTTTGTTTTAGGAACCCATGTAAGTACAAAACAACAACAAAGTTCATAGGATAGAACTTTTCTAGGTTGGCTATTGAATTCATATTAATGTCAAATGGACTATAACGTACTGTTATAAGTGTGGATACTAACTAGACAACACTTATAAAATAACAACTTAAACAAACATTCCCCATATTCTAAGAACACATTACATGATATTCTTTATTAATTTTATCATATCCACACTGGCAAACAAGAAGTGTACATTATTATGTCTTATCACAATAGATGGTCCTTGTCATAAGCACATTTGGGGGGTTATAAATGGTCCCAAAACTAATACTAATCTATTCATTTGTCATCACCATGTTACAGCGCTGTGGGGGTATTCTGTTTATAGCTGATTAATTGTTAGTTTCGTAGAACAACCTCACTGCCTCGTCGAAACAGTTTATATTGCACGTAAACATCACATTCAAACACAGGTCCTTGCAGAACTTTCGTGATGCCACACACGTGTTATTCTTCTCACAATTACTGACACACTGTTTCACGTCCTTCTCACACACATCGATGCACGAGAGATAGTACGGCAGATCATACTCTGAGCCGATCGCCTCAGGAAACTGGGTGCAGAACCTCACCAGCAACAGCAGAAGAACAGCGCCCGGACTACCAAAGGAAAACTGCAACACACAGACACTGTGACGAGGTAAGATGGCTATAAATAGCATGGACGGTTTACGTCAGTAATGTAAATAACATCCGCCGTTGGTTTAATAAAACACGCTTAAAGTTGCACGCACACGAAGGAAACTCGGTCGAGATGCGGACGAGACCAGAATTTCTCGTCTGCGTCTCCTTGGAGCGCGGGTTTACATTCGAGACCGTCTCGAAGTGTCTTTAGTGCGTCTTAAGCGAATCGTGAGCAAGTGTTGAGCGAGTCAAGATGATCAAACATATTCGTTTTTTAGCGTCTCGACGCGTCTCTCCCTGATTCTGACCTCGCTTCCAATGTGTCTTTTCTCAAGGCTTGTGTGCGTGTAGCGTCACGATAAGACGCGGTCGAGACGAGACGGAGCAGTTCGACTTGCCAATGAGGAGCTGGCCTGGAGTCACGTGGCGGGTCGTACACAAGTGCGGATCCAGAAAATCCGGACCCACATTTTAAGTCTACAAGTATGTTCACTTACAACTAAAATATAATAATTTTTGCTTAAAATCATATTTTAAGTGTCTCGAAAGTGCATCTTTTCACGTGTTTTAATAATAATATGGATGGAAAGAGGAACACCCACCCCTACAATTCTTCCTTATTTGGCTACCAAATAGAGCCTTTATAAGTTAAATATGTATTATTTGCTGAACATGCATATATACTAAAATTGCATATTTTCAAGAGTTGGATATAAAAATTCACGAATGGGATGAGGACACCTCCGCCATAGAATGGTTTCTCGGTTTGTTCAGCAAGTGGAGGATTTACAACTAAAATATAGGATCTACAAAACTCTACATCACGTGGCTGAAAACCGTATTACCTATTTTATTCAGCAAATGGTGCATTTACTAATAACATGTATATTATTTGAATAAAAACATGTTTTGTTGTCACAAAATTGCATCTTTTCAAGTGTTTTCCTTACAAAAGTATTACTCCTCCCATATGTACATACCCGGAGTGTTTTTTTGGCCACGAAATAACACTGACCATTGGCCCCCATGATAACAGGTGAATGGCGGAGGGCTTCTTTTTGCTGGATGAGAAGTATTTCAAATTTAGTTTCCGCTTCAGTCTTGTACAGAAAGCAACGTTGCGTTTACGCTCTGCTCGAAACTCCCACCCATCCTCCCTAATAGTGTGTTAACAGTGGTTGTTTAATAGATCAGCTCGTGCAGGACATGTAGTTTCGTTGTGAAACATTGATCATAGAGAGGTAGTTTACAAAGTGTTTTAATTTGTTTACGCTTGTTCCTGTAGTAGTTTGGTACACGAGGTTTCGCATTATGCTTTTTCCTCCACTGAATGTTTAGTAGTGTACGCAGAATTCTTAGTGCGGGAACGTTTCGAAATATATTTATGTGGCAGTTTGGCCCTTGGCACCTTTTTCCATAAGGTATTGTGTTATCATCAATGTCGTTTCACTTGCGTACCATAGTTAGGGAATTAGCCCATTTTTTCCGTGTATAATATTTTGCTGGGGGATCGGGTACCCCAGCCTTTCTGTTTGTACATGTATGTGTATAGCTAATTAACTTGGTAATTAGGCCCCTGCTATGGCACTTGTAGCCAATTGTGATTGTAAAACTCAAGTAGGGGCTCTTCGGCATTCCTATGATTACTGTATTTAATAAATGGAATGCATGTTTTTCAGTTGTGACGGATATGTGCAGGAACTAGCTCAGACTCCTCACCAGTTTATGAAGTTATTTAGAACAGGTAGTCAGATTAAGTAGGGATATTAAATTTAACGACATAAGACGCTGGCATGCGAAATAGCATTGTCCATTGTTTACAACGGAAAATCTATTAATTGCCAAAATAATCAGATTGTGCAGTGTCATTCCACTATCGTACAGGCGCTTAATTTTTGCCACCAGATGAGTACATTCACAAAATATACAGTAGAACTGCATACTGGCCGTAGAACAGCAGTCAAAGTGGCTACCTGTATCGCCTATTGCATATATGTTCGCGCAGCCTAAGGGGAACATAACATTCAGATTTCTCAGACTGTGTTATTTCACCGTGTTTTTTTAAATGAGCAAGAAATACCTAGCCATTTTAGTTTCGCATTCACCGTCAGTGTGTTCACATCACACATGAGCGCGCGCACCGATCCGTATTGCCTCTAGACGCATGCATTCTCGTCTCCTTGGTGTGCTGGCACGTCACCTCGGGACTGGCACGAGACTCACAGGAGACGCGTCGAGACGAGATGCTCGAGACGCGGTCAAGACGCATAAAAAACGCGTCTCGACCGCGGCTCGACAGAGTCTCCGTTGTGTGCGGGCCGCTTTAATGTGCGGGAGGCTTACTGGTCGAAAGAGTTAGCTTTATTATCTGGTAACTTTCCAAAGCCAATTACTAGCCCGACCTTCAGTTTTCAACCCACTGCTTTTGTCGATTACTTTTTTAATACGTTCATCATAGTATTGTGCTTTCACAAGAAGCTTATAATTTCGAGAATTGATTCTGGATCCAGAATTAATTATTTGTTAAGTTAATGAAGTTAATTGTTTGTCTGATGATATTTACCAAAACTTCTGTTAAGACATTGCACAAACAAACTAACAGACGCGATGAGTGCCGTTGTGGATCTCGTGTATGCTTGCCATTTCATAAAATGAAATTTAATTAAGGCAAGGCATCGCATTACGGTGGCAATATTACGTGACACTTGTGTTAAACAAAATATAAGAAATTACATAGCATCCTTCACAACACATTGCTTACTAGAAATCGAGATGACCCGATCATTACGATCGCAGTACATACCTCGGTATGCATCATTCGGTTTCGTAGAGTGATAATGTAAACTGTCTTGATGAAACTGGCCAGTTAAGAGACACTCAAGCGACATGAATATTCTAATGATAATATAAACAAATGTGTGTTTACCCGAACAAGTGGGCTGCTTCCCAGTGTTCAACTTTCAGAATCGTGGGCTTTCTGTGCACTGTCCGATGTAAACGTCAACATATTAAGTTATAGAAAAACATACCAATACTTTAAAACACATGGGTCTTGGTTTACACTTAACGACGCACGCACGGACGCACACCCCCCCACACACACATACACACACACACACACACACACACACACACACACATATAAATAAATGCACAAACGGGTGCGTGCGCATTTGCATGCATACATACATACATACATACATACATGCATACTTACATACTTACATACATACATGCATACATACATACATACATGCATGCATGCATACATACCTACCTACATACCTACCTACATACATACATACACACACACATACACACATACACACATACACACACACATACACACATACACACATACACACATACACACATACACACCTACACACCTACACACCTACACCCCTACACACCTACACACATACACACACACATACACACATACATACATACATACATACACACACACACACACACACACACACGTATACATAAATATTATGTGTACTTTTTGAATGGGTACCTGCTATGACGCAAACAACATTGGCTTTGTGTGAATGCGTACATGCGTGTGTGTGTGTTATGCGTGCGTGTGTGTGTATATGTGAGAGATAGAGCTTGCATGTGTGTGTGTGTGTGTGTGTGTGTGTGTGTGTGTGTGTGTGTGTGTGTGGTGTGTGTGTGTGTGTTTGTGTGTGTGTCTGTGTGTGTCTGTGTGTGTATGTGTGTGTCTGTGTGTGTCTGTGTGTGTCTGTGTGTGTCTGTGTGTGTCTGTGTGTGTTTGTGTGTGTCTGTGTGTGTCTGTGTGTGTCTGTGTGTGTCTGTGTGTGTCTGTGTGTGTCTGTGTGTATATCTATGTGAATTTGTTGCAGATTGTTGCCGGTAATACTCGCACATAGAGTTGTTACTTTGGATGCCTCAAATTGGACGTCGATATCTTTGAGTTCACCTTCATTAGTATTCCTTGACACATCGCATGATTTCATTCTAGAAGTACTCAATCTCATGGCCAAAGTGCTACATTATAACAACGCCTCAACTTCTGCAAGAGACCCTGTAAACAAAATACTACACTATAGTGTTGATGGTCTGTATGTTTTTAAGACCTTGACTTTTACACTATTCTTTGCTGGAAATTTGTTACTTCCAAACAGGTGTCGTCTACCAGATGTCAACTTTTGAAATCATGACATTCCTTGATTGGCTGGAATTGTCATCAACAGCCATGCAATTAAAACGGGCAAGATGCAGCATACATTAGCATACAGTACACAAATTCTCCTAATAATAGGTACGTTGAAGTGTGTGACTGATGAATGATTGGACAATATCAATGTAACCCAATTTTACTGCAATATTAGCATTATCAAAATCAACAAATGCATGACATCAGTACCTTGATCATTCCAATTAAAATGTATTTGACCTAGAGTAGGTCTACTCGATATTTCGGAAGGTATTTGTATATAAATAAATACATTACGTATGCGTGAATGTGATTAAATGAACAAATTTGCATAAACAAGGAGCCACTACATCAAGGTTATTGACGAAGTAAACAAATTTCATTTGAAATATAATATTATAAATATGGACAATTTCGTGCGGTGAGCAAAATATAAGTTTTTGATTAGCTCATACGCATTAATAGTTCAGTTTGAGGGCCATTTTGTAATAATCAGATAAAAAACATTATTATTAGTAGTAGTATTAATAGTATATTTGCATTTACGCATAAGCTTCGACAAAGATTTGCCCCAAAATCTCGAAAAGCAGGAGTGCGAATGTGCAGAGCTTTTTGGTGAGCCTCAAGGAGGATGTAGTTGAAAGGTTTTGGAGAGCTTCAGCACCTCCCTCCCTCCAATACTCAGCACAATTCGATGCCAGTGAGTGCCACGACAATACAAAGTAAGCTATGTCAATGTGTGCACACATTTATATTAACTGGAGAAACATAATCACAAGTCAACATAATCACACGATTTGTCAGCAAAAAAATAGTACATGATACAGAAGCCGCATATTTGTTTAATAAACAAGATGAACCAAGCAATACACAAAATAAAAGGTTTGTGTTACTATAAAATGCATACGTGGAAGTGAATCTAACATGAACAAATAATTGATTGTAATAACAACCACAGACAATCACATATATTGGGATATTGAGTATTGGAAACAATCATCTACAGAGTGTGTCAGGTATAATTTCAAATATGTATATATATATATATTGTTCTTTGAAAACGAATATTTATTGATATCGAAAGTCAGTGCATTTCTCATGCCAAGGGATATAAGCTAGATAATTGTATTTGAGTTTATTTACTGTAAATATAAATTCTTATATAGAGCAGTATCCAGACCACAGGACAGATAATCAGATAAAAAACATTAGTATTATTAGTAGTATTAATATTATATTTGCATTTACACCATAAGCTTGGACAAAGATTTACCCTAATATTTCAAAAAGCAGGAGTGCGAATGTGCAGAGCTTTTTGGTGAGCCTCAAGGAGGATGTAGTGGAAGGGTTTGGAGAGCTTCAGCACCTCCCTCCCTCCAATACTCAGCATGTTTCGACGCCAGTGAGTGTCACTACAATACCTAGTAAACTTTGTCAATTTGTGCAATTCTTATGTAGATGTTATGCCGTAACAGACATGTTCAACCGAACACCATATATACTTATCAGGGAAGCATTCAGCCACGCCGCAATTACTGCGCGAAAAATATGTGTACACAAATATGCACCACTGTCTATATCCAGGTACTCAATCATATAGCTGAGTGAACTGGAGCAATGTTGGGTGAACGAACTTGCCCGACAAAGTTCGACACCGCAGCACAAGATTCGAACCCGGGTTCTCTCTGTCGAGAGTCCAATGCTCTAGCCACTGCACCATTGCACTCCACTGTGTTAGTTATGTATTTCTGCCAACTTCTTTTAATTCCGTACGTCAGCACGCTTCCCGTGTCACGCTGTATTGTCGCGCTTTTTCGAATCTTAACATCGGAAGACGGGGTGCTGCTGGAGATTTCTTGACGGAAATTCAGCAGTTCAACACGTATCCCGTGATGTCGCGCTGTCTCGGATGATGACATCGGAAGATGGAGAGGGGTGCTGTAGGAGGTTTTAAGCCACAGTCCGGGAGATGTGCATGTATTCGGGGAGACCGTGAGATACACCCAAAATCAAGGAGAATTCCGGAAATTCCGGGAGTGTTGGCAGGTGTAGTATTGCATGAATACGACACAAACAGCCGATCAATAACGTCGACTCTTTCCCGCTCGTATTGCTGCATGACGCTTTGTAACAATCCGTATTGGCCAAGTTCATCAAGAACATTAGATTATGATGTAATAAATAATAATAATAATAAAACGCCACAAATGCAAACCGAGTTGATGCTCTTACAGAATACTGGTGTAGCATGTAGCCACGCATTGATTGACATTGGCTGCAGGGTGGGTGGTCGTTGACACTTTTCAAACAACTGCACGGACCAGACCACAAGCTTTCGTAGATATTTGTTAGGTCAGCAGTTTCTTAACCTTTTTGGTGTATGCATGTGGACATGTAGTGATGCACACTATACCGATTTAGTAGTTGTATTTGATTTAACTGTATTACTCATTTATAGTGAGCATTAATTTAGTTGGCATATATAGCATTGTAGTATCTTGCACCTGACGTTGTATTTTCGTAGCATATGGTGTTTGGCATAACTTGAGAATCCACGCAAACTATAGGTCACTCTCTTGTCTTTCACTAAATCAGGGATATTATTTATAACATGAGTTAGGTTACATTTAAGACACTTTTTAACAATTGCTCTCCGAGTGTCATATTTGTGTGTGCTGGCATTTGGATTTACCTGCCAATTTAATAAGTAAACCGGTAAATGTTGATGGCTATATTTGTACAAACATTTTAGTTCTTGTAATTTTAGCAAGTCTTCTACTTTTAATATATTGAGTTATTTAAAAAGCGGTTCTGTATGTGAATTATTTTTGCTTAGTTTGATCATTTGCACTGCTTTCTTTTGAATTTTCGTTAATCTGTTTCCTTGATATCCCCATGTCATAAAACAATAATTAGTATGAGATAGTAGCAGTGCATTATATAAAATAAATTTTATTTCTAAAGGTACCACATGTTTAAATATATTATATTCTATATAATTTTGGAACATTTTGTTTGATATTTGTCTTGTTTTTTTTCCAATTTAAGTTACTATCTAGAGTTAAGAAGCTAAATTCTTCTACTCTCTCGATGTTTATGTTATCGATTTTTATAAATTAGCTCTGTATAAGTTTACGTGGCATTTGAAATGTCATACATTTTGATTTACTTTTATTTAGTGACAACTTATTAATATTAAGCCACTCAATTATTTTAAGGATTCTTCATTTATTACAGAGTTTATCCTTCTAATATGTGCTTTATCACTAAAAGTGTAATTGGTGCTAAATAAAGTGATATCATCAGCACATATTATGAAGTTAAACATTTGTCTTCTTGTGAAAAGTCATTTATATATATATATATATATATATATATATATATTGTAAATAACAGTGGTCCAACGATGGAACCTTGTGGTACACCTACTTTTATAGGTAACATATCAGATGTTGTATCTTCAAATTCGGTTTAATGCTTTATGTTGCTTACATAGCATTTTAATAAGAGAAGTGTCATTCCATCTATGCCATAACATCTTAACTTGCTTAGTAATATCGAATGGACAATAGTATCACAGGCTTTGGAAAAATACTAATTGGTAATTTATTTTTGTTCATTTGAGTAATTACTCTATGAACTAGTTCGAGTGATGCATACTCTGTTGAATGGTTAGGTCTAAAAATGTACTGATTATAATAAAATAGCTTAGAAACAATACTTAGAAATAGTTGGAAGCAGAGAAATAGGCCTGTAATTTGCTCTCCGAGTTGTGTCATCCGTTTTGAAAATTGGTACTACTTTTGCAATGTTAAGTTTATCAGGAAATATGCCAGTTTTAATAATTTAGTTCATTACTAAGTTTAATGATTTAAGTATTGCCTGTTCAATTATTTTTAGCAGTTTTAAAGAAATGCCATAAAATCCACTGCTGTTTTTGGTTGGAAGATCATTTATTGCTTTCCTTACTGTTTCTTCATCAACATTCTTAAAATTAAGAACATATCTAACTTTTGTATTTAAGTAGTAGACATATTTGTTGTTTCCTTTATATTTAATGGCTTCTGCAATAGTTTGACCTATATTAGTAATATACTTATTTAATTTGTTTGCTATTTCTGATTTATTTCTTGTATTTTTTTTGAATTTGTTAAATCGTGATTCAAAGTAGACTTGATTAGTTGCACGGATATTTCTATTTGTTTAATATGGTGTTGTAAGTTTTGAGAATAGTATTAAGAATCTCATAGTCTGGTGAATTTGTTGTATAATTTATGATAACCAATTACAATATTGACTTTCTGCATGGCTTCACCACATCCATGGAGGTGGCACCATCTTGAATAAGGATGCTACACAAGCACTGATGGGTGGAAGCCAGTTAGTGAACGAATCATCACAGCGAGGTTCAACACACATGTCAAAGTCACGTTAGTGCAAGTATATTCCTCAATCGAAAGGATACCTTTGATGACCAACTCCAGAACGTGCTTGATGAGATACCAACCTTTGACACAAAATTGGTGGTAGGAGACTTTAACGCGAAGCTGGGTGGAGACAGAAGAGACATGTATACTACGGTTTTACTTCACGGTTCAGATGGAAATATGAATGATAACCGTGAACGATTGCTCGCGATGAGCAGCGCCAGTGGTATCAGCATTGGCAACACTTCTGTCAAACTTTCACGCATTCGCAAGAAAACCTGAACCTAATCAGATGGCAATATATCGAATGATATTGATTACATCTGCATTAGTAGTAGATAGCGGACATCTCTACAAGACGTCCGATCCTATAGAGGGGCTGAAGTTGGCTTTGACGACAATCTTGTGATTGGTAAGATCCGCTTGAAGGTGGATCGAACACTTCCGAGAAATACTAAATCAACCAACATCTACCACACTC
This sequence comes from Escarpia spicata, assembly GCA_963995525.1. NCBI lineage: Eukaryota > Metazoa > Annelida > Polychaeta > Sabellida > Siboglinidae > Escarpia > Escarpia spicata. The sequence goes on from OZ023213.1 coordinate 18,774,853, forward strand.
TTCAACTTGGTTGATGTCACCGCCAATGACATCACCAGGACAGAAGTCTCCAAAGTCATCGATAGCCTAAAGAACAAGAAGGCAGCAAGCCTCGATGAAATATCTGCCGCAATATTGAAACATGGCAAGGACGGGGTTGTAGACGAGTTAATATACTTATTCAATCTGATCTGGTCTGAGGAGGAAGTTCCTGACGATTGGAGACGAGGAGTGATCGTGACGTTATCAAAAAAGTGGTGCCTGAGCGATTGCAATAACTGGCGAGGAATAACATTGATGTCAGTACCTGGAAAGGTGTTCTGCAGCGTCTAAACCGGCTGAAGAGAGCAGTTGACCAACACCTTCGGGAGGAATAAGCTGGTTTTCGAAGATGAAGGTCGTGCTGTGCGCAGATATTCACATTGCGAAACATCATCGAGCAAAGCAGAGAGTTCCAGGTACCTCTTTTAGTTAACTTCATTGACTTTAAGAAGGCTTTCGACAGTGTCCACAGAGATTCGCTATAGCAAATCCTGAAGCTATATGGCGTAACAAAACAAATATATATACTTTTTCAAATCGTTATACCGAAACACCAACTGCTGCAACAAGACCAACGATGGCTACACAGACATGTTCGATATAGAGAAATGAGTACGTCAAGGTTGCATCCTGTCCCCATTCCTCTTTGTTGTTCTTATCGACTTCATCATGAGGAAAACGATGAAAGGTCCGAACTTTGGTGTTAAGTGGATAAATAATACGTTGACAGACCTTGACTTTGCCGATGGTATTGCACTGCTCAGCCACACGCCGGAGATCCTGCAAGAGATGACCAATGATTTAAACGACAATGGAGATATGGTCGGATTACGAATCAGCTAAGAGAAGACAAAACTGTGTTAGTTGGTGATGGATCTGACCCCCACATTGTGATCGGTCAGCAAGACTTGCAGTGCGTCGAGAACTTCCCTTCCCTCGAAACCTACATATCTAGGGAAGACGGCGTGGAAGTAGGTGTGCGAGCGAGGATAAGCAAGGTATCAGCAGTATTCCAAAGACTACGTCCAATATGATCCAGTGCCACCATCAGAAAGGACATCAAACTAAATGTTTACTTGTCAATCGTAATACCAACAGCGATATATGCCTGTGAAACGTGGAAGAATACGGCGAGGATATAAAAAAATAGACATATTCCACCGGCAATGTCGCCGGTTCATATTAGGCATATCGTGGAGAGCGCAAATCACCAATGAAGAAGTGATGAGGAGGGCAGGTCTCGATAGCCTGCATGACATAGTTAAGTCTCGACGACGGAGGCGGAGACGGGACATATCCTACGCTTACCAATAGAGAGAATAGCACATGTAGCAATGGAGTGGGTGCCTGAAGGTGGAAACAGAAGGAGAGGAAGGCCGACTAAGACCTGGCGCAAGACATTTAAGGAAGATCTGGCAGAAATGGAAATTACCTGGAATGTGGCCAAAGAAATTGCGAAAGACCGTAATAGATGGCGAAAGTTCGTCGCCTGATGTCCCGAAAGAAACATAATTAACTAAATCTAAGTAAGTCAACATTTTGTATGTTAATTTTTACAAACTTAGGAGGAAGTTCACCTTTAAGTATGTCTATTTAATAAAAATAAGGTTGATGGTCTGAGAAACTGTTTGTGAAAATCCCAGCAGTACTTTCTAATATAAACTGATTTAGTGAGTAAAAAAGTTATATATTAGTGTTCCGTTGGTTCTCGTAAAAGAATGGGGAATGTTATTTAGAGGTAAAGACTATGTGCTGTTAAAGTATCAGAAAAATCACTGTTTGTTCTGTTATCGTTTATTTTAAATAAGTGAATGTTAAAGTCCCCTGCCATAATGAGACTATTATTACTGTAAAGTTATATTTTCTTATTGTACACATAAAGGCGCGTTTTTTTTCAAAAAAATTAGTTCAATGTAACATGAGTTATTTTTGTTATGACAGCTATTTGAAATCAACCTTGATCTTGTGTCCAACTTCATCGACGAAAATGACTATACTACGTACAATTTGACCATTTTATATTACATGAAAACGGACGTTATCTTTTTCAATCATCTAGTGTGTATGCCATTTAATAAAAGAATCTACACGTATAATATAGCATTTGACTTGGAAACATTTCCTTGCCGTCATTAATTCTTTGGTGATAATTTCAGCACTGTGTTGTGTCCTGGAAAAGCCTTTTTAATTATTGCAGCTCTTTCATAAACGTGTTTGGAAGTATATCTAAATACAGTCAGTAACATTGATCAATTATATTTGACTATGCTAACTGTTGTATGTATCCGGGGGATTGGAACGCGAAGTGGGAGCCAAGAAATTAACAAATAACACTTCAAAATAGGTCATAATTGACTGCTAATAAATGACGACGCTGGACACTTTGCGATGACGCTGGAGACGCGTTGGGATAACAGACTGACAAAACACTGGTTTTCCTTACAACAAAATAACGGCAATTTATGTGGATGTATTGTGTGAAGGGATCTAGGCTTGTACGTGCGACTGTTCCGATTTTAACTAGAGCTAGGCCTATTACACATCACCTGTGGAGATGTAATTATATATGTATATATATATATATATATGAGTGTGAATCAAGAGTTTGCTGGTCCGTTTACATTGAGTTGTCATACGTGTTATCTTCTCACGTATTATAACCATATCCTCAGTGAAGGGTTTGGAGTAGGACTACCTTGTCAGAAACTCCCCAAGCACTTGTTGTGTCCGCTTTATGTACTTGCCATCTGGCAAAACAATTACTATTCGTTGCTACTCGGCAACATTACTGCAGTTGTTTTCAAACTGTTCAAGTGATTATCTATAAACTCTTCTTGATATTCATAATTACACAACACGCCCGGACTTAGTTTCAAAGTTTTTTATGTTGTATATTAAGCAGATAGAGTTGCTTTTTTGAAGCGTACCGTAACAACGCGGTTGGGTATTGGCTCACAAACAAGCAGGATATGATTTTTGTATTTTCCTCACACATTTTTAAATGCATTTATTGAAGATCAAATGTATTTTCCTTCTTCAGTTGCTTCTTCTTATCTTTAGTCACTGCAAACTTCTTCCTGATAGGAATGAGAAAGTATCCGGCCTGTTACATTTCCATCACTTCTAATTGCAGACGACAGTCTAACGCGTTATGTTTTGCCCTGTGATATGCTGCTTGTGGCAGTCAATGATCTTTTTAAAATCTCCTCCCACTTTTAACAGCTTGCAAATATTGCAGTAGAGCTGTTTCTCCATAGCTCCGTTGTCGCAGATTTTTTCATCTCCTTTCCCATAACAGTGTCCTGCGTGTAGGTAGATGACTTCATCGGTAATGGAAAGTGCTAGAGTTAGTTATAGAGTTACATCATTAATCATTCCCCTACAGACTAGAGCAATAAGCTGGCTCGCTGCATTGACGCTGCCGTGGACCGCTGGCTGCCATCCAACTGTACTTCTGGAACTGTTGCATCCACTGGCATCGCATACAACATAGAACTGTTTGACAACGTATGTAACATGTACTATATATCTGGCACAGGAAATATCTTACTTGAAAATTTGTCATTGTGTTCCCTTGATAAAATGACTGATGATTAATTAATGGGCCAGACTGCAGCCGTCAGTATAGTCGTTTGGGGAAGGGTTGTGACCAGGAAATGAGTTTAATCTGAGGTTGATATCCCAGTTGGATTATCCTATACAGTTGACAGCTGGGTGGCTCTCGTTGGAGAAAGCAACGTGTGGTTGTTTTTAGATATCAACAGCATTTGGAGGCTTGCAGGTGACATTCCTTATAGTGAAACATCGAATATGGTTATTTCCTGTGTAGCTTACTGTACTAACCGACAAATGACAGGATCTGGCATTTATTTCCACAGCGAAGAATCGTCAATTTTACAATACAGCTCAGGTAACAATATGCACGAACATGCCCCATTGTCATTAATTTATAAAAATAACAGTTTAAGAATGTTACAGTCATGTGCAAATTGACAATAAATTACTTAAATTGGTTAAATTATAAAATGTTATTTATAATATTGTACAGAGTCCTAGCATGGTTGACGCGTTTTGTTTCATGCAAAAAGCTTAATGGGATAATAATATAATATTATAACAAATAATTGCTGATAAAGGTTATTTCCCCCTGCAGTTTCCCAGACATAAAGTTATTTCTTTTGACATTTTAAATGAGACAAAACACGATTTGTAGGAGACGTGTACTTGAAGAAATAGGTCAGATAATATTCAAAAAGAATCTCGATTAGCAGGTGGAAATGGCTGTTATGGAGCAGCTAGGACATTATTAATATTGTTTTAAGCAAGATGGTACAGTTGACCATTTAAGTGACCATGTCATTGCAATGGAAATCGAACTTCTTTCGCAAAGCTCATTTTGTTTAGAGGGACATATATTGGAAACACAAACTGCTGTGTAATCTAAAAAAAGATGTACTCATTCGGGAGACAGTGGGTGTATCAAATGTAGTCCTATAGATATGTCACAGACAAAGGCACATTAGTGAGGCATCTGTCTGAACCCATTGTGCATTTACAACACTGAGTAAATAAAATCAGTTAATAGTTAGTATGATCAATTGTGATGAGAACTGGATGCTGTGCTGTATACTCACTCGGAATGCAGTGGCTTATTGCCGTGCGCTAGCATGGTTGTTACTCGCAGACGTCGCAATATCATGTGACAACACAATAATACAATATTATTTGTTGAGCCGGCTCATAAACTTTGTGGTACTTGTGGATGTATTTGTGGTACGCTTATCTTCATAATTACATTTCACATGACGATATAACGAATGACTACGAATGCAGCTTGTAAGCACTTATTGCATAAATTATGAAGGGTAAGCTGTATGACATAATGTCCTTGAAGTTACGGTAACAAAATGCATTGCCGTCGGAACATGATACATATTCGAGGGGATGAGGCTCACGAACAAACCTCCAATTGCACCCCCTTTGAGACTCTAAACAAATATCCAGTTGCAGTCACTTTGAGGTTCTAAAAAATTGTCCTATTGCACCGCCCTGACGTTCAAACAACCTCCTACTGCACCCCCGAGGCTCTCAAAAAACTCAAATTCCATCTTTCCCCTTGATTTAAAGTCACCAATTACTCAAATTGAAGTTGCCTCGATATTCACCATAACAACAAAATGCACCCCTTCCCCAAATATTGGGGGCTATTATCCTACATCCAGCCCCCCACCAAAATATTGGGGCTCGTCCCCCAACCACACCCTCACCCGGTTCCGACGCTTTAGAAATGGTATGTGGTAGTTTTGTAATGCAAATGTAATTACTATATGTTACAATTATTAGTATTATTGCATAGAGGAACACACCTTCCCATAATTGCGTGTCTAGCGTCATCACCAAATATAAGTTCTATATTCATCCATGAATATCTATCAAATTTGCTTAAATTACATTATACTGGTATGCTAGCTTGTTTATCTACTTTTCGAAATGTAAGCTGCGGTCACTTACGTAAAGGAAATTAGTCGTAAAGACGTTGACATTTTGACAGGAACATGCACGAATGATCAGGTGACAACATTTTGTTTGAAGAAAATAGATTTCTTACAAAACTTTGTACAAATTTGTTTCGTTTACAAGAAGAGCAATATGTTCCTAACACATCAAGACCGTAAATTGTTTACGTTTATAGGAAGAGCAAAGATATCGACGTTCAATTCGAGGCATCCAAAGTAACTATCCTATGTACGAGTATTACCGGCAACAATCTGCAACTTGACAAAACAAATTCACACAGATATACACACAGACACACAAACACACACACACATACACACACACACACACACACACACACACACACACACACACACACACACACACACACACACACACACACACACACACACACACACACACACACACACACACACACAAACAAACACACACACACACTCACACACACACACACACACACACACACA
>OZ023213.1:18785857-18843357 GCA_963995525.1 Escarpia spicata
CAACGGAATATCTGTTAATTAAAACTTTGTAAACTACCTCTGTGTGATCAATGTTTCACAATGAAACTACACGTCGTGCACGAGCTGATGTATTAGACAACCACTGTTAACACACTATTAGGGAGGATGGGTCATAGTTTCGAGCAGAGCGGAAACGGAACGTTGCTTTCTGTACAAGACAGAAGCGGTAACCGAATTTGAAATATTTCTCATCCAGCACTAAGCTGCCCTCCGCCATTCACCTGTTATCATGGGGGCCAATGGTCAATGTTATTTCCTGGCCAAAAAAAGAAACACTCCGGTATGTATGTGGGAGGAGTAATACTTTTTTTAAGGGAAAACACTTGAAAAGATGCAATTTTGTGACAACAAACATGTTTTTCAACGAAATAATATACATATTATTGGTAAATCCACCATTTGCTGAATATATTAGGAAACACTCTCATGTGGGGGTGTCCCCTTCCCAGCCATTATTTGTATACAACAATTCTAGAAAATATGTAATTTTAGAAAATATGTGTGTGTTTTGTTGTTGGTCAAAAACAAAAACGCTGTTAGGATGGAAGGTGTGCCCTTCTTCCATCCATTTTGTTTTGTTTTGGACAAAACACTTAAAAAGTTGCATTTTTGTAACACATAAATTATGATTTTCAGCCAATGATTATTCTTTTTTGCTCAAAAGCGGGGTCCAGACTCCCTGGACCCACGCCTGGATATGCACTGGATATGCTCCGTCTCATCTCGACCGCGCCTCGACATTAAACCACCGCAAACCAGGTATTGTCACAAGACACGGTGGAGATGAGGTCAGGACGACGTCAAGACACGTCCAGACGCTCCAAAAATTATCAAACATGTTAGATCTTCGAGATTCGCTCAAGACTCCCCCGAGACGCGCTTAAGACGCATCGAGACTGTCTCGAGGACCCCGCTCACCAAGAAGATACGGTCGAGACGCGGTCCAGACGATTGGCACTACTTTAGGAGACTCGACGGAGACGCGATGGAGATGCGTTTTTGACACGTCTTGACCGCCTCTCAAGCATCTCATCGCACGCAACTCTTGCCAGTCTCCAGCAATTCTGCGGCTAGCCTCGACGTGATGTGCACTCACACCAAGGAAACGAGAATGCGTCTCGAAGCAAGACGGGTCGATGAGCGAGCTCATGTGGACACAAGTCGAATGCAATAAAATGCAGGGTCTTTCTTGTTCATTTACAGAAGAACACGGCGAAACAACACAGTCCCAGAAACGGTTGTGGGTTCTCCCTTGAAATGCGCTGTTATAAAAACAAATTATGCAATAGGCGATATATATGGCCAATTTGACTGCCGTTGTATGTAGCAATTGTGAATATACTTATTTTGTGGCCAGAAACAGGCTCATAGCCAGAAACTGTTACTGGAAAATCGCAACGGTTTTCATTTTAAAATAACGTCTTTAGTTTGTCTAATAACAAGGTCAAACCGTGTTTGTGTTGTCATGAAGCGGGCCTCGTATTAAGTGTGAAGGCGGGTGCAGGAGAGTAATTTGAAGTTTGAGTATGTTGCGAGCCTCAGTGCTGTTGGAGGTTTTCACAGAGCACCAATCTCCTTAATATTCACTGTGTTCCGACCAATAACCAGTGCATGTGGATTATTCATGAGCATAACGGGTAACTAAACACGAGAACGGGTAACTTCGAAAACTTTACAATATTGGCTAAGGGGCTAGACAGAAAGAACCGCCGATGTTGGGTGGGTTAAAAAAGGAACACCCAGGGTATGTGTGGGGAGAAATTGTCCCCTACACACGCATTAAATTTGTTTTAGACAAACCATTTGAAAAGGTACAATTTGTGACACTAAGAATAAGGTTTTAAGCCACGCGATGTAGAGTTTTTGCAGATCCTGTATTTTAGTTATACATTCACCACTTGTTGACCAAAACGAGAAACCACTCTATGGTGGAGGTGTCCTCTTCCAGTCCGTTAATTTGTATACCTAACTCTTGAAAATATGCAATTTTAGAACATATGCATGTTCAGCAAATGATGCGTATTTAACTTATAAACGCCCCATTTGGTAGCCAAATAAGGAAGAATTATGGGTGTGGGGTTACTCTTTCCACCCATATTATTATCAAAACACTTGAAAAGATGCACTTTCGAGTCAGTTAAAATATGATTTTAAGCAAATTAGTTTGCGTCTTGTGGTGACGCTCCACGCACACCAAGCCTCGAGAAAAGTCGCATTGGAGGCGAGGTCAGAACGAGGGCAAGACGGGTCGATACGCTAAAAAACGAATATGTTTGATCATCTTGACTCGCTCAACGTTTGCTCACGATCCGCTTAAGACGCACTCAAGACACATCGAGACGATCTCGAATGTAAACTCGCACACCAAGGAGACGCAGAGGAGAAGTTGTAGTCTCGTCCGCATATCGGGCAAGTTTCCTTCGTGTGCGTGCAATTTTAAGCGTGTTTTATTAAACCAACTGCATATGTTATTTACATTACTGGCGTAAACCGTCCATGCCATTTATTGTCATCTTACATCGTCACAGTGTATGTGTGTTGCAGTTTTCCTTTGGCAGTCCGGGAGCTGTTCTTCTTCTGTTGCTGATGAGGTTATGCAGCCAGTTTCCTGAAGCGACCTGCTCTCCGCATGATCAGGCGTCCTATCACTCGTGCATGCGTGCGTGTCAGGATGAAGTAGATCAGTGTCTCATTGATTGTGAAAAGGCTAGAACATGTGCGCTAACTCGAGAGCACTGCAAGAACATGTGTATGGAAATGTTGGGTTCGTGCGCCAGGCACTGTGACTACGAGGCAGTGAGGTCGTTCTACGAAATTGACATTTAATCAGCTATACACAGAATACCTCCACAGCACAGTAACATGGCGATGACAAGTGAATAAATTAGTATTAGTTTGGAGACCATTTATACGTCGCCAAATGTGCTTCTGACATGGACCACTTATTGTGATAAGACATTATAAAATATACTTCTTGTTTGCTGGTGTGTATATGATTAATAAAGACTATCGTGTACTTACTTATCAGTATATGGGGAATGTTGTTTATGTTTATGTTGTTATTTTATAAGTGTTGTCTTGATAGTATCCACACCAAAAACAACTATTTTGCATCACAAGAAACCTAATGGGCAATAGTGGCACAACGACAAGGCCACCGTATTTGTGTCCGGTGGACATGGCACAACGCTTTGGTGATCATTTTATTGAGAAAGTTTCTAACATCAGAAAATACATCGTCGACTGCGGTGAGGATCGTTCGGATATTACGTTGGCTGCTATGAGCAACGACGCGGCATTCATTGGTGTCCCACTAGTCTGCTTTGAGACAGTCACTGAATCGGACGTTGAACGATTAGTTGCATCCGTTCCGGTTAAGTCGTGTAAATTAGATCCAGTGCCGACGTGTCTGCTAAAACTATGTTCGCATGTGTTAGTTCCACTAATCACCGCTACGATAAATGCGTCTCTCTCCTCAACAAATGTACCTGCTGACTTCAAGTATGCAATCGTTAAACCACTCCTAAAAAACCTACGCTGGATAAAGACATTTTGAGCAACTACCGGCCAGTGTCGAACTTGCCATTTGTGTCGAAATTGGTTGAAAAAGTTGTTGCAAAACAAATTAGCACGCACGTTGATGAACATGCTCGGCACGACCATTCTCAGTCTGCATACCGTCGTGGACACTCCACAGAAACAGCTCCGTGTCAAGAATTACATTGCCGCGACACTGGTTAGGAAATGTAAAACAATTCTCGTGATGCTTGATTTGTCGAGCGCGTTTGATACAGTCGACCATGAGTTGTTGATGACTCGACTTGAAAACTCATTCGGTATCACCGATAAGGCGCTTGCGTGGCTGAAATCATACATTAGCGAACTGTATCAGAAAGTGGCAGTGAGAAGTGCCGAGTCGGTTGAGTCAATATTGGCGTGTGGCGTCCCCCAAGGGTCGGTGTTGAGCCCTACTTTGTATTGCATGTACACAAAACCTATCGGAGATATTGTTGCTAAACACGGCATGGAGCATCACTGTTATGTTGATGACATTCAAATCTACCTCACGGTTGAACGAGATGAATCGATTGTGGCGGCACTGGCTAAGGTGGAATTGTGTGTTGCGGAAGTGGCTGCAGTGGTTGACTAGAAACCACTTAAAACTTAACACAGAGAAATCCGAGGCGATCTTTTTTCTCCAGCGAAGAAACGCGGCAGTCTGCCTGCCAATGTATACATCGCAGTAGCCGGCCATCGAATTCAACCATCATCGTGCGTGCTCAATTTGGGTGTGCTATTTGATAGCAACCTGAAAATGGAACAGAGGATTGCCAACACTGTTAAAACTGTTACTAACATATCAGAAACATTGGGCGAATTCGGCCACATCTGACGGAAGAATCATGCAAGACACTTGTTCACGCACTAGTGACATACCGTTTAGATTATGGGAATGCACTTCTTTATGGTCTCCCACACACGGTGATGCAACGTCTACAAAGGGCGCAGAACTGCCGCTCGCCTAATTACTCGCACGAGGAAATACGAACACATCACGCCCGTGTTGCAGCGTTTACACTGGCTACCAGTTCATTTTAGACCGACCTACAAAGTGCTAGTGTTTACGTATTGTGCCTAGAATCGTCTAGCGCCGGACTACATAAGTGAATTAATTGGCTACCGTACCATCAACAGAACTCTACGATCTACCTCGCAGCCTCGCCTTTTGTTCGTACCGGCCTCACAAACTGTTACTCATGGTGATCACCGTTTCGCGGTTTGTTCGGCGGTTCTATGGAACAATTTGCCTCCTACGCTCAGGACAGCAACATCATTACAAGTGTTTAAAACACTTTTGAAGACTCACCTTTTAAAACAAGCGTTTTTATAATTCACAGACGAGGACATTTTATGTGCTTTCTATTGATAACTATATTTTTGTTTTATTAGTTTCTTAACATATTTATGGTTATTCTTCTTGAATAAATGTATGTATTTATACTAGTTTTTAAGAATGTATTAATTTATTTAAACCTTTTTTTATGATCTCTCTTTTTTAGTAACTATATTTAAGGTAAAGTTATATTTTGACATATTTATTTCTTAGTTAGCATTTCTTTTTATGTAAAATACTATTATATACGTGTGCATGTATGTAAAGCGCCCGAGGGCAATTTTAATTGATTGGGCGCTATACAAGTACTTTTATTTATTTATTTATAACAGTACATTTTAGTCCACTTGACATTAATATGTATTCAATAGCCAACCTAGAAATGTTTTATACTATGAACCTTTTTGTTGATTTGTACTCACATGGGTTCCTGGAATAAATTCAGCTTGGTTGCACAAAAAACCACTTTGGGCAACTCTAGTAATTTGCATAAACTGGTCGATATCTTGTCGTGTAAAAAATGTAACTTTTGAACCACTTGTCCTAGAATGATGTATAATACCTCTTTTAAGGGGTGCTGGGGTGCGTAGAATCAATTTCTGGTTTTATTTTTTCAGTTCAAGGTCATAAATGGAAAATCTTACAAAATGTGATATATATGTTCGTGAGAAAAAAAACAGTAATTAATCATACTTAAAACACGTAGTCAAATGTATTACACGTAGTGTATAGTGCAAACACCATTATTAACATTGGCATACATATTTCTTTGTGAAGAAATTTCTTGCATTAAGTAATCATGTACGGAAGTCATTGTAGGGATGTTACGAGGATTGACATCCATAACTATAGATGAAAGCAGTATTACACAATGCTATGCCATAAACGTAACGTTTACGCTATCTTTGTAACTGCAGATATCGCGTAATAATCTTCACCTTCTGCCTACTCCCATTCATCATCGAGGTAAATAAGATCAGCAAGACCATCTTCAACATCCTCCTGCTGAAGTGAATGTGACTGATTCGATTCTTCTTGGAGAAAAATGGAGAGCAATACATCGCCAGTTTTCCCGATGGGTTCTACGACCCTATAAGTAGTCTCATCAAGACGATGGACGTTCTAAAGAAGCAGGAAAAAGGCAAATAGGGCTGGCCAGCCATCGATCTTGAGAACATTTTTCTCCGGCTCTTGATGATTGGGCAGCAGCGGCAGGTGGAGCTTGGGCCTGTGTTTGACTACGAACTGTGTGCTATGCCTCCACCGCTCATTGATGAGCATGTTTGTCCCCGCAAAGCCAACACGTCTGGGCTGGTGATCTCTCAGACCTGATCGCATCCATATAGGGTCGTCTGAGTCACCATCCAAATGTTACTGAGAAAAGTACCAATATGTATCTGCCAAGGATTAAGAGAGAATACGGCTGTTACTCTCATCTACGAGCTCACTATCACTAGTCCTCTGCCCAACAGAGATGCAATCCTGAAGAGCTAGAACAATAAGCAGAGCCTGGCGAGCGCGTTGTCTACCTTCAGTGCAGGAGAGAACGTGCCGATGGAGATTCGTGACGATGGTGCGTTTGGTCATGATGAGGCGGTCATCACCATGATCTCCTATGTCACTGAGGCTGCCAACTCTGTTAAAAGCGTGATCCGTGTATTTATCGACGACACAGACGTGTTGGTCCTACTGGTCTATTGGGTGTATCGGGAGGAGGTGGAGTGCAAGGTGCAGACGGAGCAGTGGGATGGGACAGTGCTGGATATGAACGCCACCTGCGATGACCTAGGGCCTCAGTGTCTGTAGCTGATTGGCATGCATGCCCTCAGTGGGTGCGACACGACCTCATTTCCATATGCCAAAGGCAAGATCAACGCACCAAACACCTTGCTCACTGGGGACTTCCCAGGTTTGGATGACATGCTGGTGGAGGTGTGCGCCACGCAGACGGGTCTGATTGAGATGGCGAAAACATTATTCTTCGCTCTGTATGGTCAGCCACCGGGGATATCCATGGAGTATGCCCGCTTCACCAAGAAGAAGAAAAGTTCCAAAGTCAAGGCCCTGCCTCCAACTTCCGCCAACCTATTCACGCACGTGCTGCGGGCCCATCTTCAGGTCATGCTGTGGAAAGCTGCATACCAGCAAGCCTCACCTAAGACTAATTGCAGCCCTCAACGATTCAGCAGTGCTGAACAAAATGAAACAACTGGATGAAAAAAACAATAAAATTGCGCTGCTTGAAGATAAGATTACTCATCACCAGAACCAAATTGATGACAATGAACAATACGGCCGTAGGGCGAACTTACGTTTCAGTCGCATTGAGGAGACAGGTCATGGGTAGGACCTTGAGACAAAGGTCATCGAAATTTGGAACGAGTACATACAAATCAATCCTGCTGTATTGCCCAGCGACTTTGAACGGGTACACAGTATTGATCGCAAAACGGACACATCCACCCTGCCGCGACCCGTAATCGTTCGCTTCAAAACGGAGAAGAAACGCGACATAGTGTTTCAGTCAAGAGCTTCACTTAAACAAAAGAACGAATGAGTAGCCGAGCGAAGTTTGAAGATCTTCATAAATGAAGATTTGCCAACAATGCACTCAAAGGTGGCTTACGTAACAAGAGTGTTGAAAAGGGCAAACAAAATCAGAGAACCACTTCACAAAAAACTCAACTTGTTAAAGTAGATGACATCCTTAAATTACAACAATTAAGATTTTTCTATAAATATTTACACAATGATTTACAAGTTTATTTACAAAATGAAGGATAGTGTTTAACTATGAGGTACATAATCATGATACAAGATTGAAGAATAAAATATACATCATAAAAGTAAATATGAATTGGCAAAGAAATGTCTTATGCATAATTTGCCACTTTTACTAAATAACATTTCAGATATAGTCAAAGAAAAGCTTAGGACACATATTTCACAAGGAATTGCCAAGTATGTTAAACTTATTTTTTTCCAAAATTATGAAGTAAAATGCACAAGGCAAATATATGTTGCTATATATGTATTCAAAATTAAGAACCGACAATTACCTGTCAATTTGACACAGTACAAAACAGTGCCTTAACGACAAACACGGGAAATAATCATGTAAGCTAACTCACACTACACATATGCATACATATTATGTTTTTCGACTTCTTTTGCTGGAAGAAATCGACAGGGTGATGTGTTGATTCAGTTAAAGTTTTATTACAAAAGGTGGCTCCTCGATATCGACTACCAGAGTCTTAGAGGAGTCTCCTGACCCTACTTTTTGTTATTTATTATACATTATACCACGTTTACCATCAGGTTATATATTTGTATTATTTTTATTGTTTTGACATGGATGCATAGTATGTATTGTTTGAAATGTCTGGGTCAAATAAAACCAATTCTTCTTATTCTTCTACACCAGATGAGTCAGCCGATAACAGTAATTTCGGGTGGGTGATCCATTGTCTATAGACAATCCATCAAGGCTGCAACGTCTGGAAATGGATAAGCAAACCCAAGAAGAAGATCCAGGATGGCGTCAGCTCTCCTGTTATAGGTCAGGTCCACCACACCTATGTGGTGTGATTCATTGTGAGTGTAGAGCACAGGGCAAGAAGTGCAGCACTGAGGTTTGTGGTTGCCACAAAGAACATCTTTCGCGCACGTCATACTTCAACAGCTATGGCGAAGAGGGCTGCTGTAATCGATACACTTAGACAGAACATGCTCAGGCTAGAGACGAGTAGGGTGTCTAGATGGAGGATGCTGAGGATGATGTTTTTGAGGATAAGAGTGTAGAGGACGAGTATGTAGGTGAGGAGGGTGAAGGTCATGAGGATGTTGAGCTTATAACATAGCATTGATTAAAACGATCGTATATAGTTATGGATATCAATCCTTGTAACATCCCTACAATGCATTTCGTACATGATTACTTAATGCAAGAATTGTCCTCAGAAAAATATGAATACCAATGTTCGTAATATTATTTGCGCTATACTCTACGTGTAACAGATGTGACAACGTGTTTCTATTGTGATTGATTTTTTTTGTCACGAACAAGATTATCCATTTGTGTGCATGAATAAACTAAAATATAATTAAGTAGAACGTTCGATTCGGTGTCCACCGATATGTCAAATTTGAAATTCACCTGACCTTAGACATCTGATCTTGACATTGAACTGAAATAATAACATCAGAAATGGATTCTACGCACCGCAACACCCCTTAAAAGAGGTATTACACGTCATTCTAGGACAAGTGGTTCAAACGTTAAATTTTAAAGGTAACGACCAGTGGTCATATTGGATTTAAGCAAATTACCAGAGTTGCCCAAAGTTGCTGTTTGGGCAACCAAGCGAATTTGTTGTATGACCCCATATGAGTACAGATCAACAAGTTTATAGGATAAGACATTTCTAGGTTCATGAAATGACAAATGGACTATTGATTGTATGTGAGCTAAGCATACTTACATCGTGTTCGAACAGAACGACCAAGGTCTAAATAATATATTCGGAACAAATAAAACAAGAGACGGGAATTTACATATATATATATATATATATATATCCAAAGAAATTAATACAATTAATTATAGTTATATAGTTAAATATGAAAACCCTATACATTGTAGTATGTCGCACATAATTTTAATGTGTTCAGTGTCTATGTGGTTGCAAGCAATTTAATATTATAAGTGATAATACAACTAATACTGCAAAATACGCGCGGGCGCGCGCGCTAACACACACACACACACACACACACACGGACACGCACGAGCGCACGCACGCATGAACGTGCGTGTGCAAGTGCGTGTACGTGTGTATTTGTTTTTTAGTGTTTTTACGTGTATACGTGATACTAAAAAATCCACTGATCGTACCGGAATCTGACTGGTTATTGACAATCGACATCCTTCACAATGACACCCAGGAACCAGCATACTTGTCCATGATAGTATGCTGCTACTCAAGTGCACAGTCAAAAAGAGGATTTAAAGGTAACTGTGCTAAGTGTCTCTTACAGACCTGTTCCAACGTAATAATCCACTTGTCTTACGACATTGCCCGCCTCCATCGTTTGCTTTGATAACAAAATACAACTCCGGCGTTACTCAACGCCACTACCGAAGTTATGCATCTCAAGGTATGTCCTCCGTAGTTATTGACCGGGAAATCACGATTTTTAGTTAGCAAATGTTGTGGTGCGTGAAATGTAACGTCTTATATTTTGTATAAGACAAGTGGCATCTAAAGTAGTCTCCTTAATGTGATGTTTCTGCTTGCGTAATGTCATTTTCATGTTACGTAAAGGTAAACATACCTAGCATTCAGTACGATATCCACAAATAATGCTGGCTCGTTTGTGCAATTTTTATATGTATTTTTATAAAATCATTTGATTAACCGTTAACGTATATAATTGTTGTACATTCATGCAATTCTCAAAACATTTATGTTCACGTGAATGCGCAATACCATTAGGCCGTGTTTAAAAACCCACGTGACCGACCAATGCAGGAGTTTGCAGGTTAATGTCAGCCTTGGTGATTTACTAGGTGGATATACCAAAGTCAAATCTTTCAACCAGTAATCATATTATTTTCTTAACCTGTTTGGAATATTATTTAAACAACATTCACACGTACCATTCTTTCCATTTATTGTCATCTCACTTCGTCACGATATGTTGCAGCTTTCAGATGGTAGTCCACGCGTTGTTCTGCTTCTGTTGCTGGCGAATTTATGCTGCCAGTTTTCGAAAAAGGCTGGCACCAATTTCCCCGAACATCTAAAGTATTATCTCTCGTGCATCGGTGTGTGTGAGAAGTAAATCAAAACGTGTTACCATGGTTGTGGGCAGAACAACACTTGTGCAGCGTCTCGACAGTTCTGCAGAAACCTGTTCATGAGAGTGGCTGTAAAGTGTCATAGGAAATGTTACGACGAGTCAGTGAGGCTGTTCTACGAAAATAAGACTTAGGGACACTCACCCGCACTCAGTCCTCTTCGTGCCCGAGGTGGCATGTAAAGTATCAACAAGAGAGCGCACCTCTGTCGGTCGGCAGCCCGTGCATTGATCGTACTCCACGTCATCTAGCAGGCGTTCATTTCGTTTTCCTCTATTTGTGTCCATGTCTCTTTCAGTCGAGCTCGTGTCCGTCTTCTGTCCGCTCTTCAGCAGAGGGCTATCTTTGGTAGTGCATCAGTGGGAATTCTGCAAATGTGCCCTAGCCACCCCCGTCTTAGTCTCTTGATATTTTTTAGCCAGGGATATTGAGTCTGTCTAGCGGAGTTGCACTTCATTGCGATTGTTTTGAGCCAAACTAACTAGTCAGCTATACACAAAATACTTCCACAACGCCGTATCATGGCGACAACAAAGGGATAGGTTAATGTTAGTTTGCAGAAAATTGATCAACACCGAATATGCTATTGACAAGGACCACCTATTGTGATAAGACAATTATACAATACAATTCTTGTTTGGTTGTGTTATTATGTATTAAGTAGTAAATAGTTGCCATAAAACAGATAATTGTGGTATGATACGTCATTGTCGTGTTTTTAGTATATTTATTGTTGCACACACACACACACACACACACACACACACACACACACACACACACACACACACACACACACACACACACACACACACACACACACACACACACACACACACACACACACACACACACACACACTCTCGCGTGTGTGCGCGTGTGTGCGCGTGTGTGCGCGTGTGTGCGCGTGTGTGCGCGTGTGTGCGCGTGTGTGCGCGTGTGTGCGCGTGTGTGCGCGTGTGTGCGCGTGTGTGCGCGTGTGTGCGCGTGTGTGCGCGTGTGTGCGCGTGTGTGCGCGTGTGTGCGCGTGTGTGCGCGTGTGTGCGCGTGTGTGCGCGTGTGTGCGCGTGTGCGCGCGTGTGTGCGTGTGGTCTGTGTGGTATGTGTGGTGTGTGTAGGTGCGGGCGTGCATGTGCGAGAGCGCGTGTGGGTGTATGCGTGCGTGTGCGTGTGCGTGTGGTGTATGACAAACGACCCACGCATGGTATGTGTTTCTCTTAGCAGGCTGACCTTGATATTAAACAAGCGTCTGATTGTTTGTTCACCATTGACATCCTTCACGTACTTGGACACCCAGGGACCAACACAGATGTTCGTCTTAACACAATGCTATACAATTTGACACTCGAAAACAGTGTCACTTATTAACCTATTCTAATATATAAACACTTGCCTTAAGACGTGGCCTGCTTCCAACGTATAGGCTTTATCAAGAAAATACAACCGAGGAGTAACTCAACGCTATCACCGAAGTTATGTATCTCAAGGTATGTACTCCGTAGCTGGTGATCTGAAATCACGATTTCTAGTTAACAAAGTGTTGTGAAGCGTGACACGTAACGTCTTAAACCTCACATAAAACAAGTGGTATTTAAACCCGGCATACACGTCATGACGCAACTGGGTTTTAGCGTTAACTAGGAGCTAAATGTGAAGACGTAACAAATATAATGCTAGTTTTTTTACGTTGGCCCTATTTAGTTATGATAGGGCATGTCATTGGAAATACACACACTGTTTTGAAAATGTTTCAATAACGTTTTGAGGGGATCGTTTTTGCAATACTCACAAATGGAATAGAAATAAAACTATATTAATTATTACAAAAACTAAGTACAACAATAATTATTAGAAACATATGACAGACTCATCCGGGATATGAACACGGTATCTATCGCACCCGAAGTGATAATCATTCATGGCACTGTTGAAGAAAATGGCGCAAGTTGAAAGCTCCGCTTGTCATTTTGATCTAGAAGAGGAACAGCCACATATGTTGCAGGAGGGGTTCTGTTTATACAATTAATGCTACATCAAAAGTATACAGTAATGGTGACCATTTATGAATAGTTCCACATTACACTGCTGGGTAGTGGCGGCAGTTCCAGCTGCTTCCAACAGGAGTACATACATCACGCGTCGCAGCCGCCAGTCGCGTCGTGGTCGCGTCGTGTATGATCCCCTGGCTTTAACGTCCATGGAACGTAGCCGCAAACAAATCGTAGCGTCGTGGTATGTATTCCGGACTTTGTAGGTTGTGCCTCCACAACTGGATCTTTCCCTCGCGTAATTAAAATTTTATTTTGCGAAAAGGCACAGACAGCAACATAGTATCCACCATTACGTCCACTAGGAATTTTAACGCATTTGTGCAACTGCTGCTTGCAGTTTTGGTAACATCACCAGACAAACTATTGATTTATTTAATTATGGACACATAATGCATTTACGCAGTTGATGCGTCCAATACGCCTACTTTACATTACAAAATATGCGCATGACCGCCGACAAGGTTTGCCTTTATCAACAATATTAATAACAGTTATATACATGAACAACATTATCATCGATGCATGCATCTCATAAATCAAACATTCCCGCATACCTTTATTACTGTAGCTACCTTGTCTTGTGTTTTTGTTATAATGAAACACTTTTGGGACCAGAATTTCAACAAAATATACGACGCAATGTCGGATCACGTGTTCAGAATCCATTTTTGATGGCTTGATGGTAGTTTTGCTAAGGTCACAAGTTCGATAGATCAATTCTCAAGACTTCTTTCGACCATTACATAGGTTTCATTATCGGATATTGTTTAAATAATAAACACTTAAATAATTCCGATATTGCCATCTAACTTCATCACCGTGTGTTGCAGCTTTCTGGTGGTAGTCCGAACGTTGTTCTGGTTCTCTTGCTGGCGATTTTCTGCTGCCAGTTTCATGAACCGGCGTGCGCCATTGACCCCGAAAATCTGCCGTACTACATCTTTTGCATCAATGTGTGTGAGAAGGAAAAAGAAAAGTGTTATAGCGATTGTCAGGTGACCAGCGATTGTGTGGCTTCTCGGCAGGTTTGCAAGAACCTATGTCTAGAGGTGGCGTTATCATGCCAAAGGAAATGTTACTTTGAAGCAGAGAAGATGTTAAATGGACCACACCTTTAATCAGATAAACGTCCATAGCAAACCAGGCGATAACAAATAAACAGAATCGTATTAGTTTTATGTTTACCTCAGAAACCCCCAATTGTGCTTCTGACAAAGATCGTCTATAGTTATAGGACATTATATACAATATACTTCACTTCTTGTTTGCTTGTGAGAATATAACGTGGTTTGTTTTTAATGTATAAGGAATGTTTGTTTGTGTTACTACGAGAGTGCTTAAAATATATTGCCTTCTTGTCGTACCCATCACATGATGCATTGCCATTTATTGGCGCATGTCTTAGCCCGGTCCGTGACGACGGCCAGGTCTTCGTGTGTACACGGAACTCCCAGCAGTCGGCATCAGAGGAGGTGGGGCATTGTCTGTTCTTCTCCTCAGTCACATTCTTTTGACTGCGTCCCATCAATGTAGCCCCACTACTCCGTGGTTGTTTTTGCGCGACCGACTCTTGTTGTCTTGTTATTATTCACAATTATAACAGTACATTTAATCAGGTACCTTAACAACTTGATGGGGACAAACCGGATAAAAGCACCAACTTATTTTCGTGCTTCGTTGAACAAAACGATTTAACTTTGTGATCGGTGTCAGCAATATTTTGGTTGGGTCCATAAGTTTACACCGCCCCACCTGTTGAACATATAAATGCAGTGTTACTGTATTGTCCAGGTAATGTGGCACAGACCGGATAACAGTGCCACATATTTTGTGTTGCTTCTTAAAGGGAATAAAAACATATATTGCTTGAATTCATATTAAATTAGATCCTGCTATATATTTCCATGTCCACCAAGCCAAAAAAATCCCCCAAAATCGAAGAATTAGAAATTCCACATTTTATGCTGTACATCCGGACATTTTCGAATATGCATATTTTTGGCGCGCTTTTCGGGATGCCGAGATGTGACGTCAGAGTTGACTCTGCCGATACAGCGACCGCTTGTTTACATTCATTCTCAGCAATATGACAGCAGAGGTGGCTGTGTAATGCGAATATCATCATGGTTCATTGTGCGGCATTCGGTTGTAATGCAAACTCTTCTAAACATAGAGCAACACACCATTTTTTTCGGTTCCCTACGGATCCAGTTTTATTGAAGAAATGGATCGCCAAAATCAAGCGAGCTAATTTCAAGCCGACGAAACACAGCCGGCTTTGCTCCGCTCATTTTGAGAAAAGCTGTTTCGATCGCGATCCGGAGATGTTGGCAACCCTTGGATATCTTGGTGCTCGAATATCGTTGAAAAGCGATGCAGTCCCAACAATATTCCCGGCAGTAGAAGCTGCATTGATGGCGTCAATCCGCAGAAGACAGGCGTCGGCACGGGCAGGATCGACGGCCGCTTTGCCCGAGTCGAAGGCAAGCGGGTCTCGCAAGCGTTATTCCAGTGCCGCAGGCTCCGCTGCCGCTGTGACTACAGCCGGCTCAGCAACTACACCCATGGCTTCTTTGGGTACCAGGTTCCTTCGACGAGTGGTGAATTTACGAGGTCTGCTTACCGAAAGCGGCAACGAATCAAGGTAATTCTTACATGTTATATCTACTATTATTATTCTGTAGGTCTAGTATAATGCCTGGACTGGACGGTCTCGTGTGTGTCAAGTGTCAAAATAAGTTATTCAACTTATTGTCATTGTATCCCATTGGTTCCAATCATATCACGGAACTCTTCCTAAGTATCTGATATTCTAAATATTGTAGTTATGCACGATACTACTATAATAAATCTACATATACTCAGTTTTGTGGAAAATTTGATAGTGTAATCAAATCGATTCAGGTGACTGTTTTTATCATTATCATGGTTACAGGAATGTAAGGCATTTAATTAATATATTTAGTTTTACATGCAAATAAGAAATAATTATTTTAATTATACTCGTTGCCGAGTCAGGTTAGTCTGTTATAATGTTTTTTAAACCGTAAGAAGCAATACTTGGATATAGAACATTGCAATGTGAATTTGCAGATGGAAGAATAATTATATTTTCAAATGTATTTAACGTTGAATTTGCATAAATTAATTATTATTTTTCATACATAACATTTGTTGTTTTTTAAATGACAATACTTGGACTTTATGAAAGTGCCATGCATTTTGATCAACATCAAATATATGTACACATAAAGTACCATGCATAAGTTATATATTTAAAACAAAAATTAAAAAATTAGGAAGTGGTCTGTCTCACTCTCATAGTTGGAACCAGTTGCTGACAATCTCCTCCTCTGACACATGACTCACTAAAGTCTTATGTCATCAATGACTTGCTGAAGAATTATCCCCCATCAGTATTCTCTGTAGAAACAGTTTATTACAGTGTTTGGCACCTGTCTGCTAATCCAGCTAATTGGACTCCTTTGTTGTGACTCCTCCACTTGACTGAAGAATTAAGTGTAGTGTTTGCCCGAGTCAACTGATCAAAGATCAAATCTAATTAATTACCAGTTGACATTGCACTTTGTAGGTCTTTCCTGCTATGAATAACAAATACCCCAGCCACCTCCAGCTGGCCCACTGCATTCTCCCTCCAGTTAAAATAGTTATCTGAACCTGATCTACTGGTAATTAAAGCATGCTAGGTGGAAATGGCAGGAACTGGGTAACATGGATGTGACATGTCGGATACTTATTATTACTATAATTAACCCATGCAATTAACCCATGCCTAACATCACCCTGATCACCACTGCAATTGATAAACCTTGCAGGTAGATGTGATTAATTATTATTAATATTGAATGGTTACCACATTGAACACCCTGTAGATTACAGTATGTATTCATCGAGTTAATAATATGTTATGTTTAAGTTTTCAAAAGTAATGTTTTCAATAAATATAATTCTTACAGTAGATGCAGCTTTCATAACACACACTATTGTAACACACAAGTACTGTTACATTTGTTACTATAGAATTCTTACAGTAGAGAGCAGCTTTCATAACACACACTATTGTAACACACAAGTACTGTTATATTTGTTACTATAGAATTTTTTATATTTCAATAGTAATTTATTGATTTGTATTTTCATAACTCCATTGCACAGGCCTATTGTGAATTACATTACAGTGTCATATATTGCTATTGCCTAGTTTCCATTTTATTACAGTTGAATATCGAAGACAATGTACATCATGTAATATATACTATTACATTTGAAGGTATTATCATTACATTTTGAATTGGAACTACAGTATGTATTGAGATAAATATTTAGCACAAAAATATAACTATCGTATCTTGTATTATCTACAAACAACGTTTACGGATAGAACATATTTTTCATTTTATGTCTGTATAACATGAATGAATGGAAGACAAAAGAAATGTCACTGCAATTTAATAGATTGCAATCAGTGTAATTACACCTTACTGCTTGGTGCATTGCTAATTACTGGCACAAGTCATGATGTTTTTTTTAACAGAAGCTCAGAAATGTACCAAGGACTATTATTCGGCTCCCACATTATTCATGGGATGGATGTTGGCAATCATAAAACCTGGATAAACTAGTTCAATAGGATACAGAAAGCATAATAAAATTTCTATTTTGATGCGACATATATTAATAAACATGTATATATATTATATGCCAGTTACTATTACATTGTTTCTGTTATTATATTGTGCTTTGTTCAACTTATTGTTACTAATAGGTATTATTATTATTACACCACTCCTGGAGCAGGCTTCCTATTGTGACTATAACATTGAGTATTGCAGGATTGTTCATGTCTGCAGTCACATATTGTTATGATAGTCACATATTGTTATGATAGTAACTATATCAATGGATAAGGATTCTACTAATGATGTTACAAAATGTCATTAATGAATTTATTTGATTTTTAACTTAATAATGTTATTAAAAAAATCAAGTAAATTTATCAAATAATAAATATGTTCACATTTGGATGTGGGTTGTTGCCCAGCTACCAAGTGTGAAAATGGTCATTTGTTGTGAAACAATAACAATAAATGCAATGCAAGTTGCAAACCTATCTATTGTATATTTAGTAGATGATTAGTTATAACCAAAAATAAAATGTTCACAAGTAATATATTGTCACATTTCCAGGTAATTGTCTGCATAAAAGTGTAACATAACAAAAGTAACTATGTCTCTGTGTAGATTCTGTAGCGTGATATCAATTATTTACGATGTTTTTATCATAGAATAAACAATACATACCTTGCAACTTGAAATTAATTTATTATTTTGTATTTCTCACAACTAGGCAAATAGTCTTTTCACACTTGGAAGCTGGGCAAATGACTAGACAAATGAATGTACTCCTTTCTGACAAGATGGTAAAAGACAGGATTTTGTTTGCATTTTGTTAGAAATCTACAATTTATTTTTTTGCAAATTCTATAAGGCTAATTTTTTATTTTAGTTAGTTGCTGACATTCTGGCAGCAGCTCGAGATAGTCCACCGTCGACCAAGACTGGGTCATCTGAAGATACAGAAAGTGAATATGACAGCTCTCGTACGGATTCCTGTGATACAGAGGATTCCACACCTGAGTCAGTCACAGCTTCCACTCCAAAAAGGAGCAGCAAATGCTTTCAGGTTGACATCAGGCCATCAACTCGCACGAGAAGAGTGCAAGCAGTCTGTGCATCAGAGCAGGTTGCTGTGCAGGTGACATCAGCAGTGAGGTCAATGAGTGTGCAGTGCAGTTTGTTGACTGGTCCGATTAGTGACTCGAGTGACTCAAACGGGGAGGAAGTGACATCTGCTGCAGATCCAGAGTATGTTTGCTCTGACAATGAGTCGACTAGTCGTGACAGCAGCAACAGTGACAGCGATGACCATGTCGACCAGTACACTGACACAGAGGAGGGTGTTACAACCACGACTCCCTTGAGGAAAGATTGCTGCCCTTCCAAGGAGATGTACTTCTTGGTGGCAGAGTCTTCACTCCGTCATCTTTTCGCACGTTGCCGAAACTGCAGTGGCCAAACCAATGTCGTAGTGCAGCAGTTTCTCGGCTCAATGGTGGTGGTGAATGCGAGATGTGCATGCATACAAAAACATATACGTGACAATCTATGAGTAAAAGTATGACTGTTCCAATTGTTGTAATTGAGTATATCGAACCAGTATCTGCTTGCTGATAGAATGATCATTATATGGCAAATTAAAATAATGGTTAGGGGACAATGCCCCAAGTATATACATAGAAAGAAATACACTGGTTCACTATTAGTGGATGAAGGTTCAATGTTTGTATGTCTCTCTCTCTCTCTCTCTCTCTCTCTCTCTCTCTCTCTCTCTCTCTCTCTCTCTCTCTCTCTCTCTCTCTCTCTCTCTCTCTCTCTCTCTCTCTCTCTCTCTCTCTCTCTCTCTCTCTCTCTCTCTCTCTCTCTCTCTCTCTCTCTCTCTCTCTCTCTCTCTCTCTCTCTCTCTCTCTCTCTCTCTCTCTCTCTCTCTCTCTCTCTCTCTCTCTCTCTCTCTCTCTCTCTCTCTCTCTCTCTCTCTCTCTCTCTCTCTCTCTCTCTCTCTCTCTCTATATATATATATATATATGTAAGCTGCCTGTATGAAAATATATTTCATAAATACATAGCTGATTGATACAACCATTTCAGTCTTCAGTTGTAACTTACAAATGTGTTTATTTAATACATGCTGAAGTATTCATAACATATGTTGTCAACATATTTGTAGTTGATGATATATCAGTGGCTGTTTCCAGGTGTTGGAAAGAAGCTTGAAAAAGCTGCGAAAAAGGCGGATTGCAGAGTGATTCGCCCATGGATCAAAAGCATATGTAATCATATGTACTGGGCTGCGACATCAAGTGGCGATGACAGCGACCTCAAGGGTGCCAAGTGGATGTCTCTCGTAAATCATATCACTAACATCCATGAGGGACACAGTGACAAGTTCCCAAGATGTGAACATGGACAGCTCGAGGAACGACAGTGGATCACAAAGGGTGAGTACAATGATTGCTTTATGATGGTTGACAGTGCAGTCTAATTTGTTACAGCAATTTCATTACTTTGATACAATGCTGCCTGCTCTATTTTTAGTAACATTATGCAGGCAGTTAAGTAAAATAGTGTGCTTTTTTAGGTCTAGTATTGTTGTGTGTCTGTGTGTGTGTCTGCCTGTGTATTGATATACAGGTATATATATATATATATATATATATATATATACATATATATGTAAGTGTGTGTGTTGCAGGCTCCAAGGCACACAAGGTACTTGACAAAATTGTCAATGCTGGACTTCTGACAAAGGATGTGCGGCACCTCTCGCCAGTGTACCAGACGTATGCACTGGAGGTTTTTCACAACGTTATGAACCACTTCCTGCCAAAGTCTACCCACTTCTGGTATGCAGGCATGACAGTGAGGTGGGTTCATTGATCACTACTACTCTGTGTCGTAGTCTCACAGTGCAGGTGACACTCACTATGCATTATAATGCTATCCTCAAACACAGCATATTTGAATCACACAAATAACATTTCAGTGTTATGTCAACATATAGCTCAAAATTATGGAAAATTAGTATATATAAACACCCACTTTGATATGCAAAATTTGGAGCATGATAAAAATAATTCCTCAACGATGTTCATTTGCCCCTTTCTATGCTCATTGAACCATTGGTCTATGATGTAGCAATTGGTGAAGTATTGGAGAAAATATTTACTTGTTTTTAGTTTAGATGTTGTGCTTATATATGTTACATGAAACGAATTTCGAATGTTCTTGGTTTGTTGCTCCATGTGCAGGTGTAAGCTGGCTATTTCTAGTTATAATGGCCTTCCATATTTTAGGTTTTTGTAATGAAATTGTCTTGAAATTACAATTTACAAATGTATTTATATTAATGGCAATACACAGTAGGTGACATCTTGTACACCTTCATTATTGTTCAATCACTAGACTGCTCACTGGTTTACATATGATGCTATATAGGATATGTCTGGCCATCCTGCACTACAATGAGAATGCGGACCGCCCACAGGCCAGAACCCAGGCAGAAGGGAAATTGCAGTGGAAGGTGGTTTACCCAAAGTCGAAGAAGGGACAAGAAGCAGTCGTGAAGCCTGTCAAGGAGAAGGTTACTTATGGTGAGTTCACAGCTTCCCTTGTGCAATTGGATGTTTTAAGGTATGATTACGTTGGACCTGCACTATATTTTTTAAATAAAATAAGACCATGTAAATTTCAACAGATGTATATTTCAGGCTTGTAGGTGCGGGGTGCATGATGTGTGTGAACTGTTTGAATAGATAATAAAAGGGAGGTTGGTGTTTTTTGGAGCATCAATAAAGGGGTGTTGTTGGATGTTTTTAGATTTTCAATGATGTGTGCAGTTTGAGGTATCAAAGGATTGCAATTTATTTTGGTCAGGTAAAAAAATGCACCTTCCATTAATCATGCACGCTGTGAATATATATTTATGATTACAGATGAACATTAATTGGGGATAATTATTCGTTTGCTGTCAGGGTGAAACAACTGAGTGAAATCGCAGTCATATGGTATAATAATAGCATTGTATTTATTACAGAGTACGTCATAAAGCTTATTGACGCTGTCAAGAAACGTCGCCTGGAGTTCCCCAGCTACAGCAAGGCACTAGAAGCCGCTGCACAGACTGGCATCGTAGCACCACCCCCACTAACAGCATCCTACCAGCATGTCCCAAAGCAAGTCCTGATAGACAGACATCGTTCCCGATACCAGTAGTCCCCATTCATGGCCGTGCATACCGAAATCCGACGTAGATTGCAGATGGAAATGCAGTGCGAATTGCATTGACAACACACGATGGCAGAATCTTCCGGTTGTAGCGTCCTAGGCGATGCCATATCCACATGACAAATCGTCGATACGCAACATGTCTGTAGATGCTGTAAAACAATGGCATTAGATTACCTATTGATTTGTACTGATGTACATGATAACATTAATCATCATCGATTACATCAGTGATGTAATCACCATGTTTCAGGATACACTGTGTAGTGGATACTTTTAAGGTTTTAACAATTTCAAGGACAGTATATTTTTAATTGGCCAATTTCCATTTTAGTTCTGGCATTTTTATCATGTATAACCTAAGTACAGTTGTACGAGGGAAAGGTTGAATTGAATTACACCACGTTGTTTTATCTGGCTTTATACCTTATCGTGATACTTACTTGTGTATTTCATCGTTGTCGTCAAGTGGGCCATCAGTACCGTTAAACTCAAACACTGCCAACTCCACAACATGGTGGTTGAGGAAATTTGGGGCAAACCCATCATGTTCTGTGATGCATTTAATCTGTGCATTGCCAGTTTTATTGGCAACTGCACAGATTTCTTTACAACATATGCTTTCATATTCTGTCGGCATAATCCGACAGTTGCCGCATGAACACCTGTAACAAGACATAACTCCAGAATAACAGTTGCTTTTTTTTTTAAAATAACACAATGTTCAAGTCTAATGTGGCCATACGCAATATTATGTTTGCTTTTTAAAAAATGAATTTTTTTATTATATGTTGGGTTACTGGCACTACCCACATCAGTTTACAGCAACTTATAAACATATATTTATGATAACAGGTACATAGATATACGCATCAAATAAACAACCAAAATACTCATGAAGTAGTAAAGGAATTTTGGAGTTGATGCATATAAGCCTGTGTTCTACTGTTGACTCTTACAGGGTTCATACATATTTTCAGCAAACAAATTTTAAGGCCTTTTAGGACCATTTCAAGTGTCAGAAATTCAATTTTGAAGGCCAAAAACGATATCATATTCAGTATTATATATATATATGTGTGTATATATACATATATTATATCAACAGGCACTGCCATATCGCATGGTGTTGTCAAATCTGCTGATGCATCACTTGCCAATGTTTTGCTTTTAGGATCAATTTTTAATTTGTTACTCGTCGATGTACTTGTAGTGATGAAGAGATGCATGCTCGATAAACCCAACATTTAATTGTTTGATTTGTGTTTCCAGCTCTTCATGTGCAATTTCAATGCATTTTCTACCATCTTTCCCAAATCAATGGTCTTCCGACACGCAAAACAGTTCGCTTTGTGAGGATCGTCTTTCCATTCTCTCGCCCACCCCTACTGGGTCAACCACTTCAAATTGAATAAGCTCTTTCCCATTATTTGTCAACTGCATGCATGCCTAGTCAAACACAATACACATCGAACTGGCGAAATGTGTCAATGAAAATGGCGGTCAATAGCAAGTGGCGAGCCGACAGTCAACCTAGTGAGATTATAGCAAAACAGAAATAGCCAAGTGTGTTACGGGAAGAAACTCCGAATTTGTAATAAATATATATATATATATAAGGCGAAAGATTGACTTCCATGTTTCATTCATTTTCATGTCTTGCATTTTGAATTTCAAAACATTTTAAATATAAACATTGATGTAATTCCGATTCCAGCTTTGGGAAAATTTATTGAGGCAAAATTAAAGGGCTTTTCAGGACATTTGATCAATTTTCAAGGCCTTTTTTAAAATTTAAGGCTTTTTCATGAGACTTTCAAATTCAAGGTCTTTTCAAGATTGTGCGAACCCTGTCTTATGTCAATTGCAATTAATGACAGTTGATGTTTATATGCTGGGGTTAATCTCCCTAATTGGGAGGTAAGCTTATGTGGTGGACAAGATGTTTACAATTATCACCTAAAGGGATGGGAAGTTGCCCTGTAAAGATAATTGGTCTGTAGATGTGAAGCTAAGCTATTTATTAGCATGTCATAGGTAAAGTAATCAACAAAATGGACTAGATAACTTGTTTATCAATGGGCAGGTATTTGCAGAAGCCATATTCTCAACTGCCTGCAGGGGAAGTATTCCCATGGGTGTTGTTTGGCTTATAACCATTGTCTGTGCACTGTGTGGTGATTCACATTGTGTGCTGCTGTCTGGTTGTTACCAGGTCTACACAGTTACCAACATTTGGAATGATTCATCCCAGTAACACTGTGTTATGAAACTTGCTTGATGAATTTGTAATGATTCAACCCAGTAAAATTGTGTTCTAAAACTTGCTTGATGAATTTGTAATAAATATGTCACACAAAACTGTGATTAAAAATGCTATGTCCTTATGATTTTTATGGACATAGTCGTAGGGCACATACATACCCACTGGTAACATCTCACATATAAGACCCCTAGGGTTACACTAAACCCCTAGGTCTAGGACATAACCCTTCAGGCTATAACCCATTACCATAATTATTCAATTGTTCTGCATGTTGTTTTAATGTTTATTTTAGTTTATTTTGATTATATAGTAGCTATACTGTTGTGTGTCAGACTCAGAGTAATACAAATCATTGTTCCACATAAATCATTTATGTGGAACAATGATTATGTCATTTATTAAATGACAATCATATTATGATCATCTCGCGAACAACAGTCCTATCTAAAAGTGTGGGTTTTCTCCAGAGGGGTGATATCGTAAGTAGCTATAACGTCCTAAACTCGATCCGCATAAACCAGACAACCATGCTTACGACGTTCGACGGTTCGTAACTTTGTGAAGTTTGTCTTTGACATTGAGTGATTGACAAGTCTGTTTACAATTACTTCGTCCGATGACCTACTTAGCTACAACCTCTAGCTAACTCTCTGTACAGCTTTGACACCGCATTTTATAATATAACGTCGTACTAAAACGATATCAGTGTTGTTGTCGAAGTTTTCACACCATATGTGTCATTATAATGAAGTTGCAGCTTACCAGTCGGTGTTGCCTGAGCGAACATTCACATTGTGACTGTCCGACTCCGCATCATCTTCTTCGCTACCGTCGCTGAAATGCTCGGAAAGAGCGGAATCAGACGAATCATCCGCTGTAACCGTTCCCGCTAGTGGCTCAAAATCGTATGATTTCACTTGAAACTCTGGGAAACTCCCACTAGCCATGATGTTACAAGAGAATGGAGAGAACAACAATGGCGATGCATAGATGTCAACAAAGCCGAGAGTCAGCTTTGACGTCACGATACCACGTGATCGCCTAGCTAATTAAATTTCAACTTTCTGCGGGAATCTCTACACAGACGGGTTTAAAATAGAATTTTTTCTACAAACGTATTTTTCTGTATTTTTTAAATGTTGTCAAATGTTACATACAATGTTAATCTTTGTGTACACATGGAAAACGGATTTTAGCTAATGCCTTGTTTTTATTCCCTTTAAACAATAATATATATTTCACTTTTTGATTGGAGTTAGCAAGTGGTTTGCGTGAGTCCATCAAGTGTCCCCTTATTGGACCTAAATGTAAAGAACCATATTTTTTAATTCTCCTTTAATAAAAAATATTTCACTTTTTGATCTGTGTTAGTACAAATGTGGGGGTCCATAATTATTCACATCACTGAAGTGATAAATGCTGTTTTACTGAATTTGTTTCATGGTTTTTGCTATTTCTTTAAACAGTATGCTTTCATTTTTGAATCGAAGTCGGCACATTTTGGGTGTGCCATGGGCCCGAATTATCAGAGTTTGAAAAAAGCATACTTTCCCGAAGTTCAGGAAAGCCATCACGTCGAAAGCATCTTTGTGATAAACACAGCCTGTGCGATCGAAACACTGGGCAAAGATTAGTACGACAACAATGATCGGGGATTGTTTACATTCCGCATTCCATCCACGTCCCACTAATGAAGAGCTTACTCGCCCTCTACACATTTCTTACGCCACAATCCAATACTAAATAGGCGGGACAGATGTTACTTTTGAAGAATTGATTGACCTTGTTCTCTCGGTTATGCATCGTCTTGCAGCAAAACATATTTACGTGTGTGCATTTTTCAGACAAGAAACGTATCAATTACTCCCTCCTTCCCATCTTCACAAAAAAACCAACATCACCAGGTTTGATGAGTATACAGACACTATTGTTGTTCCTCATACCCTGAACCACTTAGTTACTCCAACAATATTGATATTGTCTGGGACACATCACCAGGTTTGATGAGTATACAGACACTGTTGTTGTTCCTCACACAGTGAAACGCTTAGTTTACTCCAACAGTATTGAGATTGTCTGGGGCATCACCACGTTTGATGATTATGCAGACACTGTTGTTTTTCTTCACACTCTGAACCACTTAATTTACTACAACAGTATTGAGATTGTCTGGGAAATCACCAGGTTTGATGAGTATGCAGACACTGTTGTTGTTCCTCACAACATGAAGCGCTTAGTTTACTTCAACAGTATTGAGATTGTCTGGCACATCACCAGGTTTAATGAGTATGCAGATACTGTTGTTGTTCCTCACAACATGAAGCGCCTAGTTTCCTTCAACAGTATTGAGATTGTCTGAAAACATCACCAGGTTTGATGAGTATGCAGACACTGTTGTTGTTCCTCACAACATGAAGCGCTTAGTTTACTTCAACAGTATTGAGATTGTCTGGCACATCACCAGGTTTGATGAGTATGCAGACACTGTTGTTGTTCCACACAACATGAAGCGCTTAGTTTACTTCAACAGTATTGAGATTGTCTGGGACATCACCAGGTTTGATGAGTATACAGACACTGTTGTTGTTCTTCACAACATGAAGCGCTTAGTTTACTCCAACAGTATTGAGATTGTCAGGCACATCACCAGGTTTGATGAGTATGCAGACACTGTTGTTGTTCTTCACAACATGAAGCGCTTAGTTTACTTCAACAGTATTGAGATTGTCTGGCACATCACCAGGTTTGATGAGTATGCAGACACTGTTGTTGTTCCACACAACATGAAGCGCTTAGTTTACTTCAACAGTATTGAGATTGTCTGGCACATCACCAGGTTTGATGAATATGCAGACACTGTTGTTGTTCCTCACAACATGAAGCGCTTAGTTTACTTCAACAGTATTGAGATTGTCTGGGACATCACCAGGTTTGATGTGTATACAGACACTGTTGTTGTTCCTCACACCCTGAACCACTTAGTTTACTCCAACAGTATTGAGATTGTCTGGCACATCACCAGGTTTGATGAGTATACAGACACTGTTGTTGTTACTCACAACATGAAGCGCTTAGTTTACTTCAACAGTATTGAGATTGTCTGGCACATCACCAGGTTTGATGAGTATGCAGACACTGTTGTTGTTCCTCACAACATGAACCGCTTAGTTTACTTCAACAGTATTGAGATTGTCTGGGACATCACCAGGTTTGATGAGTATACATACACTGTTGTTGTTCCTCACACCCTGAACCACTTAGTTTACTCCAACAGTATTGAGATTGTCTGGGACATCACCAGGTTTGATGAGTATACAGACACTGTTGTTGTTACTCACAACATGAAGCGCTTAGTTTACTTCAACAGTATTGAGATTGTCTGGCACATCACCAGGTTTGATGAGTATGCAGACACTGTTGTTGTTCCTCACAACATGAACCGCTTAGTTTACTTCAACAGTATTGAGATTGTCTGGGACATCACCAGGTTTGATGAGTATACAGACACTGTTGTTGTTCCTCACACCCTGAACCACTTAGTTTACTCCAACAGTATTGAGATTGTCTGGGACATCACCAGGTTTGATGAGTATACAGACACTGTTGTTGTTCCTCACAACATGAAGCACTTCGTTTACTCCAACAATATTGATATTGTCTGGGATATCACCAGGTTTGATGAGTATACAGACACTGTTGTTGTTCCTCACACCTTGAACCACTTAGTTTACTCCAACAGTATAGAGATTGTCTGGGACATCACCAGGTTTGATGTGTATACAGACACTGTTGTTGTTCCTCATACCCTGAACCACTTAGTTTACTCCAACAGTATTGAGATTGTCTGGGACCTCACCAGATTTGATGAGTATACAGACTCTGTTGTTGTTCCTCACACCATGAAGCACTTAGTTTACTCCAACAATATTGAGATTGTCTGGGACATCACCAGGTTTGATGAGTATGCAGACACTGTTGTTGTTCCTCATACCCTGAACCACTTAGTTTACTCCAACAATATTGAGATTGTCTGGGACATCACAACGTTTGATGAGTATACAGACACTGTTGTTGTTCCTCACATCATGAAGCGCTTAGTTTACTCCAACAATATTGAGATTGACTGGGACATCACCAAGTTTGATGAGTATACAGACACTGTTGTTGTTCCTCACACCATGAAGCGCTTAGTTTACTCAAAAAATATTGAGATTGTCTGGGACATCACCAAGTTTGATGAGTATACAGACACTGTTGTTGTTCCTCACACCATGAAGCGCTTAGTTTACTTAAACAATATTGAGATTGTCTGGGACATCACCAGGCTTGATGAGTATACAGACATTGTTGTTGTTCCTCACACCATGAAGCGCTTAGTTTACTCCACCAGTATTGAGATTGTCTGGGACATCACCAGGTTTGATGAGTATGCAGACACTGTTGTTGTTCCTCACACCCTGAAGCACTTAATTTACTCCAACAGTATTGAGATTGTCTGGGACATAACCAGGCTTGATGAGTATACAGACACTGTTGTTGTTCCTCACACCCTGAAGCACTTAATTTACTCCAACAGTATTGAGATTGTCTGGGACATAACCAGGCTTGATGAGTATACAGACACTGTTGTTGTTCCTCACACCCTGAACCACTTAATTTACTCCAACAGTATTGAGATTGTCTGGGACATAACCAGGCTTGATGAGTATACATACACTGTTGTTGTCCCTCACACCATGAAGCGATTAGTTTACTCCAACAGTATTGAGATTTTCTGGGACACGTGCCTCCCTAACAGCATCACATAATCCTCAAGAGAGTAGCGTGGTTTTCTATGGTAACGAGACTCGGGGGAAGGTAACTTGGGACAATAAGTACTTCCAATAAACAGGATATACTTCCATCGCGATGTCACAAAGCAACATGATCTACTTCCATTTGTTTCCACTAAAATTTCCACTATCCAGGTTGGAAGGAAGTTTATGCCAAATCAGGCACCTCAGTGATCGTCAGTAGGTACAATTATGATATGTTACAGTGTGACCTCGAGGAAGGTGACTCGCAACTGCTTGTCCATGTGCAGAATGCTTTGGAAAGGGGACCAACACCATATTTGATACGCACCGACGACAAGGGTGTCCTTGTGCTTCCGACAATTAAGATGTATGAGGAAGTCTCATTGCTTTTTAGCTGCATACATTCGGATAGCCTTTGGGACAAGCAATAACTGTATTCATCATAATGTTACCGGGATCTGCATGCTCTTTGAATATACAAGTCGACGTCCTTATAATTTTCCACGGTTTAGCCGAGGTGCAATACGACGATTGCATTCTTAGGCAATGGTTGGGAGACAGCATGAACAACCTAGAATGCATACCCTGGAGTGACCAAAGCGATAATTTACATGGCACTCAGTCTCGTGCTGGACATGGGACATGAAGAGGCTGCCATGACACCCTGTGGGCAGTGTTCACCGGAAGGATCAAAATGTCAAGGGCCAATCGGGACTGTAACCGGAGAAAGTCGCCGGCCCGACTAAGAATTTGAAAGCCAGGCAATTGTAAGTGAGCTGAGCCAGAGCTTCAGCAAGACTTCGCTGTCGGATCATGATATCGGAAGAAGGGGTGGTGTTGAAGATGTTTCTCCTTCATAGTATGTTATGTAGTGACACGTTAATAACGTTAATGAAACATTCAAACATGTAGGGCCTTATTCAGGATTATTCCCAGCTTGTTTTTTTATATAAATATTGGTAAAATTCTTACCTCTAGGTTAACTACAACAGATGACAAATCCTACACATATTATTTGAAAAACCCAACACTCCCACCTTCAGTTTTAAATCAATTGCAGTAGATACTGCTGTCAGCATATCTGATATCTTACCTCCAAAATCAAGTTGCGGAATAAATGGTATATCAACCAAAATAAAAAAATTCATCAAACATGTTATTAGCAAAGCAATCACCCTAATTATCAGTCAAGCCATTAAGACTGGAAAATTTCCAAACAAATTAAAACCTGCTAAAGTTATTCCATTGCCATGAATAGAAATGTAAAGTAGATGTACGCAACCATTTATATTGAATGATGTTTGTGGGATAACACAATTTCGAACATTTATCATTTGACGGTAACTCTGTTTGATCGTCGCTCCACACGTTCTCCATCAACTGACAGCTCTTTGTCATATCTCGTTTTGACGGGGAGAAATGCTTCTTTCATACTGTTTATGAAACGTTCATATACATGAAGTAAATACAGAATAATTGTAATTTTATAACTTTTGCGGTATTGCAAAACATAAATTGAATGTTCATCATTTCACGGTGACCTTGTTTTGCGTTAGTTTCACTCGTACCATATCAGGTAACACCACCAAATCTTACCCAATTTTTTATGGGGAGACAATAATCCTTCCAAAAAACGTATGACGTGGCCATTGTGTTATTAAGTAAAGTGGACATGCGACCATTGTAGTGTTAAAACGAATGCGGAAGCGCACAATTTCGAAAATTAATCAATTGAAGGTGACCTTGTTTGACCTTGGATTCTCGCTTACTGTATCACTAGGCAGCTCTACGACAGGCCTCGTTGGGACGGAGAGATGTATAGGTTTCAAACGATATAACAATTGGGAGTGTGTAGTGGTTGCATTTACATCGGTCCGATAGGTGGTTTTACTGCTCGCCTATTAAACTCTTTGGCCAATTTGACGCCTCGCCATTTTTCTGGGTGTCCCTCCATTTTGTCCTGTCTAGAGCACGCCGCTCTGCTGCTAAAAGCGGAAGTCCAGTGTCCTGTCAAACGTGGTCACTCCACCTCCTCCGCGCCCTTCGTCCTTTTCTGTTTCCTTGAAGGCTATTCTTATGATGTTTGTGTTTGGTATACGGCGAACATGTCCAAACCACTGGAGTCGTTTTTGTCTGTTGCAATGCATCTCATCTCAAAAGCTTTAAGAGACTGCGTCTCCTGCGATCATATTGTCCATGTTTCTGCGCCATAGATTATAATAGGCAGCAAGATGGCCTTTTTATTGAGAAGCCTCTCCTTGACAATATGTTATATCCGAGTGTACAAATGGCTGCTGACGCTAAGGCTATTCGTCTGTCAACATATCTTACTGTACAAGGTACTAAACTGCCTATGAAGCAGAACTCTCTCACAGTCTCGAGTTCTTTATTTTCCAGGAGATATGCTTGTCTGCTAAGGTGATTATGTTGCATTTGGAGAGATTGATTTTATAGATAACATCTGGCAATTCTGGACCGTGAATACATTCAAATAATTCTCAAAGCTTGCTTTACCAAGCTAATGTCTGCTTTGCGAATTTACAAGGTAATATATACCAACGTCAATTCGAACCAATTATTGAACATGCTTTATTAAATCAGCTACACACATCATTTATGCAATGTACACATAAACCATTCCTTTCCTTATAGTCATCTAACTATATTACTATATCCGTGTGTAGCATCTTTCAGGTGGTAGCCTGAGTGGTTGTTCTGCTTTTGGTGTTAGGGATTTTCTGCTCCCTTTCTCCACAAGCGGCTGGCGCCAAAATGTCCAACTACCTGGAGTACTATTTCTCTTGCATTGATGTGTGTGATAAGGATAACATCAAGTTCTACAGTGATTGTGAAATGAACAACACTTGTGTGGCTTCTCAACAGTTCTGGAAGAACATGTGTTTGAACCTGAGGGTAGCGTGCCATAGGAAATGCTACGATGACGCAACGAGGATTTACATCGAAACACTTCCAGACGTATAACAGTACATTGATTGCATGCGAGCTAGGCACATTCCCATCGCGTGGTAAATATTATCTTCTGAACGAAAGTAAAATAAACCGGAGTTTAGCTACTTTGAAGGAAGCTCACAATAGTTAATCATAAGTTGCATAAGTCGTTAATATATTAAATATTACAAATAGGAGTCCTAAAACTTAACGTCGTTGTATGCCATACATAATTTTATTCTACACTTCCGGTTACCCTCTTTAAATGATTACGTGTGCCTTTAGATACTAACATATTACCCCTTTTAATTATATCATTACTCATGGTTGTGTAAGGTCAAATGCTTCAGTTACATTAACACATAACCTTTTCATGATAATGGCTTTGTTGTCAATTCCACTTTGTTCTGAAACAATGCAGTCATTCTGCTATCGTGTGAGACTACATTGCCATCACTGCAGCTTAGACAACACTGGAGTTGTCCTTCCCAACTCCTGCTTCAAACAGAGCCATGCTGCACTTTAATAAAACTCAAACATTAGTTTCTCTCTTCCAACATGTCTGATTGTCGTTGGTAGTTTAGCATTATCCTTATCACGAAAGACGTTCACTTGTTCCCATCATTAAAGGACAACATCCTTGTAGAGTAAACAGCAACAATCATTTAAAACAAATGTAATATTATCATCAAACTCCAATATATATATTTTTTTCAGTTTGCTAATACTATATAGCACAGAAGAAAAAAATACCGTAGAAACTACAACCATTTTTGTTACAAGCAGTTTCATGGCATACTTGCATTATAAAAACAAACGTTTATTATGTCAACCCTACGTTGGTGCAGTTTACTGGAATCACATGCTAGTATTCTAAATGTATATACATATTATTAAAATAGTATCCAACTATATATCTATACACACACACACACACACACACACACACACACACACACACACACACATACACACACACACACACACACACATATATATATACATAATGTTTTGAAAAAACAATGATATTTTTTTGAAACATGACTGATACTAAAACAATGATTATTTATAATTTCAAATACTATGGTAAATAAGCAGCCACAAGAGACACACAAATATGCCATAGAAATAAGTTTTTATATAGTGTAGTAGCCAGTTCTCAAGACTGCTCACAACGCTTTACACTCTACTCCGTGGCAGACCTGTTCAATCGAACATCTTCCCAATTTCTCTAGGAAGAATCCAGCCACACTGCAATTGATGCGCACAGATTCTACACAAGTATCAACCACTGTCTACAGCCAGGCATTGGGTCATACAGCTAAGTGAACTGGAGCAACGTAGGGTGAACGACACAGCAGCACAGGATTCGAACCCGGGTTCTCTCGGTCGACAGTGCAATGCTCTATCCACAGTGCCACAGCCCTCCACGTATTTCGTATTGCAACACAAACGTTCCACAAGGTACAACACATATACAAAAATGAAGGTTCTAGGACATAGTTAATACTTAACACCAGTGGTGCAAGATGTCGAAAATCACAAAACACAAGCCTGTTTGGGGTACTACTCATTTTTGAAATGCTGTATATAAAACTATTGAACCACTGAAGTAGAGTGCGTATGCTCAAGCAACTACTTGGACTGCGTTTGTGTAGCACTTAAAAGCCTGACTCTCCGGTCATCTGTGTAGTGTCTAGAGCATATAGAAGTCCAAAGACACGATTCTTGACAGTATATATATATATATATATATATATATATATATATATATATATATATATATATATATATATATATATATATATATATTTATACTGTATATATATGGTCGATTCTCACGAAACCTAATATTGTCGATTTGGGAACTTTCATGTATCGTTTTCATTTTTTTTAAATAAGGCTACTGGAAAAGTTTATATATTGAAGATTTGAACACAAGATATGGGACATCATAATATTGTTAGTCCTGCCAGAGAGAAGAGTTTGAAGTTTTATGTCCGACTCGTGTGACTCCACGTTAAACACATAGACCGTCTGCCTTGCAACACATCGTGTCTCTATAATATTATACATGACGTACTTTTATGGATATCTGGTACACATAATACATAAACCGTCATGTGTAATGTAAATTCATCAGCTGTCAACGCACGGTTTAATAGTTTTCTTGTTATTTAAGTTGATCATATTTCTTTTCACTCCTTATACATCACACCATGTCAAAACTTACAAGTTCACTGATGTTGTGCGTAGAAAATAAATGATTTTGTTAGTTATGACGAAATAGAAAAAAAACGGTTTAGCAATGGTGTCGTGTTTGTTTTTGTGGAATCATTAATAATATGGTGAATGCGGATATCGCATATATTTGCTATAATTGGGTACTTGTCAAATAGCTAATAACGTATTTATATTAATTAGTTTGTTGACTTAGCCATAACATAATTGTAACAAATCACGTTCTTAACAGTCCCACCAGCATACATGGAATAGCTGGCTAAAAGTATTTGTTTTAACGGTAAAACCACAACACTAACATTTTTGAAATAAGTCTTGGCACACAGTTACGAAATGTTTGTGTTTCGCCTGGCATCGCCTTTCTCGTTGATCCTTCTCTTGCTGAACGGTTGGTACAATTCGATGATGTAATGCTGTAATTAACTGATGATTAATCAGTTATTGATTCCAATATGCTATCCATATAAATTTGGTACAAACGTTTTAGATGTTGAATAACAACACTTATTGTTCAAATATATCTTCATCATCCACAATATTTTTGTCGTTGGCTAGAATGTCGTACACACTGGCAACAGAGGTTTGTGATGTTACTTGGTATAACGTTTCCCATTCTTTATATGCTTCTTTCCCTATTCGAACCCGTCTCGAGCTGATGCCTTTGACAAAGATACTGTCCTTTGCATTTTCTACGTACCACTTGTTATCATACTTTACAGCAATGAAGTCATCGCCTATAAACGTAACCTTTTCTGCATATTTGATGATCTTTCACATATGGGGTGAAAAGTAGCAGAATTATCAATAATATCGCTAAATGTGACATCGGTGGTGGTTATGTCATTAGGGGTGACAGTGTTGTCAATTGTAGCTGTGACAGCAGTGAAGCTGCGTCAGCAGTAGCAGAATGAACCATGAACATTATGATGTGTGTTGCCGTCCTGCCCGGACATATATGCTGGAACGTATTTGGCATATCAACATCCATACAAGTATGATATGTTTCGCATGTACATCTGGTCTCAACATAGGACCGTAGCGTGAGCGGTCATGAAACTGTTGAATATTGGAGCAGATAAGTGAGATCACCGTTTAAATAGTGATACAAACACCAAACATGGCATGGACATTCATCAGGGACAACCTTTTGAAAAAAAGCCTGTTAGCCACCGGAAACTTCAAGATGGCCGCCATTTTTTAACATGGCCGCCATTTCCAACATAAAAATACAATTTTCGCCATACAATTTCACAGAATAGTCCGATTTGAATGATCTTGGCGTCGAATTATATCTTTTTGATTATGCAGAAACTAGATTTAAATCTCTAAGTCTTCCCAGTTACAGTTTTCAAGAATTTCTCGCAGAAAACATAAAACAGGCTTGGGATGCAGTTATATATTACAAAATGAATGTCAGTTTTAAACATACATGTTTTTGCCATTCGTTAACCAGTACAAAATGGATGTGTAATGAACATTCATGATCTTTATCAACTGCTTATCCCCACATTTTGCTATGTGCATGATACCGCACCATCAGATCAGTCAAATAGAGTTCAACACAATAATTCTGACTCCATTTAATAGCTGTGAATCACTCTGTTTAGATGTTCCGCCACGTCAACAATAGTAGAAGCAATCAACTGATGAATATAAATTTGTCTTTAACTTCAAAGTGATCACGAAAGTGTACTTGTCCGTCCTTTATTGCTG
Organism: Escarpia spicata; assembly: GCA_963995525.1. Classification (NCBI taxonomy): domain Eukaryota; kingdom Metazoa; phylum Annelida; class Polychaeta; order Sabellida; family Siboglinidae; genus Escarpia; species Escarpia spicata. The sequence goes on from OZ023213.1 coordinate 18,821,514, forward strand.
TCTTTGCACTTAAAACACTTATCAACTTAGCGTTCACTTTGACATTTATGCGCTGGTTTTCTTTCCGATATCATATCATTTTGAATGTTCATCGAGTTGGAAGAATAAGTTAAGGTAACGATTATGATACAATTAACAATTTATCCTCGCGTCAACGATTTGATTGCCGTCAGCATTTTTCATTTCTGGTTTGTTCATCCTGTGCTCAGGTGGTGTGGCGAGCAGGCTATCCCATATGTAATTCAGTCTGTATCACCTCTTCTTGATTCACGTTTGGTAATGCTTTGGTGATGCAAATGGCTTCCTTTATCGTACTTGCCACACAAACAAAGGAAAAACAAACCAATTCCTCCGAACACTGCCGACGACATTCAAAATGTTGAAGTGAGTTTAAATTCTTACTTGTGCCATGACGAACATTTGTTTCTTCTTGTTGTTATTATTATTGTTGTTGTTGTGGCTGCTGTTGTAACAGCTGCTTTAGCGTTTTCTGCTCCATTATTGTCAATTTCAGATGCAGATACTTAATAACCTGGTTAAGATGATATTCAATTTTTTTCGAAATGTTATTAGTACTTGTTTTGTGTGCTTATCCAAATAAGGATCATTTAGTGCACATCTGGTTGGCTGCTTCAAGTGCATACACAGTATTTGAGTTGTAATAAATACAACCAACAAGAGCATATATGATATAGGAATCCGCTAAAATTAATTCGCGTTGCTATTTTTACCTAATAGGCGTGTTTGTTGGAGCGTTACAAAATAATAATAATAAACAAGTTGATATCATAGCACAGTCTGTCATTATTTTAAAGGAATTTAAAAAAAAAACAATTGCTAGCCAACTTGGGTTTTAGTTCTTAATGTTCATTGGATCCCAGATTACAGCACATAATCACGTATGCCCGTATGCACCAATGCACGCAAGCACTCACACACACACGCGCGCGCATGCATGCAAACATACAAACACACACGCACACACAAGTATCCTCAATGAAATAATGGATTATCAGGCGAAACGAAAACCCGTCACATAACTATTAAAACATAATTGAATATATGTATATATATATATATATATATATATATATATATATATATATATACATATACATATATTATTCTTTTAATTATTGAAACTCCGGCTCAGTCCACCCAATATTAATTTAGTTCCTGCGCTATTGTTATGCGTTGTAGCATTAAGAACAATATATAAATACCAATGAAGGAAGGGACATCCATCGTACTCGTAAAGCAAAGTGTCATTTAATGTGAATTTGTATAAAACCATTCGCTTCTTATATTATCCTCTTATATATCCACTGAATCGCCTGTTACAGTTTCTTACTTAGCGACCGGGCGTTGATGTGCTTCTGTTGTTGGCGATCGACTGCTCCCAATTCCCTCAAACAATCTCCTCACGAATCCCCCTATCTCCTCTGGAGCATGAAGTAGATAAGTGCTTCACTCATTGCGAGGAGAACAACACATTTCCAGCGTGTAGACAACACTGCAAGAACCTTTGCTAAAGAGCGGAGAAAGCCTGCCTTAAGAGATGTTCAGAGGAGGCGAAAGAGAAATACCAAGAACACGAATGAACTTTAGTTGAACAAACACCATGTATATTATAAACAGAATGTTTGTTTGTTTCTATATTCAGTTGTCTGAGCATATTCTCCTTTAATTTCGCATGTATGAGACTGATATTTTGAAGATATCTTATGGCGGTCCACAGATTTAGACTGGGGTTCGAAATGAAGCAAACTTACCTATTCTAAGTTAAGCGGAGGCCAAAACGAATCTGTGGTGGGCGGGTTTTCCTTGTTTGGAGTGGGTGGGGTGGGAGGGGGTTCACGATAGGTCTTGAAGATTTGGAGGTCGGTCAGTATTCATAATGCGGTCATATTTCAGTGTTAATTATTCGAGATTGGGTCCGCTAAAGGGCACACTTATTAAGCGAACATTTAAAAGAAAACACGAGACTGTACCATTATTCAACGCATGTCTGTCTAAAACAGTGAACAAGCAGGGGCTGACATTTCAGCTGGGGGAATGGGGCATTCAAGGTAGTAAAACCTCAGTTAATTTATGGATTATATACGATGTTTCTTCGTATATATAAATAGGTAATAAATTATCGTATTCTGGGAATTTAATACAGTGTTGTTATTATAACGTTCCGTTTCTACTCCGAAAATCTGTCCTGATATTATTACTGCTGCATGCATATTAATATTTTAAGTGAAACACTGAATACATAACTTAGCTAATGTATGCACAATGACGTGTGTGCATGCGTGCGTACGTGTGTGTGCATAGGACTGCGAGTTATTTCCTGTTTTGTTGCATGTCGTGCATACGTACGCCCGTGTGTGTGTGTGTGTGTGTGTGTGTGTGTGTGTGTGTGTGTGTGTTTGCGTGCGTATATATATATATATATATATGTGTGTGTGTGTGTGTGTTAGAGAAAGTGTCTGCGTGTGTGTGTATCAGGAGATCCACTCTTAGGCGATATAAATATACAACTGTGCGCGTGTGTATGTATGTATGTATGTATGTGTGTATGTGTGTATGTGTGTGTGTACGTGTGTACGTGTGTGCGTGTATATGCGCGCGTATGTGTCCCTATTGTGATTTAGTAATGTGTTTCTCAAAATAATTATAATTATACACCACTGGACAACATATGACGTCCACTCAGTCTGAATGGCTAGTCGCACCAAATATTCTTCAAGAAGGCCCTTCTCCGACAACACGAGATGGTGTTCAAACGAACACGTTTGCCGGAGTGAAGTGCAAAAAGTTTTGATGGGTCATAGGTCTAAATACTGTGCTATATATGATAACTTACTGGTACCTTTTATACAAGGGATCCAACAAAGTTGTTCAACATCGCACCATACTCATAATGAGGATATTGATGTATACATAGTTTGTGGTTCAGTCTACAACTCACTTGGTGGTATCACGTGATTTGCTGCTGACAGTGTTCTTTTTATACAGAGAAAGAACAACGTCATAGTTACTCTACGCCAGTGACATTATGCACGCCAAGGTACGTTAATACATTTTGTTCGCGTGTTGTTTTAATTTTAATAGACATGACTTAAAAGTCGTGTTTATATAATAACCAATGGCTCTACTGCGTACCACAGGAAATACATGATTAGAAGATCACTCCATCTAGATATCGTCTATACGTCCGAGAGAACAAGAAACGTCATAATAGCAATGATAGTGGTGTGTCAGTTGGCGGCCATATTCAATAACACATTGCCGATATATGTAGTAATGTTAAACTATAAATCAGGGTGTGAATGTTGCTTACAGCCCTTTTGGGGGATAACACTCACGTATTTCAGTCGTGTTTACTTAAGGCGGTGTATATTCACGGTCGTACATTCACGTTCGCACAAGTAACGTTCGTTCAAGTAAGCGCACTAAACACCCAAACAAGCAACCATAATACACACTCTTACCGGGTGGTGCTTTTGGTATTTTTGTTGCTGCTGTTGTTGCTATAGCATCTGCAGCTGCTGTTGTAACTAATCAACTACGTAAATTCAGAAATACAACGCTTAACAAGATACGATTTTCAACATGTACGTATTTGTAGAAAGCGAAGGCAATATGGAGATATAACACATACACGCGTACGTAGAATCACAATTACTCAAACGTAATTCACAGCTATCCATTATATTTCTATTTATGTGTTCAATGCAGTGTTCTTCACCTTAGCTCAACAGATGGTAGTCAGTCAGACCTTCCACTTTCAAAAGTTGGTGGTCTAAATATTTTACAATAATTATACGATTAATATACATTTTCAGCTGTAGCGCATGGCAATTATTAATATACTAGTTCAGGCCAAGTCTGTCCTACGTATTAAGCTACGATATTAAGATTAATGAATCAGCTAATATAAAATGACGACATAGGCAACAGTGTATTGTTGATAGAAAAACATTAATGTTGCAAATTATTACAAACACCACAATACAAATGCCTGCAGGGGTCTACTCAGAACTGTTGTCATCATTTGCAGGAGCGGCGGGACGGTCAGACTCCGAGAAACACTGCCTCGAGACACTGACAGTGACTCCAGGTAAATCCGCCCTGGACTCGGACAGTGGCTAACTGTCGAGTCCAACTCGGATTTGAAGTTGGGCATCCTCGCGCCGGATGTGCTCCACAGTTGGATAGCTGATGTGAGTTTGAAGTCAGCCATGTCGGGTGAATGCAGCTGGATGGCGATGATAGCGGACACTGTGGAGCACTTTATGCGGTTTCGAAACTCGGTCTTAACCTGTTCACTCGTTTCACTGTGCTGAAGCCTCGTCCACATTCAGCGGAACTCGCTGGAAGTGCCAGCACTAAGAAACAATCAATCTATCAGCATTGATCAGTATTACATTTTATTGTTTCTCCAACTTGTTTTTGTACCACGCTTACCCTAAATTTCCCGTTCAGATGTACACAAATGTTGCTATTATTGGCACTTGTCTACTATCCGGGATCACCTCGATTTCGTCATTGCAGCAACATTTTTGCCTAATTTTGATACCACATATGTTATTATTATTATTCAACATTATCCCATGCATATCTGCGATAACAATGCCGAGTATTAGCGCACTTTTGAAGCCCAAAGAGCCACCCAGTTTCCGACAACATACTTTGCTATATCGCTCACTGCAGTAACGCTCGGCCGCAGCGGCGCAGACTGACGCGAACCGGGCAGCACTTTGGGCCTCAAAAGTGTGTTAAGACACAATATTTTCGTAATATAAATATGGCTGGAATGATGCATGCCCGGATACTAGGCAAGTGGTCCATTATTTGTTTTAATCTGCCGGTCTTGTGGGCCGGCACTTTTTCATAATTAGCGGCCCGACAAAATATTTGACGGTTTCGGGCCTTCCGGGTCGGCAGTAACTTCCAACACTGGTTCTATGTATTTACATTGACAAAATTGTGTAGTTTGAAAAATACCGGTCATATTGTAAAACAATTTATTGCATTAAAGCAAATTACGTAACATTGCTACACATGTTTCAACGGATTTCTATTGGTAATCCCAATGGTATTTGTAATAACGTGATGAAGTTGAAGTTTCCATACACGGACACGAAGAGACACACACACGTACGCACAAACGCACACGCCAAACTCCCCCCACTCTATCTTTGTCTCTCTCTCTCTCTCTCTCTCTCTCTCTCTCTCTCTCTCTCTCTCTCTCTCTCTCTCTCTCTCTCTCTCTCTCTCTCTCTCTCTCTCTCTCTCTCTCTCTCTCTCTCTCTCTCTCTCTCTCTCTCTCTCTCTCTCTCTCTCTCTCTCTCTCTCTCTCTCACACACACACACACACACACACACACACACACACACACACACACACACACACACACACACACACACACACACACACACACACACACACACAGATACACACAAAGACACACACACACACACACACACACACACACACACACACACACACACACACACACACACACACACACACACACACACACACACACACACACACACACACACACACACACACACACACACACACACACCACACACACACACACACACACACACACACACACACACACACACACACACATACTCGCACACATACACATACACTCAGGCACAAACACATACACACACTAACATACACGCACACGCACGCACGCACGTTCGCACACATATCACATTGGTTACGAAAAAATATTGTTTGCACAAACACACACAAAAGAAAAGAAAAACAAAAAATGCGCTGTTGAGATTGACTTATATCGTTTCTTAACGTTTCTTTACAGTGGCATGTTATGTGAATTTGTATCGAACCGCCACCATCTTAATTGTCTTCTTCTTATATCTCGAAATACCCGAACATTTAAAGAACTACCTAGGGTGCATGGGGTCGTGTGAGAAGGAACTAAGAAAGTGTTACAAGCATTGTGAGGAACGCAAATCGTGTGAGGCTTCTAGACGGTTCTGCAAATACATGTGCAGAAATGCGGAAGTAATGTGCCGTCACGCGTTTACTATTGATTGGACAACAAAATCTGTGACGTACTACAACGTTCGCACTTAGTTATATTTGCTAATGATCTCTAATATGTATAGGCATACTTGGAGAGTACTTCAAACTTACAATATATTTCCATAGCACAATAAGATGGTGATGACAAATGAATGTATTAATGTTAGGTAGAAGATCGTTTCGAATCCATCAGACCTAACCACTTACTGGATGTATATTAACTTATTTAAACGGAGAACAGTAATTAATACTTTTCAATACACATGGTCATCCTAGATTATTTTTCCAATTTTGAATGTTTATAAAACATATACAAGCAGTTTGTATCCGCTTTTACCACAACCAATAGGTTGTATGTATACCTGCACATGCTATTTCTTGATGTGAATAATACTTTAGCATACATAAGGTCTTTGTGATATGGAACCCATTTGTTATTGTGTAATTTCGTTATAACCTTGCCTGTGTGTAGTTTGGATATTTCACGGAAATATATTAATTACATCTGAGAGCAAAGATAGCTGCAATATAGCATAATCATATACAATGAGAGATTGAAATATAATCACCCTTACAAAAACAAAGTTGGCTTAGGTAACATAACTAATTACATAGGAATATATCTGCTCATTGTTTGTAGTGAATTATTTGCTCTCATTTTTCTTACACATCTACAAACTTTGGCAGAACGTGAGTACAACGAGTACTAATGCGGTGTCCGATCTAGCAGAGGAACTATATACATTATATTTCCGGAAAGACTCCAAACACATATACAAGGGAAAGCAAGGAACCAGCTTTTGTCAAATGTAGTTTGTGTGAATATTACGACAGCTTTCGATTACATAAATAAAAATGCCCTCCTCACTTTAGTGTAGTGCCTGTGGCGGCACCTAGTGGATTAAAGGGGTTACCAAGTTGATTGCCATGTTTCATGTATTCGCCCGCGCACGCCACACTATCACAAATCACACAACAGATACACCCCATCTGGCGACGAGCATGATATAGCTACAATGAAAAAGAAACAGAATACATCATGGTGGTGGCAAGTACGACGCAGTTCGTCGTTTAGTGCCATGATATTGATGGCGAAAAACTCACGCTGCAGCAAAGAGCCTGCAGGCGTAGCGTAGTAGTGACGTCAAGCGTGCAGTAAAAATTAAGTTTGCTTGTTAGTAAACAAGGCAAGCCTCAAGATGGCGTCAATTAACTTCTCAATGTTGGTGCCAACAATGGGCAGGTCGGTTAGAAATGCACTTTGCAGAAATGAACATTATCATGACAATTGCTGAAAAAGTTATGTTGTTACATGTCGCCAGCAAAAACGTGTTTAATACATATGACACAAGTACATGAACAATATGCTATTTCGAATTTCGAAAAGCCAGGCAAGAGCAGAATGAAACGCTTGAAGGATATGCCTGCAGATTGCGCGCGCGTGCTCTCTCTCTCTCTCCTCTCTCTCTCTCTCTCTCTCTCTCTCTCTCTCTCTCTCTCTCTCTCTCTCTCTCTCTCTCTCTCTCTCTCTCTCTCTCTCTCTCTCTTCTCTCTCTCTCTCTCTCTCTCTCTCTCTCTCTCTCTCTCTCTCTCTCTCTCTCTCCTCTCTCTCTCTCTCTCTCTCTCTCTCTCTCTCTCTCTCTCTCTCTCTCTCTCTCTCTCTCTCTCTCTCTCTCTCTCTCTCTCTCTCTCTCTCTATATATATATATCTCTCTCTCTCTCTCAAAAAAGTGTGGGTTTCACGACACATACAAAACATCCACGCACACATATTGCAATGGGTTTCACCGACGCTGTGCGGGAGGAATCGCTTCGTAAACCAACAATGACGTTAACAGAACTGCATGGCTTTGGCAGAAGTTTAGAAACATCTGAACGTCATACAGCCGATATTTCAGCACGCATTCGGGCACAGGCTAACCAAACATGCACCAGCTGTGTCAACAAACTTACTTGTAAACAACAAAACCACTAATAAGCAGAACGGAAGTGTCGTTACTGTGGCGGAATGTATCCTCGCAGAGGGGACTGTCCAGCCAAACATCAGCGCTGTAATTACTGAGCAAACGTTAGTCTTTTTGAGCGTATGTGTCGATCAACACACATATCAAATAGCAACCAAACAATGCACAAGACGGCGCCACATAATCGTGCGTCGAGTGATCGAAGGCAAAATAGGCATGCAAAACAAGGGTCGGCAACACATCTGACACTGATCATGACGCATATTATGGGTTCTCTGTTCAGAACGCTACAGAAAAGGCATCGCAGCCCAAAGCTAACGTCAAAATCAATGGGAAAGATGTCGTCTTATTGATAGACAGTGGGTCTTCCTTAGACATTGTTGACGAGGAACTTATAATGCTATGAACAATGGAATTAAAGTGTCTAAATGTAAAAGCAAACTGTACGGCTACGCAGGATCAGTAATTCCCACACTAGGGAAGTTCACTGATTGGTAGAAACGCCAGGCAAAATGGCCCCAACAACTATCATAGTTGTGAAAGGGAATCATGGCAATCTCATGAGTGGTCAGACGGCAAAAGAACTCGGTTTACTACAAGCGTCAAACACTCAAGCTATCAACAGTGTCAATCCAATAACATAACAGATCCCTGGCTTGTTCAGTGGAGTCGGCAAACTGACAGGTCATTAATTGCACTTGTACATGATTTATATAGAAGATATGCTATGTTATTTTAATGTTTTCTAATTACTTATGTTACTTGTAGTTTACTTGATACCATTCCGAATAAAACTAACTTTTAAAAATAATCGTACTTAACATTTGTGTGTTATTTGTGGACTTATTCCTTTCATGACATGTTAGTAGTTTATATATTATATATATATATCTATATATCTCTCTCACGAACCCTGGACACATTGTCGAGTTGGTGACTTTCTATTATTGTTTTCGTCTATTAATGTAATACAATAGACATATTGAAGATTTGAAGAAAAACATGGGACACCTTATTATGATTATTAGAGCATTTCCAATTCGTGTGCTACCACGCCAAACAACACATAGACAATCTAATATGCAACTGGACAAAATGCCAACATCTAACCAAATCGTATCTCGTAATACGGGTGTCATGCTTCAAGTGAAAAAATACAACTCCAGTGTTACTCAATGCCAATACCAAAGCAATGCATCTCTAGGTATGTACCCCGTAGTTGATAATCACGATATCGGTATAATAACGTGTTGTGAAGCGTGACTTGTAACATAAAACAAGTGTCACGTACAGGTAGTGCCTCCGCGATTGGATTTTATCTCTCGCATAATTTCGATTTCATTTTACGAAAAGGCAAAACTACATTACTTCCTTGACTTACATTTCTAGGTCAATTTGATACCTCCTGGGTGTCACATCCCAGGAGGTATGACAAGGCCACCAGGATTTCATTCTTGTAAGTGCTGCTGTTGTCTGTGCAATCCTGACAAGTATCTCAGGTTTGGAACCCTAGTCTGTGATGATTGATCCCAAGCAGTTGAAACCTGTTACAGTTTCAAGTCTCTGTCCGTTAACTTTGACCTGTGTGTTGATGCCTTGTGTGTTGTTGGTCATCAGTTTGGGCTTTTCGGCGCTGATATCCATGCCGCATGCTGTAGAGGTTTGTCCAGGCACTCCACCAAGTTTACTAGTTCTTGTTCTTCTCCTGCTAGGCCGTCGATATCATCAGCGAAGCGAATGTTGCTGATTGTCCTGCCTCCAATGCTGATAGTGCCTTGATGGTTTTCCAAGCCATCATTCGTGATCCCTTCCAGAACTATGTTGAAGAGGGTGGGTGATAGTAGGCATCCTTGTCGAACTCCAACTGTTGTTCGAAACCAGTCGCCTATGCAGCCATTGAAGATGACTGCACTGGTGGCCTTGTCATACAGGTTTTCAATGGTTCGAACAAGATTGGAGCCAAGGTTGTACTTTCCTCATTGTCGCCCGTAGGGCCGCATGCCTTCTTAAAGTCTATTAAGACATGGTACAAACTTTGCTGGTGTTCAATATGTTTCTCACAAAGGTTTCTAAGGTTAAATATATGTTCACGGGTGCGTCGTCCTGTTACAAAAACCCGCCTGTTCTTCTGCGATGATCTTTTCTGCCTGGGGTTTGAGTCTGTTGAGTAGGATCTTCAGCACGACTTTGCTCGGGTGATTAATAAGGCTTATTGTTCTATTATTTTGGCACAGCTGTATTTTGTCTTTCTTAGGAAGCGTGATGATCAGTGAGTGGGTCCGTGGGGTGGGTCATTCTCCTGTCTGCCAGATTTTGTTGCAGATTGTTGTGAAGGTGGTAATGGAGGCTTCTCCCCCAGCTTAAACCAGTTCTGATGGTATGTTGTCAATTCCAGCTGACTTTCCTTTTTTTCCAGAGATTTCACTGCAGTGTCCACTTCCTCACGACGAATAGGGTAGTTGTCCTCTTCGGTGGTCTGTGGACAATATAGTACCGCTGGGTCACCTTTGGTTTTATAGTTGTACAGTTCTGAGCAGCATTATGTCCATCGGTATAGAATATGTTGTTCTTCTGTAAGGCATTTCCCTCATTTATCTTGGATGGTTATCCCTTTCTTCACTGATATCAGGTCTTTCACAATTTGGAAGGCCTTCTTGTTGTTGAACTTGTTCAGACTGTCTTCAATTTCGCAACGTTGTTCTGCTATCCACTCATCTGTTGCTCTTCCCATATCTTGTATGGTCTTCCTGTTGACTTCTCTGTTTTTGCTGCTCCTTCAGGATCACATTTTCTCTTCATCAATTATCTTCTTTTGTCACAGAAATCAACGATGTCTGCTGTGACCCTCGTTTTTTTTGTCCGACGATGTTTGCCGATGATTTCGTTGCCTGCGTCTGTCACCATTTTCCGTATACCAAACTAAAATATAATAAAAATGCCTTCAAGAAAGACTATAAAGGACACATAAAAGGAGGAAGACGTGAAACGACTGGACGTCCGCTTTTTATAGCAGAGCGATGTGCTCTAGACCTGACGAAATGGAGGGATGTGACACCCAGGAGGTATCAAATTGACCTAGAAATGTAAGTCAAGGAAGTAATGTAGTTTTTTGGAATGACAGTTACATCAATGTCAGTTCAAAAATAAGGCTGACGCGCTCACTTGTCGTGTCCATCTTTCTATACGCTTGTGAAACATGGACCCTCTCAGCAGATCTACAGAAGAGGATACAAGCAATGGAACTGAGGTGCTTTCGGAAGATCGTACGCATACCATACAAAGACAATGTTGCTAACGAAGACGTTCGAAAAAAGATCAAACAAGCCATAGGACTTTACGAAGACCTCCTTGCAACTGTCAAGAAGCGTAAACTGAACTGGTACGGCCATGTCTCACCATCATCTAGACTTGCAAAGACTTGCAAGGTACCGAAAGAGGGGGGGGGGGAGAAGAAGAGGTAGACAAAACGAGAGATGGCAAGACAGCTTCAAAGAGTGGACGGGACTGTAGTTCGCCGACTCTCAGAAGGCTGTGGAGAACAGGGAAACGTGGAGAGAGCTGGTTACGAAGTCGTCAGTGGTGCCCCAATGATCCCTACGGGTTATGGGAAAGTGAAGAGAAGAAGAAGCGTGTGTTGCATGTTTCGTGTGGTAGCCGGAGCGTTGTTTTGCTTTTTTTGTTGGCGACTTTCTGCTCCTTATCTCCACAAACTGGTGGCGCCATAATTCCCAAAAATATGAAGTACTATTTCTCTTGCATCGAAGTGTGTGATAAGGACAACATAAAGTGTTACAGTGATTGTGAAGTGAACAATACTTGTGAGGCTTCTCAACAGTTCTGTAAGAATGTGTGTCTGAAGCTGTCGGTAGCGTGCCATACGAAATGCTACAACGAGACAGCGAGGCTATACCATGAAACACATCTAGACGCGTAACTGTACATTGATTGCATGCGAGCTAGGCACATTCCCATCTCATGCTAACAGGATACTGTGGAAACATTCGGAAAATCATGTACGTTGTGAAGTAAATAATATCTTCTGAACGAAAAAAGAAACCAGAGTTCATCTACATTGAAGGAATCTCCTAATGACTAATGATCATTGACATAAGTCGTTAATATATTAAGTATTTCAAATAGGCGTCCTAAAATTGGTGTATGCCATACGTCATTGTTATGTATTTAGTATCTTTGTTGTCGTACAAAACATGTTTTATTCTACACTTCTGGTTACCTTCTTAAAATGTATTACAAGTGCCTTTAGATATTAGCAAATTAGCCCATTTAATAATACAATTATTCATGGTCATATAAGATGAAAGGCTTCAGTTACATTAATAAATACCTTTTGATGATAATAGCTTTATTGTCAATTCCACTTTTTTTTAAACAATGATGGCATTCTGCTATCGTGTAGGACTATATTGTGATTACTGCAACTCAGACAACATGGGAGAATACTGCTTCAAACAGCGTCATGCTGCACTTTAATAAAACTCAAACATTGGTTATTCTGTTCCAACATATCTGTTTTTGTTGATAGTTTAGCATTATCCTTATCACGAAAGACGTTCACTTGTTCCCAGTATTAAAGGACAATATCTTTTTTTAGTAAATAACTACAATCATACAAAAAAGTATATATATATATATGTATATATATATATATATAAATATATATATATATATATAAATATATATATTATGTATAATCAAAATCCAATATTTTGTTTTTCGGTTTGCTAATACTGTGTAGCACATAAGATAAAACTACCGTAAAATATTACAACCATTTTTTGTTGCAAGCAGTTTCATGGCATATTTGCATTATAAACGCAAACTTTTATTATGACATCCGTAATTTGGTGCTTTTTCTGGAATCACATGCCAGTATTCTAAGGGTATATACATATTATTAAAAATTTAATCGAACTATATACAAAGTATATATATCTCCTTTTTTGGAAAATACATTGATATTTTACTTAGAAAAATCATTGATACTAAAACAATGATTATTTATAATCACAACTATTATGGTAAATACACATAAGAGACAAACAAATGTACCATAAATATACGTTTTGATATAGTGTAGAATGCAATGCTCAGAACTGCTCTCAGCGCTTTACACTTAACTCCGTGGCAGACCTGTCCAATCGAACGCCATCTCAACTTCTCTGGGACGAATCCGGCCGCACTGCAATTGGTGCGCGAAGATTCTTTGTACAAAAATGTCAACAACTATCCATAACCAGGAACTGATTCACACATCTGATTGAACTGGAGCAACGTAGAGTGAACGACACAGCAGCATATGATTCGAACCCGGGTACCCTTTCACTAGATCCAGATGTCGTAATAAACGGAGATGTCATAATAAAAATTGCAGTGCTGTTGTCATATAACTTGGCTAATGGACATTTATAACAAAACAGATGCGGGATAATTTATATTATTTGACTTCATATAGCACTATCTAAGTGGTATTGGTTTAAATTTAATAATAACTAGTTTAGGAGAAGCCTGATATTATACATAATGTGTATTTATGGATTTCTGATTTATATAGTACATTACCCGTCATGTGTAATGCAAATTCATCAGTTGTAAACGCACGGTTTGTTAGTCTTCTTTTGTTTCAGTTGATCATATTTGTTTGCACTCATCCCACGTTATATATCACACCATGTCTAAAGTTATAAGTTTACTGATGTTTTGCGTAGAAAATAAAGTTGTTATGTATGACGAAATAGAAAGCATTTGGCTTTGCAATGGTATCGAGTTTGTTTTGTGGGATAATTAATAATATGGTGAATGCGAAATTACAACATGTGTTTCGCGGGTATCGGTTATATTGGTTATAATTGGGTACCTGTCGAATAGCTAATATTTATATTAACTTCATCGTCTTAATGAGAATACTTCATATCTAGCTTGACAAGGAACACATAGTGAAACATATTTAACTACATATTTTGATTTACAATTATGTTTCTGATTTACCCATAACGTAATTTTAACATGACATGTTGTTTACATTCCCCCCAGCAGATATACAATAGATAGTTAAACATTGTTTGATTTAACGGTAAATGGTTGGTGTACTAGCAACGAAAACACAACACAAACATTCTTGAAATACGTCTTGGCATAACAGTTTCAAAAACGTATGTGACTCGCCTGGTATCGCCATTCGCGATGATCCCTTTTTTCTGAAGAGATGGTATAATTCCATGATTTAATCGTGTAATTAACTTATGATTGACCATTGATAATAACAATAGGCTAGCCATATAATTTAGCTACAAACGTTATAAATTTAACACAGCTGGCGCCTTTAGAATAACAACATTTATTGTTAAAATATACCATCATCAATTTCAAGATGGCCGCTATTTATCAAAATGGCCGCCATTTCCGAGATAACAATATTATTTTCGCCATAAAATGTGACAGAATAGTTAGATTTTTAATGATCTTGGTGTGGAATCATATGTTTTTAACTATGCAGAATTTGAATGTAAATCTATAAATCTTCCCAGTTGCAGCTTTCTATAATTACTCGTAGAATATAAGAAAACGGCTTGGGATGCAGTTATATAGTACAAGATGACAGTCAGTTTTAAACAAACATTTTAGCCATTCTTTAAGCAGTACAAAAGGATTGTTTAATGCACCTTCATAAATCGACTGCGTACCCCCTGTACATGTTACTGTACCTGTAGCGATTTATACGCCAACAGTTTCAAATCAAGCCGAGCCAAATCGAATCAACTATTGACGTCCGTTTATTTACGTAAAACTGAAATACAAAATGAAAAACACAGGTATGAGTGTGTGACCGGTTAAAGTGCGTTGTAACACGTTACGCTGACAATTTGGTAATATAATCAGGAATAGAACCATTGAAATTATAAATGAAATATACTATATAACAAGGGATTTCAGATGCATAGAAATATATAAAAGGTATTAACGCTTAACTGTATCATGTTAGATAAGTAAATTGGTTGAACGGAACACAACTCGCATACACCTACACACTACTGCATAATACCAACAGATATTAAAAAATGAAGGACCAAACAGCACTACAACACTACTTTCCTAGACTTGGGCACAGAACAAAGGCCAGTTACAAAAAAGGGGCTGCAACGTAATTACTATCAAATTCTACTGAATATAATATGCTCAAACTATGATACAATTGTGCTAGAGTACATCAATTTGCAACTACCTTCGTTCCAGGGTTGGCATCTACTGATGTTCTTCTTAAACGTGTAGAATGTGCGCTGCTCACAGACAAAGGGCACTAATCTATGCAGCCATGACATCACCACCAAAGGGCAGATATCATATGTCATCTTTCCTAATGGGGATCTAATATAAATGTATCTGATAGGTGGCGCTACTAATGTGCGACTTCATGCAATATAACACATCGCTAATTAGAGTACATGCATTTAGTACAGGTAGTGTGTCAACTGCCTTTACATGGCTCCTCTAAATTATGTCAATAAATCATTGGATAATTTACCCACTCAAATAAAAACCTTTCGAACAGAATCAAACTGTAAAGAATCTAAATAGACATGTCAGAACTGTATGTGCTAAATGTCTACGTTAAAGTAACCAAATTCAAATTATAGGGGGTGAAATCACCGCACCCTAAGCAATGTCACTGACACATTGTCAATACCAAATGTCATTTCACCAGTTCAAGCATTGTTTGGCTCTTCGTCGGTGTTTCCCGGTGTATACAGGAGCACTAGTTTCTGTACGGGCCGATCATACATGGATTGTCCCATCTTCACGCTGACCTTACGCACCAAGCCATCGTCGCTTGGATAGACCTCGTTGACTTGGGCCACTGACAGCGTGGGGTGCACTCATCCTTCACCAAGACGATGTCGCCTCTCGCAAGGTTCGGATGCTGCTTCGTCCATTTAGTTCGTTCCTGCAGAGACGGCAGATACTCGGCTCTCCACCTGTTCCAGAATTGGTTCGCCAAGAACTGAACCACACGCCATCGTTTTCGACAGTATAGATCCTCTCTCATGAATATACCGGGAGGTGGCAGCACGACTCGTGACTTGAGAGTCAAGATCTGACTCGGTGAGAGGGGCTCGTCTGAGTCAGGTGTTGTCGTGTCTGCATAGGTGATGGGCCGGCTGTTCACCACGGCCTCGGCTTCCACCATCAGGGTGCGAAGCTGCTCGTCATCCAGCCGATCGCCGTGTGCGTCCAGTAGGGCTGATAACACATTCCTAACGGACCGAATCATCCTCTCCCAGACTCCACCCATGTGGCTGGCGTGAGGGGGATTAATTTTGAAGGTCACCCAGTCACAATTGTCCTTCAATAATTCGCTGGCGATCTTGCTGTTATTCATCTCGGCCAAGGCTGTCTCAAGCTCGGACCGGGCTCCCACAAAGTTGGTACCGCGGTCTGAACGCATTTGCCTGACGGGGCCACGTCGGCATACGAACCGTCGGTATGCGTTGAGGAATGTGTCCGTGGAGAGGGAGTTTGCCGTCTCGATGTGTACGGCTCTGCTGGCCATGCATGTGAAGAGAACTCCCCATCTCTTTTTCATACTTCGCCCTTCCTTGATATAGAAGGGGCCGAAGTAGTCCACTGCACAGTAGGTGAAGGGATCCGAGGGCTCCACCCTATCCTCTGGCAGGTTGGCCATTTTCTGTGTTACAGTGCCGCCACGAATCTTTCTGCATCTCACACACTTCCACAATACAGAGGTGACTGTCGCTCTTGCCTTTACTATCCAGTAGCCAGACGCCCGTATCTGGCTAAGTGTCACCCCGCGGCCAGAATGGCGAACCTGCTCGTGGTAATGACGAATCACCAATTGCGTCACATGACACTCCTTGGGTAAGACAACAGGGTGTGCCAAGTCACGTGGAACGTTAGCCCGTCGTATCCTGCCGCCAACACGTATCAGGCCGTCACTGCACAGGTAAGGATCCAGACGATAGAGACTGCTGTCTTTTTTCAGAGCCGTGTTTCGCTTTCCACATTGTTTCCTGTTCCTTTGGAAAAGCCTTGGCTTGGGCCACCACGATGATGACCCTTTCAGCTCGCTGCATTTCAGCTACATCTACCGGTGTGTATCCACACATCTTTCTCTCTCTGAAGTTCTTGTCGGTGTCCACAATGAGTGATTTCTTCGCTGCCCTTGCCTTCAGTATGTCCCTGTATCGGAGGCATACTGCCAGAGCACGCTTAGCGCGGTGCCAGTCGGAGAAGTATGTGACTCTGTCTAGAAGGTCACAGAAGGCGAGTTTGGCACAAGCGGTGTGTGTCACAATTTGCTTAACCTCAGGATCATCTGGCATAACTGGCATGCATTCTTTGGTCAATGGCAATGGCGCAGCAGAAGACAGGAAAGAGGGTCCTTTCCACCATTCTCTGGCGTTTAGCAACTCTTTGGCGCTCATGCCACGTGATGCAATGTCAGCCGGATTCTGCTTGGTGTCGACATGATTCCAATCACTCACTTCTGTGCTGTTTCGAATACGCTGGATTCGGTTTGCAACAAAGATGTTGAATCTCCTTGACTCGTTGCTGATGTATCCCAGCACAACCTTGCTATCCGTCCAGTAGAAATGAGTGATTTGTTCGTAGTCCAACTCCTTGTGCAGGAAATTGCCGATCTTGACAGAGACAACTGCTGCTGTCAGCTCTAGGCGCGGTATGGTCACGGGCTTAGAGGGGGCAACGCGGGACTTGCCCAGCACTAGTGAACACGACACATTGTCGTGAGTGTCCATCAACCGCAGGTAACTACATTGTCCGTAGCCACTCAGACTTGCATCTGAGAAATGGTGCAACTCTACCTTGGTCGGAGTGCCAAAGTCGTTGTCCTTGTAACATCTGGGGATGCTGATGTCTGCCAAGTGTGACAGTTCTCCACGCCACCTCTCCCATCGGGCCTTCTTGTCTTCTGGGATGGCGTCGTCCCAGTCGCCACCATCACGGACCAGCTCTTGCAGGATCTGTTTCCCCATCAACACGTACGGAGAGACCAAGCCGAGTGGGTCGAACACGGAGCTGACTGTGGACAGGATGCCACGCCGAGTCAGTGGACGGTCTTTCATTTCAACTCGAAATTGGAATGCATCTGATTCGATGCACCATTGGATGCCAAGAGTCCGTTCTATGGGTAGAGAATCGCACGTCAAGTCCAGGTTCTGAACATCCTTCGCCCGTAGTTCAGTGGGGATTGCAGCCAGCACCGCCTTATCGTTGCATATGAATTTGTGCAGGTTGAAACCTCCTTTCTTGCACAAGTTGCGGGTGTTTTCCACCAGCTGTAGGGCTTCTTCTGGAGTAGCCACAGACTTGAGACCATCGTCCACATAGAAGTCTCTTCTGACACAGTCAGCTGCCGTCTTCCCGCATTCCTTTTCAAACATATCCGCAGTCGTTTTGAGTGCGTAATTGGCACATCCTGGTGATGAAGTGGCGCCGAATAGGTGTACTTTCATCCGGTAATCTGTCGGCTCACTGTTCAAGTTGCACTGATCCCTCCACAAGAAACGTAGGAAGTTTCTGTCTTCTTGGTTGACTCCCACCTGAAGAAACATGCCCTCGATGTCGCAACTGACAGCCACAGGCTCTTGACGGAATCTGCACAAGACGCCAGTCACGTTGTTGGTTAAGTCTGGGTGTTGGAGAAGATGACGGTTCAGTACTTCACCCTTGTATGCAGCACTGCAATCGAAGACCACACGCATTTTCCCTGGCTTCTTGGGATGGTACAAGCCGTGGTGTGGAATGTACCAGGTCCTCCCTTCATCGCTATGCAGTTCCTCGGCCGGTACAGGCTCCGCATATCCATGACTGATGGTGTCTGCCATGAATCTGGAATAATCCTCCCTGTACTGGTTGCTATGTAGAAGTTTTTTCTTCAGGCCAGCAAGTCTCTTGAGTGCCATTGGTCGATTGTTTGGCAAGTTGACATTGTCCCTGAATGGTAATGGCTTTTCGAAATGTCCATCTGGTCTCCTATGCACTCCGTGGGAGAGCTTGTCCAGGAAACGACGGTCGTCGAGTGATATTTTTTCTTCGGAGTTTCGTTCATTGAAGTCCTGGTCGAACATCTTGCATACTGTCATAGGGCTGATTTCCTTGACGTGGGTGCGGAAGGCCAAGTGACAAGGCTTGTCGTTCGCTACACTCACCAGCTGAGCATATGATGGGTCTACTATGCCCGCAACTCTCCAGCCAATTGACGTACGCACCACCCACGGTTCATCGTCTACTCCTGGTATCAGTTCTCGGGGCTTCATAGCGCGAGGACAGTCCAGTCCTATGAGCAGTCCTATCTCCATGTCTTCCTCGTAGGGGAGTAACTGATCTGCCACATTGGTGAGATGGCGCCACTGCATAGCTGTCTCCGGCCGTGGAATCAAACTCCTGTTTGCTGGAATTGCTTCCCTCACGTATGCCCCTGGCAATGGGATTGGTGTTCCGTCACTGAGATTACACACAGACAGTCCGTGTACCACCTCACTGTCAATTGTTCTCTCTCCTAACATAGTTGCCAGCTTTATTTTCACTGGTTGTCCGGTAGCCTTCAGTTTGTCCAAGGTTTGTTGGGCAATGAAGGTCGAGTTAGATTGGTCATCTAACAGTGCATACACCGTGACTGTCTCATCTGGTGCGTCCTTGTGATACAACATTACTGGCACAATCATTGAGTTGTAATGACCTGCCACGTCATCACTATCAGTTTGGTGTGATACAACACACACAGTACTGGTCTCAGTGCGGTGAGAAGTTACCTTCGCATCTACTTCGGTAGTGGTGCTCGTTTCCTTTTGTCCCACATCACAATGCAGCAGAGTCGGATGGAGGCCGCCACAGGTTTGACACTCCTTTCTCTTGTTGCATGCCCGTGAAAGATGTCTTCCGTCCATGCATCCGTAGCAATACCCTTTCTTTCTCAAGAAGGCCTTGCGTTCCGCGAGTTTCATTTTCTGAAACCGTCCGCATGACTCCAAGCTGTGCGACCGGCCGCAGAGCACGCAGCTCCTGTCCTTGTTCTGCGCTGGTACATGGGCAGTAGCGAGAACAGTCACCTCACCGCAGTCGGGATGTATCTCTTCCTCGTGAACATCCGTAGAGAATGAACGGGCCGTCGTCTTATGTCGCACGCCTTTCATTACCCTTTGTTCCTCTTTCTTCTCAGGTTTAAGTTGTTTCAAGTGGACCGTGTTACACGCGATGCGTGCCTCTTGTTCCAGGAAATCACAGAACGGGCTGAATGGGGGATAGCATTGTTTGTCTTCCTCCTCATTATTGAGCCACTTGTCGACAATTCGGCTCCACCTGTCATTGATGTTCTTCGGTAATTTCTCTAGCATCCTGGCAATTTCCTCCTCAGAGTCCAACGAGCTGAGGTGTTGGGTTGACTGCATGGCTGTTTTGCAGTGCAGTAGAAAGTCCGAGAAATCACGAAGTCCCTTGCCATCACCATACTTGACCAGTGGCCAATCTCTGATCGTCCGCTTGCACCCCTGGCTAAGAGGTATTTGTCGCCATATCGCTTACGTAGTACAGCCCTAGCCTTCTGGTAAGCCTCTTCGGTGTTAAGTGCCAGATAGCCCTGAATGGCCGTGTGTGCCTTGCCGGTGGTGCATTTCCCGAGGAAAAACATTTTTTGACTCACAGCAGTGGTGTGCTGTCCCACGATTGTTTCAAAAGACTGATTCCAGTGTGCGTATTGTAGCAAGTCTCCACCAAATTTCTCAGGCATCATCTTGGGTAGATGTTCGCGATTTGAAAGTCGTTCTGCCAGGTTGTCCAGGACATTCACCAACATTTCACTGGTGTCCGCAACGTGGCCAGGTGGTGCGTAGCCATAAGCCTGGCCATGACCGTCCTTGCTGGCCGGTCGATAGATGGCGCTCATGTGGCGGTAAGGATCCAGCTGAGTCCGCGGTGACGCGTCAGTCTGTAACCCAATATTCGAACCGCCCTGGGTGATCGTGTTATCACCCGCCGAAGGTTGTTTTCCATCACGGCCCAGTGCCAGCTGTCCATCTACATGTGGAGTAGATGTGTGCCGAAGGGAGGGCACACCGGAGTCAATCTCGCCTCGGGGAGAGTGAATGGCAGGTAATTCGTCTTTTGTTAACTTGTCTCGTGTGTGTGATGTTGATCTCCTCTCCTCCACGTCCTCGTATCTTTCCAAAGCCTGAAGTTTTGCTACACTGACCCTTATCTCCGTGTCTATTTTCATTTGTTCTTCCTCAGCTTGTAATTTCGACAGCGTTATATTAAGCTCTTCGGAAAGCTGCCGAGTCCTGGCTTCCACCTGGCGTCTAGTGATTTCCAAGTCGTGCTGCCGTGTCATCGCCGCTGCGCGGGCCAAGAGTTCCGCTTGCCGCTGCTCCTCCTGAAGCCTCATTAGACTGGCACTGGAGCGAACGGAACTGCCGCGAGATGCACGAGAGTGACTGGTTGTCTGCGAGACACTGTCCTCAGGCCGGACGTCATCAGCCGCAGTAGAGTCTTGCACACCTTGTTTCTTGGACATGAACCTTTTCATGTCCGCGTTACACTTTGCCAGGTATGAATACCGAGTATTGTAATCACTGGCAATTGCTGCTGACTGTGCCCGAGTACAGGCGAGACCCTTCAGTTGCTCGCCTGCCTTCTGAAATTCGCCGAACAATTGGCAGAATGTGGCGTACTGCAATTCCGCAGACACCAGGTCTCCCGCTGTGTTCGCGTAGCTGTCTTCAGCCAGTGCAACCGATCTTGTGTACAGTTCTTTATACACCTGGCCAAC
>OZ023213.1:18848357-18995857 GCA_963995525.1 Escarpia spicata
TAGGTGGGCTTTCCTTGCTTGGGGGTTGGGGTGGGTGGGAGTTCACGATAGGTCTTGAAGATTTGGAGGTCGGTCAATATTCAATATTCATAATTATGCAAACAATAATATTTTTGGTATAACATGCGGTTAGAATTCAATGCAAATTATTGGAGAGTGGGTCCGCTAAACGGAACAATTCCTCAGCGAACTATTTTCAAGAAAACACGATAAAGTATCATTATTCGACTCATGTCTGTCAAAGCAGCGGCACGCCAATGTACGTTAAAGAGGATCGTAAATCGCTTCTATTTTTCGCGTGTTGGTTGAATTTTAATAGACATGACTTAAAAGTCGTGTTTATGTAATAACGGATCGCTCCATTGTGTACCACAGGAAACATGTGATTAGAAGATCACTCCAACTAGATATCTACTATACGTCCGAGAGAACAAGAAAAGTCATGATGGCAATGATAGTGATGTGTCACTTGGCGGCCACGTTGAATTCCGTAATAGCCGAAATATGTAGTCATTTTAAATAATAAATCTGGTTATGAATGTTGTTTACAGTCCTTGTTGGTGACAACACTCCCATTTTCAGTCGTGTATACATAAGGCGGTGCATGTCTACGGTCGCACGTTCACGTTCGCACGTTTATGTAAACGCACTAACCACGCAAACATGCATACACACTCTTACCGGATGGTGCTGTGGGTATTTTTTGTTGCTGCTGTTGTTGCTATAGCATCTGCAGCTGCTGTTGTATCTAATCATCTATGTAAATTCAGAAACACAACGCTTAATAAGATACGATTTTCAACATGTACGTATTTGTAGAAAGCGAAGGCTATATGGAGGCATCACACCTACACTGCTTTCGGAAGATCTTGCGCATATCATGCAAAGACTATGTTACTAACGAAGACGTTCGAAACAAGCCATCGGACCTTACGAAGACCTCCTTACAACAGTCAAGAAGCGTAAACTGAAGTGGTACGGCCACATCTCACGATCATCTGGCTTTGCAAAGACCATCTTGCAAGGAACCGAAAATGGGGGGAGAAGAAGAGGAAGACAAAAAGAGAGATGGGAAGACAACATCAAAGAGTAGACGGGACTGTAGTTCGCCGACTTTCAGAGGGCTGTGGAGAACAGGGAAACGTGGAGAGAGCTGGTTCCGAAGTCGTCAGTGGTGCCCCAACAATCCCTATGGGTTATGGGAAAATAAAGTGAAGAAGATACGGCAAAAATGTACAAAATGCTGTATTTCACAAACATGTTATCGACATGTGGTTGGCAAGTTATTGTCTGCTTTGTGAATTTACCAGGTAATATACATATGTATACCAAAGTCAATTCGCCGCGACCACTGAACACGCATTATTAAATCAGCCTCGGATATCATTTAAGCAATATACACGTAAATAATTCCTTCCCTTATAGTTATCTAACTTTGTCACTGAATCCGTGTGTTGCAGGTTTCGTGTGGTAGCCAGAGTGTTGTTCTGCTTTTGTTGTTGGCGACTTTCTGCTCCTTATCTCCACAAACGGGTGGCGCCAACATTCCCGATCATCTGAAGTACTATTTATCTTGCATCGAAGTGTGTGAGAAGGACAACGCAAAGTGTTACAGTGATTGTGAAGTGAATAACAGTTGTGAGGCTTCTGAACAGTTCTGCAAGAATTTGTGTCTGAAGCTGTCTATAGCGTGCCATAGGAAATGCTACGGTGAGACAGGGAGGCTATTCCATGTACACAATCCAGACGCATAACAGTACATTGATTGCATGCGAGCTAGGCACATTCCCATCGCATGGTAACAGAACGTTCATCAACACGGAAGCCTTGGGATACTGTGGATACGTTCTGAACATCATGTCTGTTGTGAGGTAAATAATATCTTCTGAACGAATAAAGAAACCAGAGTTCATCTACTTTGAAGGAAGCTCGCAATGACTAATAATCATTTACATATGTCGTTAATATATTAAGTATTTCAAATAGGTGTCCTTAAATTGTTGTATGTCATACGTCATTGTCATGTATTTAGTAGCTTTGTTGTCGTACAAAACATGTTTTATTCTACACTTCGGTTACCCACTTAACAATTATTACATGTGCTTTTAGATACCAGTAGATTAGCCCATTTAATAATACAATTATTCATGGTTATATAAGGTCAAAGGCTTCAGTTACATTAAGAAATACCTTTTCATGATAATAGCTTTGTGGTCAATTTCACTTTTTCTGAAACAGTGATGGCATTCTTCTATCGTGTGGGACTATATTGTGATTACTGCAGCTCAGACAACATGGGCGTTGTCCTTCCCAAATCTTGCTTCAAAAAGCGCCATGCTGCAATTTAACAAAAATCAAACATTAGTTCCTCTGTTCCAACACGTCTGTTTGTGTTGATAGTTTAGCAATACCCTTATCACGAAAAACGTTCACTTGTTCCCAATGTTAATGGACAATATATTTTTTGGTAAATAACTAAAATCATACAAAAAGGATATATCTATATATATATATGTATAATCAAACTCCAATATTTTGTTTTTTGGTTTACTAATACTGTGTAGCACATAAGATAAAACTACTGTAAAATATTACAACCATTTTTTTTTGCAAGCAGTTTCATGACATATTTGCATTATAAACGCGAACGTTTATAATGACATCCGTAGGTTGATGCTTTTACTGGAATCACATGTTAGTATTCTAAAGGTATATTCATATTATTAAAAATTAAATCCAACTATATACAACGTATATATATATATATTTCCACTTAAAAAAAAATATATTGATATTTTATTTCGAAAAATCATTGATACTAAAACAATGATTATTTATTATCACAACTACGATGGTAAATAAGTACACATAAGAGACACACAAATGTACCATCAATATACGTTTTTATATAGTGTAGAATGCAATACTCAGAACTGCTCTCAGCGCTTTACACGTAACTCCGTGGCAGACCTGTTCAATCGAACGCCATCTCAACTTCTCTGGGACGAATCCGGCAGCACTGCAATTGGTGTGCAAAGCTTCTTTGTACACAAATGTCAACAACTGTCTATACCCAGGAACTGATTCACACATCTGAGTGAACTGGAGCAACGTAGAGTGAACGACACACCAGCATAGGATTCGAATCCGGGTTCTCTTCCACTAGACGGTCGTAATAAACGGTGATGTCATAATAAAAGTTGCAGTGCTGTTGTCATATAGCTTGACTAATGGACATGTATAACAAAACAGATGCGGGATAATTTATATTATTTGACTTCATATAGCACAATCTAATTGGTACTGGTTTAAAATGAATAATATATTGTTTAGGAGAAGTCTGATATTAGACATATTGTGTCTTTATCGATGTCTGATTGATTTAGTACATTAACCGTCATGTGTAATGTAAATTCATCAGTTGTAAATGCACGGTTTGATAGTCTTCTTCTTGTTTCAGTTTATCATATTAGTTTGCATTCATTCCACGTTATTCATCACACCATGTCTAAAGTTTTAAGTTTACTGATGTTTTGCGTAGAAAATAAAGTTGTTATGTATGACGAAATAGAAAACAGTTGGCTTTGCAATGGTATCGAGTTTGTTTTCGTGGGATAATTAATAGTATGGTGAATGCGGACTTACAAAATGTGTTCCGCAGGTATCGGTTATATTTGTTATAATTGGGTACCTGTGGAATAGCTAATGACTTATTTATATTAACTTCATCGCCTTAATGAGAATATTTCATATCTAGCTTGACAGGGAACACATAGTGAAACATATTTAACAACATATTTTGATTAAATATTTTGACTTAAACATAAGATAATTTTAACATAACATTTTGTTTATAGTCCCACCAGCATATATACAATATATATTTATACATTATTTGTTTTAACGGTAAATGATTGGTGTGCTAGCAACGAAAACACAATGCTAACATCCATTTTTTTCTGAAGAGTTTGTATAATTCCATTTAATGATAACAATAGGCTAGCCATATAATTTTGTTACAAACGTTATAATTCTAACACAACTGGCGCCTCTAGAATAACAACACTTATTGTTAAAATATATCATCATCATCCAGAATGTTTTTGGCGTTGGCTAGAATGTCGTACACACTTGCGACGGAGGTTTGTGGTGTTATTTGGTATAACATTTCCCATTCTTTATATCCTTTTTTTCCCTATTCGAACCCGTCTCGGGATGGTGTCTTTAACAAAGCGCACACACATACATATATACACACACACGCACACAAGCACACACGCACGCACGCACCCACACACGTTCATTCACAAGCACACGGACACATACTTACACACAAACCCGTACAAATATTCTAAATAAATATAATCAACTTTGTGTGTGTGTGTTTTTGTGTGTGCGTGTGTGTGTTTGTTTGTTTGTGTGTTTGTGTGCGCTTTCATGCGTGCGTGCGTGCGTTAGTGCGCGTGTGTCGGTTTGCGTGTTTTGCGTATGTTCCGGTGGCTCGGTGTGCCAGCGTGCCAGCGTGCCAGCGTGCCAGCGTGCCAGCGTGCCAGCGTGCCAGCGTGCCTGTGTGTTTGTGTGCTGTGTGCCTGTTTCGTATGTGTTTTCCCAAAAAATATGCCCGCTAAACGCAGCGGAAGAAAAGTCCACTAAACGCACCGGAATCTGATTGGTTATTTACTATTGACACCCTTCAGTTGAAGACCGTGGAGCCAACGCTGTTGTTTATCTTCTCACTACAGATATTGTTGTTATTTAATTATATCGTTCCTGGCCTAATTTACAGTGAATTGTTGCTTTTCAACGTGCCACGGCGCCTAGCATTTCTGGTTTTATCAATGCAATACTACACCATCGTTACTCAGCGCCACCGACGTTATGCATGCCAAGGTAAAAGTATGACGATTTGGAAACACATGAAATTATTCAACTGTTCGTTGGAATTATGGTGTATTTTCTTAAGGTGATAGCCGGGCAGTTATGTTATGTAACACGAATATGCCATTTGTAATGTTCGTCTACGACTCTTACAAGGTCATCTTGTTGAATCCGTTGTTTTAAATGAGTTGTTGTTGTTATCGTTGCAGTTATTATCAAATATATATTCTTGACTGTTAACGTATTCGTCAATATTGGTCGATATATTTTGCAAACATTACTATAACTGCACTCTTTCCTAGTAAACTTACCTATTTCAAGTTCCATTTGTTACAATATTGTTTTCTCACTCATTTCTGACATTTCTGCGCTGGCTTTCTGTCCGATATCATATCATTTAATTGTTCATCAAGTTGGAAGAATAATTTAAGGTGACGTTTATCATACAATTAACAATGATCACTCACGTCAACGTTTCGACTGCCGTCAGCATTCGTAATTTCTGGTTTGTTAATCCTGTGCTTAGATGGTGTGGCGAGCAGGCTGTCTCATACGTAATTCAGTCTGTATCACCCTCTTCTTGGTTCACGTTGAAACGGTCCAGAAACAAACCAGTTCCTCTGAAGACTGCCGACATCAGTCGAAATGTTGAAGTCAGTTCAGTTCTTAGTTGTGCCATGACGAACATTGGTTTCTTGTTGTTGTTGTTATTATTGTTGTTGTTGTGGCTGCTGTAGTAACAGCTGCTGCAGCGTTTCTGTTCCATTTTGTCAATTTCAGATGCAACTACTTAATTACCTGGTTAGGCTGATATGCAAATTTTGTCGAAATGTTGTTAGTACTTGTTATGTGTGCTTAACGAAATAAGGATCATTTAGTGCACATCTGGTTGGCCGCTTCAAGTGCATACACAGTACTTGAATTGCAATAAATAAAGCCAACAAGGGCACATATGATACAGGAATCCGTTAAAATTAATTCGTGTTGCTATTTTTTCCTAATAATTGTCATATCCTTCCTTTTATTAATCAGTTTCCACGAGTCTTCAATAATCCACTTTTCTCTGTTGGACTAACACTACATTCGCGCTCTCCTTTACGGCTTGAAGGAATAGCTGCCATTGCTCTTCTATGTCGGTTCCGTGTTGTAGCGCTTGGAATCTGTTCTAGTTTCCTCGTAAAATTGTTTTGATATGTCTATGTTCTTTAAGTTGTCTGTCGCACATGGCCTGACCGTATTCATCGTTTTGACTCTCTTTAACTTCAAGCGGATTGTACTAATCACAAGGTTGTTGTCAGAGCCAACATCTGCCCCTCTATAGGTCCGAACGTCCTGTAGAGATGTACGCGGTATACTACTAATGCAGACACGATAAATCTCATTCGAAGTATTGCCATCTGGTGAGATCCAGGTTTTCTTGTGGATGCGTTTATGTTTGAAGAAGGTGTTGCCAATGCTGATACCACTGGCGGTGCCCACCGAGAGCAATCGTTCACCGTTATCATTAGTATTTCCAGCTGAACCTTGAGGTCCAACCGTAGGTTACATGTCTCTTCTGTCTCCATCCAACAACATCCAATATGTCAAAGCTTGGTATCTCGTCAAGCACGTTCTGGAGGTGGTCGTAAAAGGTGTCCTGTTCCTTGTTTGTGGCGACTTCGGTTGGGGCATATACTTACACTACCGTGACTTTGACATGTCTGGTGTTGAACCTCGCTGTGATGATGCGTTCACAGACTGGCTTCCACCCTATCAGTGCTTGTGTGGCATCCTTATTCAGGATGGTGCCAACTCCATGGATGTGGTGATTTTCATTTCCAGAGTAGAGTACAGTTTTATATCCGCTGTTGAAGCATCTCATCTCGCTTACGCATAGAAGATCTAAGTGGTAAGACTTCTATTCCTTCAGCACTTGTTCCATCCGCCCGCTCTGATAGTTCGAACGTTCCATGTGCCTACACTGGTGTTAAAGATATGGCTCATCGGGGATCGAGCTTCCTGACGGCTTTCACTTAACTCTGTTATAGATACATCTGTATATGCAGATGCGTCCTCATTTATGGGTGTGCCTTCTCTACTTCCCCTTGAAAGTGTACCGGAATGGCTTCTTCTTGTCGTTTCTGTAATAATGTTTGTTTTTACGGGGTAGGGATACTGGCCCTACGCCCAACCCTCCTCCTTTTTCAACCTGGCTTGGGACAGGCTTTGGCGGAGTTCGTAATTTGCACTATACACGTATAAACGTAGTGTATAGTGCAAATATCATGATGAATATTAACATTCATATTTCTTTGTGAGGATAATTCTTGCATTAAGTAATCATGTACGGAAGTCATTGTAAGGATGTTACAGGGATTATTATCCACAACCCTAGACAAAAGACTGTTTTATTCAATGCTATGCCATAAGCGTAAGCATTACGACATCTTAGTAACTGCCGATATCGCCTAATAATCTTCATCTCATGTCTACTTCCATTCATCATCCATGTAATTAGGATAAGCAAGACCATCCTCAACATCCTCCTGCTGAAGTGAATGTGATTGATTCGATTGCGCTTCGAGAAATGAAGGAAAGCAAGTACATCGCCGGTTTTCCCGATTGGTTCTACGATCCTATAAGTAGTCCCACCAAGACGATTGACATTCTAATGAAAGAAGCAGGAAAAAGGAAAAAAGGGCAGGCCAGTCATCGATTTTGAGAACATTTTTTTCCGGCTCTTGATGATTGGTCAGTGGCAGCAGATGGAGCTTGGGCCTTTGCTTTTAACTACGAACTGTTTGGAATACCTTCCATCGCTCATAGATGAGCATGGTTGTCCCCGCAAAGCCAACAGGCCGGGGCTGATCAAGCGCCTGGGTGTGCTAGCGATCTCGCAAACAGCTGCTGAAATTTTCATCGTGGATGTTCAGCATCTGTTCTACTGCATCGTGTGGCCACACGGCGGCAGTCCCTCAGACCTCAACGCATCCATCCAGGGTCGTTTGAATCATTATCCAGATGGTACTGAGAAAATAAATCATTATCTTCGACAAATACCAAGATGTATATGTCAAGGATCACGAGAGAATATGGGTGTCTGATGAAGTTACGAGCTCACCATCACCAGTCCTCTGCCCAAAAGATACGCAATCTTGAAGAGCAAGAACAACAATTGGAGCCTGGTGAGCGTGTTGTCTACCTTTAGTGCAGGAGAGAACGTTAGGATGGAGACTCGTAACGATGGTGCGTTTGGTCATGATGAGGCGGCCATCACCATGATCTCCTATGTCATTGAGGCTGCCAACTCTGGTAAAAGCGTGATTCGTGTACATAGCGACGACACAGACGTGTTTGTCCTACTGATCTATTGGGTGTATCGGGAGGAGCTGGAGTGCAAGGTGCAGATGGAGCGGTGGGATGGGACAGAGCTGGACATAAACACCACCTGCATTGACCTAGGGCCACAGTGTCTACAGTTACTTGGCATGCATGCCCTCAGCGAGTGCGACACGACTTCATATCCGTATGCCAAAGGCACCATTAACGCACTAAACACCTTGCTCTCTGGAGACTTCCCAGGTTCGGATGATGTGCTGGGGGAGGTGATCCCCACGAAGGCGGATTTGATGGAGACAGCGAAAACCTTCTTCATCGCTCTGTATGGTCAGCCACCGGGGACATCCATGGAGTCTGCCTGTTTCACCAAGAGGAAAAAAGTCCAAAAGTCAATGCCCTGCATGCCTCCAACATCCACCATCCTGTTCATGCACGTGTTGCGGGCCCATCTGCAGGTGAAGGTGTGGAAAGCGGCATTCCAGCAAGCTTCACCCGATGAGTCAGCCGATATCACCAGATGTGACTACGTGCTACAAATGTAACTGATTACCATTTTGTCTCACGAACAATTGTGTTAAATATGTTGTAAGATTATCTATTTATGTGCATGCATAAACTAACATATAATTTTATTCACCGAGATGTCAAATTTTTCCTTCACCTGACCTTCAGCATATGGCCTTGACCTTGAACTAAAAAAAGAACACCATAAATTTATTGTACGCACGCCAACACACCTAAAATATATATTATACATTACTCTAAGATAAGTGGTTCAAAAGTAAAATTTTGAAGATATCGACCAGTAGCCATCTTGGATTCATGCAAATTACCAGATCTACCCAAAGTTGCTGTTGGGGTAACCAAGCTGAATTTGTTGTAGGACCCCATATGAGTACAAATTAATAAAAACAGTTCGTAGGATAGACTATTTCTAGGTTAATGAAATGAAAATATAATGTTGATTGTATGTAAGCTAAGCATACTTATATCGTCTTCAAACAGAACGACCATTAACATACCTTGGGATAGTGCTTACTGCCGAAATATTCGGAAATGAAAAGCAAGTATATTCTGAGATATATCTAAACAGTTTATTCTGAAGCACTACAAGAAACGGTAATTAATATATATCCAAGGAAGTTCATATAGTTAATACGTTATATAGTTATATAGTTAAGTATAACAAATGTTGACCTTGTGGTATGCCGCACGTAATTTAATATTATATGTGATAGTACAACTAATATTGCAAAACACGCGCGCGCGCACACACACACAAACACATACAAACACATACAGTCGCACACGCACACGCACGCACGCGCGTACGCACTCACACAAAGCCAATTTTGTGTGCGTCATAGAATAGACCCATTCAAAAATTATACATAATATGTACGTGTGCGCGTGTGTGTATGTATGTATGTACGTATGTACGTATGTATGTATGTATGTATGTATGTATGTATGTATGCATGTATGCATGCATGTATGGATGTATGTATGTATTTATGTATGTATGTATGAACGCTCTCGCTTGTGAATTTATTTATAAATATGTGTGCGTATGTGTGTGTGTGTGTATGTGCGTGCGCGCGTGTGTGCGTCGTTTAGTGCGACCAATGACCCATGTTTTCTGAAGTCTTGGTATGTGTTTCTATTATTTAACATGTTGACGTTGACTTTGGACAGTGCGTTGAAAGTCCACGAGTGTGAATGAACTGTCAACATAGACACCCTTCAGTTGAACACTGGGAGGCAGCCCAGTTGTTAGTGTAAGCTCATCGTTTTGTTTTCATTTCGAATTAGAATAATTATGTCGCTTGAGTATCTCTTACCTGGCCAGGTGTTCACCTGACCTACCTTATAACGTGGTACGCCGCCCAAATTTGTCATAATCACGCTACGAAACCGAAGTGATGCATGCCAAGGTATGTACTCCGATCGTGATGATCGGGACATATCGATTTCTAGTAAGCAATGTGTTGTGAATGATGCCATGTAATTTATTATTGTTTAACACAAGTGTCACTTAATATCGCCTCCGTATTTCCAAGGTCAGGCTAGCAATTGTCTTTGGGAAGTTACCAGATATTAAAGCTAACTCTTTCGACCAGTGAGCATCCCGTACACTAAAGCGGCCCGAACAACAAGGAGAATCTGTCGAGACGCGGTTGAGACTCGTTTCTGATGCGTCTTGACTCGCGTCCCTTTAGAGGGGGTGGTGGTCACCACATGCGAACATGGGAGGCCAGGGGTTTCTTACCCCCACTTTTGTATATATCAAACTGGAATTACTGTACACAGTACTATAGAAAGGTGTGCAATCTGCACACCGGGTATCTTTTCCCTTGTGTAAACAGTCGGAATGCTGTAATTTAATATAACGGCAATTAAGTTTTTTTTTAGTAAATTACTAGCAACATTGAAGAATTATGATTATTATATATCTACAAAAAAAATTCCAGACGCGGTCAAGACGCGTTTTTGACTTGACCGCGTCTCGAGCATCTCGTCTCAACACGTCTCCTGTGAGTCTCGTGTCAGTCCCGAGGTGACGTGCCCGCACACCAAGGAGACGAGAATGTATCTCGAGGCAAGACTGATCAATGCGCGCGTTCATGTGTCATGTGGACACACGGTGAATGCGAAACTAAAATGGCTAGGTTGTTGTTGCTAATTTTTGAAAACACGGTGAAATAATCCAGTCTCAGAAGTCTCGACGCTATGTTCCCTTTCATTGCGCGAACATATATGCAATAGACAATACAGGTAGCCACTTTGACTGCTGTTCTACGGCCACTGTGCAGTTCTACTGTATATTTTGTGAATGTACTAATTTGGTGACAATGTTATTTCGCATGCCAGCGTCTTATGTCAGTTAATTTAATATACCTAGTTAATCTAACTATCTGTTCTAAATAATATCATAAACTGGTGTGGAGTCTGAGCTAGTTTCTGTACCTATTAGTCATAACTGAAAAACATGTATGAGTGAGAAAATGGCTTCCATTTATTTAATACAGTAATCATAGTCATGGAATGCCGAAGAGCCCGTACATGGGGGTGACAATCACAATTGGTTACAAGTGCCATAGTAGGGGCGTACTTACCAAGTTGATTAGCCAAACACATACATGTAGGGGAAAACGGGGCTAGCAGCTACAGTTTTTAGAAATTCTGCCTCTCACTCAAAAACTACACATAATAACTTGAAGCTATTGTATAGGTATTAAAACATGAAGTTTATTTGAAGAAACCACAAATATAAAAGAACTACATTATCTAATTTTTTAGATATTACTGAATTAACAAGACAAAACATATGTATACAACTTGCCCCGATTACGGAATACAGGAATGTTGTTACGCCACACGGGGTACGTTGTTACACTGATTTATAAAATAACAACGTAGGTATATATGCTTTCATGGCCTATTCTAACGAAATGTGCACCAGGACCCAAAATCCATTCCATTGCTTGCAACTTGTAGCATATATAATATAACCGGTCACATCCAGTTTTTTCAAATAGATCTCTAAAAGACCGTGAAGGACATATATACTTTTCTATGAATTTGGTGAATATTTCTGAAGATACAGTACTGAAACTGTTGGAAATTGTTAGTTTTCTTATGTCCGTGGGCAATTATTATTTTAATCATGCATGTCATTAAAATAAAACAACAATGTACCAATGACGTTATAACAATATTTTTTGACTGAATAGATGTCTTGACTATTTGTTTTGATCCTAAACGAAGCACAAAATCATACAAAACATATTTTTACTCATTGCACAGATTTTTTATATTATTTTTGGGGTGCTAATTTTGAAACAATATGTAACCTATTAAAATAAATATAAGGAAAAAGTGAATTAACTAAAGTCAGGAAACGGAATTAATCAATACAACAGCATTTTAAAGCTGCTGTCGTTTTCAAGTTAAACACACTCCAAAACTGTTTGAGTTTTAGTTTGGGAACTGAAAATACTATACAACAAACACGATATTTGGTATACTCCATGGAAGGAGTATTCATTTGTAATTATTTTCAGAGAAAAAACATGTATGTTTGCTCTAGTATTTCGCGGATATCATTAAAATGACGCTTTTCAAGAAAGTCCACCGACACCATGTCCTCCGACACCAACTCGAATGCGCTGCTGGTGCTGCCGGCTGGCAAATTATATTGTCCAAGAAATGTCACGCGCTCAGAAAGGGTGCCGCGAATATGTTTGTATCCAGTTTGTTCAAACATATTGAGGATAATTCTGTTTGTTTTAACGCAATTTGCATTTATTTAGTCACCGGACACGATTATATTCCTTTTCAAACTTGTATTGACTTTCTTTATGGCGTTGTTGATGTTTAATTCAACGAACCGATTCATATGATGTGTCTAAGCGAATATGTGCATGTACTGCATTACAACGTGCCTGCACACGTGATCTTCTTAGCTGTGGTGTCGGTGGACACGGGGTGTCGGAGGACACTTTATTTATGTACCATGATACTAAAACTCCAAGTCCTATTTTCTTCAGCGTGAAGTACTGATACGCATGTACTGGTGGTATTTTGTTTTATTGAATGTAGAAGCTTGACGTAATTATTTGCAAATTTAGATGTAACTCTGTGGCAAGCAAATCACTTGAAATTCTTTGTAATAATGCGAGTAAATTACATAATCCAGGCAAGTATAAGCAATATGTGTTATATGTCAAAAATATACTGTCAGAGTTACAAATGATCAAACCGTAGTTCTCAGTGTATTAGCAACCGCTGCGTGCACACTTTTCTATTGTGTTGTTGCAGTGTTGGAGGACACGATATAACTGCTTGTTGTCGCGATTTATTGTTAATTACATTTGCTCGTAATACCATATTATATATATTGTTATATTGCGTACATGATATGATTATATAAATTGATGTACAACTTACAGTTTTATTAATACATTTTGCAAACAGATTGATAGGGCCCACAAAAAATGCAAGTAAATACCGAAAATGGAGGGAGAAATCAAAATTGGCCAAACAAAAGTTTCTGGAGGAGCAGAACCGAAAACGAAGGGTCAGATAAATAAAGTTTGCAGACTTGAGTCCCGCGGGCCATGAAGCCCAAAAGGCCAGGAAACATCACAATGTAAGGAGCAACTGAATGCGAATTGTTAAAATGAGTGGCATTATTGCCTTAGGTCA
The DNA here is from genome assembly GCA_963995525.1 of Escarpia spicata. NCBI lineage: Eukaryota > Metazoa > Annelida > Polychaeta > Sabellida > Siboglinidae > Escarpia > Escarpia spicata. The sequence goes on from OZ023213.1 coordinate 18,861,762, forward strand.
ACTGTCATAACACAAGTTATAACCATTTGTTATTTAAATATTATAACATATAGAAAACAAGTATTAACGTTGGTGATATAAGGATAAGAACAACAAAAATGGTCACATATGCTGTCTATGACGTGATAGATGACGTAGATGTGAAATGAAAATAAATCTATATACAAGCATATTGATAAAATGGTGGATGATACATTGATGTACGTAAAATACCTAGACGCATCATTCGTAATTCCTATAAAACATTTCATACCCAAACTTATTTGTGAACGTTATACACATGTATATAACATACACATATTCCTGCAATTCTTTCTTTCTTTCAGAGTTTGGTCTATCGTGAGAGGAAGAGACGAGAAAGGGCGAATAAAAAGATGCCGTTAGTTTCATACCAGAGGCTGTATCGGTAACAGGAAGTGAAACTAACATACACCGGTCCTCACGACTTACAAAACAAATAGGCCAAACATCTGTCATGACAGCACCACAATTGCCCCGCTTGGCTGGAGAAGTGTCCTTGAATCATGAAGTGTTAAGAGTGCAAGAGCAACATTCACCAGACGAAAATAGCAACGTTTATTCACAGATGTCAGCAACCAGCAAGTTAGCAGTGAAGCTTCCATTCCAACTACCACAAATTGTTAAGAAAAGCACATCGCTGGCTGCTAGGTAATTGAGGATGGTCACCAATGCAAATCATAAACTTCAGCAAAAGATATGGCGTTTAGAAAATAAATGTCAGCGTTCAAAGAAGCAGAACTTGTCTGCGAAGAAACGGCGTTCCCGTTTTCCACAAGTTGCCAGCCCTGACTCCCGGAAACAGGGAATGGTGATACCAGCCGGTTCGTTATCAGGTACATGTAGGTCATAACTTGAAAGTACGGGGCTCTCTACAAAAGATACTGATTTCGAACCTTCATCGTTCTCCAAACCACAGTTAGAATCATGTGTTGCGACTCATATCAGGATGGCGGAGGAAACAATGCGATCGGATGGTATAAACCCATCTGAACACAAGAAAGAGATCCTTAGCGTCATTTGAGTCTCTGTTGTGTGAGGTCAACGACATCTCGCCAAAAAACGACAGAAACTTCTTCAAGGATGTTCTGGATGGAACACATTTTCTTCGACATCGACCCACAAGAAGGACTCGGTACCCGAAGATAAAGTTCCCACTGGCGACGTCCAAGACGACGTTGTTAACGACCCACCTCATGTTCAGTATGATGCAGGCCAATTCATTGGTGCTGTGTACAATGACGAATCGGCAAAATCATCGGCACAACAGAAGCAGACTGCGTTCCTGTCTCCTTCATGGAAAAACATGGTCAAAAGATCGTCTCGCACAAATGGGGACAACGTGATCTTTTGGCTGTATAGTACCACGACATCCTGGCAACCGTATACGAATCAACAAATTCACGACGGGGGTATGCCCGACTGTCAAAAGAAGATTACAGGAAGGCAGAAGTCGCGTTCCAAAATTATATTCAATCACCATCATCACATCAACACGTATCTGTGCGTGACACATTCATCAAGCTGTTCGTGACCAATACAGAATTGTTCCGTGCTACGCTGAACGTGTCACTCTCCAGTGACGCCATAAGAACATTGAATGAACCACCCAGTGTCCACCAAAACCAATAATGGTGTCGTCCACCGCCACTCCCTCTCTCCTAGTTAACATTTATTTTTGGTATAACGTTAATAAAAAGTATTTCATGCCATATGTGTTTTTTTTACTGTGTTTATGAAATATCTCCCAGCACTAATATCAACTAGCGGTTAACAAGAACACATATAGGCCAAATGAACCTTCTAAAATTAAGCACATGGAATATACATCCATTTGTATTCAAATTTGACATGGTTCTATGGTGAATATATTTATTGGAAAGAAAATGTACATCAAAACGTGAATGCACCAAGTGTTTAAGATACGGGTGTTCACAGACACCAAGGGAGGGGTTTCTCTATACCTATCTTACCAATAGTGCATATTGCCAGATGGTGTAACAAAAATTCAGGTGGCAAGTAAACATATTGGAGATATCATATAAAAATTAGTTGTATCTTTTTCAATCAATTCTGAAATAAAATCACGATTGGCATGAAATGATTTTTTTGTTTTGTGTTTCACAGACTTTGTCATTAATATAGTTGTCATTGTTGGAAAGAAAGATAGTGCTACAATAATTTGATTATTATGTTTTAAAAATAATATCAACATATATCGACTTCAGTAGCACTATATAACATTAGTTGGTATGTCTATTATGCAGAGAGCCACACTGATGTCGGTGGACACACCTACACAGAGATCATATTGTTGCCATAGCCATGGTAATTTAGATAGTAGATATATTTGTGAAATTTTCTAAGACATTACAAGCACGTATATGTACAACCAGAGAAAACGAAAGTGCAATGTTTGCTATAAAACTGAGGTGTTGCACATTTCGGTAGAATAGGCTTCTGAATAAATGTCAACCATCAACACTGAAAATGTGCCACATTGGAGCAGAATATTGGGCTACCATTCCAAGCCAAAACACTGATTACGTAAATGTAGAAAACCTTTGTTAAAGGGCCAATCTAGGTCTCCATCAATCACTCAGTTTTGCTGCTTCTGTTTAAATGTCTCCATCTGATTCGCACATGTCGCAGACATAATAAGCACTCCTCATGGGCCCAATATTTGCAGCTCGTACACTGGATCCACTGCTCCCCTAGGGCAGAATCAGAGTAGTTCTCCCCACAGACATGACAGTGCCAAACATCATTACTAATATTTTGACCTTCTTTTTTGCTTTGCTTTTCTTTTGCCCCTGTTTGTAGCTCAAACGGTTTCTTTTACTGGTCTTGACTGCTGCTTTATCAGCTTGATTTTTCATATTTAGCCGTTCAGGAGTGTCTGTCGGAATAACGGTATGCCGTTTCTTCCTGTTTCCTCCTTTAGTATTCCTTGGAGTAGCCTTTCTGAAAAGTCGCAATGACTCTGGTGTCATGATTACATCAGGTAAACGACTGGTATCTTTCCCAGCCTTTGTGATGCCTGGCAGTTCTTTTCCTCCATCGGATTCGTTCGTAATAGTAGTAGGCACAGGTTCTGGAACGCCTTCAGACGAAGTGTGACTCTCATTAGGCCTACATGGTTGAGAGGATGGGGGTTGATTAACAACACTGCCACCAGTTCCGTCTCCATGATCACCTTGTGGTAGTCCTGGCTCCGCAGGTGTATCATCGTCACCCATTTCTTCAGCCTCGGGTTGTTGTGGCGCTTGCTCCTCAGGACGATCGGTTACATCACTCGGTAGGAACTGAATCTGTTGTTGTTTTCTTGGCAAGTCGTAGATTGTCATAGTCTTTCCCGGGTGGGATTTCATCCAGCCGTCGCATGAAGCAGTGAAACATTTCTTGAATGGAACATACACACTCCGGTCCAATGGCTGGAGCATGTGTGAACAGTGTGGCGGGAATGTGACCAAAACTATCCCATTCTCTCTGCAGTAATCTACCAGATCTATAGAGACACGAGAGTCATGATTGTCGAGCAGAAGCAGGATAGGCGTTTCTTTCGTGCACTTTGCGACCGAAACAAAATGTTTCATGAATACAAAGATCTTTTTTCTCGGTCATCCATCCAGAACGATGCGCAGCCCCTATGCAGCCAGGAGGATCATCTCTAGCAAAAAGTGGTCCCTAAAGTTAACACGGGGGAACAAAAACATTGGAGGGATTGTGTTGTCATTGGCGCTGACTGTCACAGACAAAGTTACCATGGTTCCCCTCTCGGCAGACGTAGTAGCTCCAACCTGTTTTGAACCTTTTCCGACAACAATGCGACTTGGACGCTGTACTAGGGTGGTGCCTGCCTCATCTACATTGTAAATGTCATGACATTGTAAATTATATCTACCCATTACATCAGAGGGGTTGTTGAAAAAGCACAGCACATTATAATTACTGAATCTGGTTGCTCTGCTGAGACTTTTTGCTTCCGGAGTACGCAAGGAAAGAGTAGTATGTATTTTAAGGAAATTATACAACCAGTCTGGACCTGCCATTTCCGCTTCAGTCCAATTATGTGGGACGTTCATGTTGTGGCTGACTGCAAACTGGTAGGCAAACAGCCTGAGCTCTTTGAGTGTCAGTCCATAGTAGACCTTTGATGCTTTTAGTACATAATCTACCAGAAGCTTCTCCTGGGCAGGGCTGAATACTAGTCTAGGTTGCCTGCATCCTGCGTCGCTGCATTTGCCAGCTCTTCGTTTCTTGCAGTAATGGTACAGGGTCATAAAATTGATCTGGAAAACTCATGTTAATCTAGACGACAACATTAGGCTTAACGGGCGTCATTTTTATGATAATCCAATGGGAAGGAGTTAGCCTAATTTCCTTAAATATTGACTGTTTGTAATTTTCTTGTAGAACAAGTTGGCCTTTGAGCTATAAAGTAAATACATATATCACTCTGACAAAGGCACAGTCACACGAGCCAAAGTTGGGTCCTAACCACCATCTTACGTTTTAATCATCTGCCACCTTTCGTAAGCTTTCATGATATTTGATTACTCGTTCATATGCCCTCTCCATAATTGCAGCAGTACATCTCTCCGCTTGATCTGTTTTCGTTTTGTACGTTCGAACTATGGTTCTTAGTGCTGGAATGAAAAATTACAGAAACTAAGACTTAACACATTACTTTCAAATCATCAGGTCAAATTTATTGAATTATAATATACATAGGTGCTATTATAAAAGACGTGAAGCCGGAAATACTTATCTTTCGGAACAAAAATCGTATTTTAGCCCGTAACTTTGCCGGGAGTGGATTCGATTCGGCCCGCTTCTCATGCCTCATGGGTTGTAGTGAGGTAACCGCGTATTGTGAAACCTGGCTCCATCTGTAGACCAGTGTATTAATTAATGCCACTGTATAAACCTACCACTGTATTAAAGTAGCCCCTGTTTCGGTGAATGCGAAACTACAATGGCTAGGTTTTTCTTGCTAATTTTGGAAAACACGGTGAAATAACCCAGTCTCAGAAGACTCGATGCTATGTTCCCTTATGTTGCGCAAACATAATTATATGCAATATGCGATACAGGTAGCCACTTTGACTGCTGTTCTACAGCCACTGTGCAGTTCTGCTGTATATTGCATTGCGCCTATACGATAGTGGAATAACACTACACAATCTGATTGTTTTGGCAATTAATAGATTTTCCTTAGTAAAGAATGGACAATGTTATTTTGCATGCCTGCGTATTATGTCATTAAATTTAATATCCCTACGTAATCAAACTACATGTTCTAAATAATATCATAACATGGTGTGGAGTCTGAGCTAGTTTCTGTACATATCAGTCATAACTGAAAAACATGTATGGGTGAGAAAATGGCATTCCATTTATTTAATACAGTAATCATAGTCATGGAATGCCGAATAACCCCTACATGGGGGTGACAATCACGATTCGTTACAAGTGCTATAATAGGAGCATAATTACCAAGTTGATTAGCCATACACATACATGTACAAATATGTATGTATATGTATGTATATATATATATATACATAGAGCACCTTTATTCATTAGGTGTTGGGTTACCATGAATCTCATTTCACTTGCTCACCATAGTTAGGGGCTTAACTAATTTTTTCCCGTGTATAATATTTTGCTGGGGGATCGAGTACCCCAGCCGTTCTGTTTGTACATGTACATTTTCGAGCAGAGTGGAAACGGAATGTTGCTTACTGTACAAGACAGAAGCGGCAACTGTATTTGAAATACTTCTCATCCAGCGTAAACCTGCCCTCCGCCATTCATCTGTTATCAGGGGGGCCAATGGACAATGTTATTTCGTGGCAAAAAAATTAAATCTCCGGGTAAGTATGTGGGAGGAGTAATACTTTTTTAAGCAAAACACTTCAAAAGATGCAATTTTGTGACAACAAAACATGTTTTTTAGCCAAATAATATACCTGTTATTGTTAATTCCGCAAAATAGGATACACTCTGGGGTTACTTTTAAAAAACAATTCTAGAAAATATGTATTTTAGAAAATCTGTGTGTTTAGCCAAGTAATGCGTATTTAAGTTATAAACGCACATTTTTGTTGGTCAAAAACGAAACGATGTTGGGATGGAAGGTGTGCCCCTCTTCCATCCATGTTGTTTTGGACAAAACACTTGAAAAGATGCATTTTTGTGACACTTAGATTATGATTTTCAGCCAATTATTATACTTTTTTGTTCAAAAGGAGGTCCGAACTTCCTGGGCCCACTTCTGGATCTGCACTATTGTAAGACCCACGACCCACCATTTGACTCCAGGCCAGCTCCTCTCTGGAACTGCACCGTCTCATCTCGACCGCGTCTCGATGGTAAACCGCCGCACACCAAATCTGGACACAAGACACGGTGAAGCCAAGTCAGGACGACGTCAAGACACGTCGAGACGCTCCCAATATATGAAACATGTTAAATTCGCTCAAGATTCTCTCGAGACTGTATCGAGACGGTCTCGAGAACCCCGCACACCACGCGGTCGAGACGCGGTCGAGACGCGGTCGAGACGATTGCGGGCTACTTTGGGAGACTCGCCGGAGACGCGATGGAGACGCATTTTTGACACTTGACCACGTCTCAAGCATCTCGTCGCATGCAACTCTTGCCGGTCTCTCGCCATTCTACGGCTAGCCTCGACGTGATGTGTCCTCACACCACGAAGACTAGAATGCGTCTCGAGGCAAGACGGGTCGATGAGCTCGGTCATGTGGACACAAATCTAATGCAATAAAATGCAGGGTCCTTCTTGTTCATTTACTGAAGAACACGGCGAAACAACACAGTCACAGAAACGTAGAGCACCAACCGCCTTAATATTCACTGTGTTCCGACCAATAACCAATGCATATGGATTTTTCATGAGCATTACGGGTAAACATGAGAACGGGTAACTTGGAAAACTTTACCACATTGGCTAAGGGGCTAGACAAAAAGAACCGTCGATGTTGGGTGGGTTAAAAAAAAGAAACATCCAGGTATGTGTGTGGGAGGATTTGTCCCCTACACAAGCATTAAATTTGTTTTTGACAAACCATTTGAAAAGGTACAATTTGTGACCTAAGAAAAAGGTTTTTAGCCACGTGATGAGTAATTGCAGAACCTATATTTTAGTTATAGCGTTGTTGACATCTATAAGCGTGTTTTATTAAACCAACGGCGGATGTTATTTACATTACTAACGTAAACCGTCCATTCCATTTATTATCATCTTACCTCGTCATATTATCTGTGTGTTGCAGCTTTCCTTTGGTAGTCCGGGAGTTGTTCTTCTTCTGTTGCTGGTGAGGTTCTGCAGCCAGTTTCCTGAAGCGACCTGCTCAGAGTATGATCTGCCATACTATCTCTCGTGCATCGATGGGTGTCTGAAGGAAATAAAACAGTGTTTCAGAGATTGTGAGAATAATAATACATGTGCGGCATCTCGAGAGTTCTGCAAGGACATGTGTATGAAAGCGGTGATTGCGTGCCATAGGAACTGTTTCGACGAGTCAGTGAGGTTGTTCCATGAAGCTAACACTTAATCAGCTATAACAAGAATATCTCCACTGCGTAGTAACATGGCGATGACAAGTGAAAAGATTAGTATTAGTTAGGGGATCATTTATAAACCCCCAGCTATGGTTTTGACAAGGACCACTTATTGTGATAAGACATTATAAAATACACGTCTTGTTTGCTAGTGTGGATTTTATTAATAAAGAATATCATGTAATTTGTTTTTAGTATATGGGGAATGTTTGTTTGGTTTGTTATTGTGTGTGTTGTATTGTTAGTACCCACACGTATAACAGTACATTTCAATCCATTTGACATTAATATGTATTCAATAGCCAACCTAGAAATGTTATATTCTTCTTTGTTGATTTATACTGACATGGGTTCCTAAAACAAATTCAGCTTGGTTGCCCAAATAACCTTGAGCAACTATAGTAATTTGAATAAATGGTCAAATTAAATGGCCACTGGTCGATATCTTGAAAATTTTACTTTTGAAACACTTGTCCCAGAATGATGTATAATACATCTTTTAAAGGGTGTTGGGGTGCGTGTAATCCATTTTTAATGTAACATTTTCACTTCAACGTCAATATCAGATGCTGCACTTAAAGGGGTAATCTTACAAAATTTGATACATATGTTCGTAGGAAAAAAACAGTAATCAATCATATTTAGAACATGTAGTCACATCTATTACACGTAGTGTATAGTGCAACTATCACAATGAATGTTGGCATTCATATTTTTTTTTGAGGAAAATTATTGCATTAAGTAATCACGTACGGAAGTCATTATAGGGATGTTACGAGGATTGGAGACTGGCAAAGATGGTGGGTTTGGTTATGATAAGGCGGACATCACCATGATCTCCTTTGCCATTGAGGCTGCCAAGTCTGGGAAAAGCGTGTACTTAGTGAGACACAGACGTGTATATCCTACTGGTATATTGGGTGTATCGAGAGAAGCTGGAGTGCAAGGTGCAGATGGTGCACTGGGATGGGACATTGGTGGATATCAACGCCATCTGCGCTGACCTAGGGCCAGAGTGTATGCAGCTGCTTGGCATGCACGCCCTCAGCGGGTTGCGAACCGACCTCATTTCCATATGTCAAAAGCAAGATCAACGCACCAAATATCTTCCACACAGAGGACTTCCCAGGTTTGGATGATGTGCTGGGGGAGGTGGGCGCCACGCAGGCGGTTCTGATGGATAATATGAAAACCTTCTTCTTCGCTCTGTATGGTCAGCCACCGAGGATATTCATACTCTTCACCAAGAAGAAGAAAAGTGACAAAGACAAGGCCCTGCTTCCAACATCCACCAACCTATTCGTGCACATGCTGCGGCCCAATCTTCAGGTCATGATGTGGAAAGCGGCAGACCAGCAAACCTCACCCGCTGAGTCAGCCGATATCACTCACTTCGGGTGGGAGATCCAGGATGGCGTCACCAATTTATGCAAATTACCGTAGTTGCCCAAATGTGCTGTTTGGGCAACCAAGCTGAATTTGTTATAGGACCCCATATGAGTACAGATCAACAAAAAAGTTAGTAAGATAGGACATTTCTAGGTTCATGAAATGACAAATGGACTATTGATTGTATGTGAGCTAAGCATACTTATATCGTGGTCGAACAGAATGACCAAGGTCTAAATAATATGTTCTGAACCAATAAACAAAGAGACGGACATTTATATATATATATATATATATATATATATATATATATATATATATATACAAAGAAGTTAATATAGTTAATTATAAGTTATATAGTTAAATATGGAAAATGGTGACCCTAAACCTTGTGGTATGCCGCACGTCAGTTTAATGTGTTTAGTGTCTGTGTGGTTGCAAGCTATTTAATATTATATATGATAACACAACTAATACTGCAAAACACGCGCGCGCGCGCGCCCGCACACATACACACTCGCACACACTCGCACACACTCGCACACACACGCACATACGCACGCACGCACGCACGCGCGCTCTCTCTCTCTCTCTTTCACACACACACACACACACTCGTACGCGCACACGCACACGCACACTCACACGCGCACACACACGCACACACACATATACACACACATGAATACATGAACGTGCGTGTGCGTGCGTGTGCGTGTGCGTGTGCGTGTGCGTATGCGTGTATGTGTGTATTTGTTTTGTAGTGTGTTTACGTGTATATGTGATACTAAAAAGTCCAATGATCGTACCGAAATCTGATTGGTTATTGACAATGTTGACATCCTTCTCACGGACACCCAGGAACCAGCACACTTGACCATGATAGTACGCTGCTACTCAAGTGCATACTCGAAAAGAGGACTTAAAGGTAACTGTGCTAAGTGTCTCTTACTGACCTGGTCTAACGTGTAATAATCCACTTGTCTTACTACATTGCCCGCCTCCATCGTTTGCTTTGATAACAAAATACAACTCCGGCGTTACTCAACGCCACTACCGAAGTTATGCATCTCAAGGTATGTCCTCCGTAGTTATTGACCGGGAAATCACGATTTCTAGTTAGCAAATGTTGTGGTGCGTGACATGTAACGTCTTATATTTTGTATAAGACAAGTGTCATCTAAAGTAGTCTCCTTAATGTGATGTTTCTGCTTGCGTAATGTCATTTTCATGTTACGTAAAGGTAAACATACTTATCATTCAGAACGATATCCATCAATAATGCTGGCTCGTTTGTGCAAATGTTACATGTATTTTTTATATAAATCAATTGATTAACTATTAACGTATATAATTGTTGTCCCTGAATACATTCATGCAATTCTCAAAACATATATCTTCATGTGAATGCGCAATACCATTAGGCCGTGTTTAAAAACCCACGTGACCGACCAATGCAGCAGTTTGCAGGTTAATGTCAGCCTAGGTGATTTACCACGTGAATAAACCAAAGTCAAATCTTTCAACCAGTAATTATATTATGTTATTAACCCGTTTGGAATATTATTTAAACAACATTCACACGTACCATTCTTTCCATTTATTGTCATCTCACTTCGTCACGATATGTTGGAGCTTTCAGATGGTAGTCCACGCGTTGTTCTGCTTCTGTTGCTGGCGAATTTCTGCTGCCAGTTTTCGGAAACGGCTGGCACCAATTTCCCCGAACATCTAAAGTATTATCTCTCGTGCATCGGTGTGTGTGAGACGGAAATCAAAAAGTGTTACCATGATTGTAGGCAGAACAACACTTGTGCAGCGTCTCGACAGTTTTGCAGAAACCTGTGCATGAGAGTGGCTGTAAAGTGTCATAGGAAATGTTATGACGAGTCAATGAGGCTGTTCTTCGAAAATAAGACTTAGGCACACTCACCCGCATTCAGTCCTCTTCGTGTCCGAGGTATCAACTAGAGAGCGTACCTCTGTCGGTCGGCAGCCCGAGCGTTGATCGTACTCCACGTCATCTAGCAGGCCTTCATTTCGTTTTCAACTGTTTGTGTCCAAGTCTCTTTCAGTCGAGCTCGTCTCCATCTTCTGTCCGCTGTTCATCACAGGGCTGTCTATGGTAGTGCATCAGTGGGCATTCTGCAAATGTGCCCTAGCCATCTCCGTCTTCGTCTCTTGATCTTTGTAGTCAGGGATATTGAGTCTGTCTGGCGGAGCTGCACTTCACTGCGATTGTTTTGAGCCAAACTACCTAGTCAGCTATACACAAAATACTTCCACAGTGAAGTATAATGGCGACAACAAAGGATTAGGTTAATATTAGTTTGGAGACAATTTATAAACAACGAATATGCTATTGACAAGGTCCACCTATTGTAATAAGACAATTATACAATACATTCCTTGTTTGGTTGTGTGAACATAACGAATACATAATATAATATGGTTTTTTATTTAATATGTACGCAATGTCTGTTTGTGTTGTTCTTAGAGTTTTCTCCTGTTACTATCGTATCCACACTTATAACAGTACATTTATTATTTATATGCCCAACGCACACTTATATTATCGTCTATGAGAAGAGAGCTCATGAACACGAAGTCCATGATGTACTGCCGAAATATTCGGAAATGAGTAACTAATTTATTTTGAGATAACTAATATCTTCCGAACCAAGACAAGAAACGGAATTTATATAAATTAAAGGAAGCTCGCAATAGTTAATCATAAGTTATGTAGATCGTTATTATTTATTAAGTAATAAAGGTTGCCATAAAACAGATAATTGTATGACACGTCACTGTCGTGTTTTTAGTATCTCTATTGTCGCACGAAACATGGTATTCTACGTGTCCGGTTACTCTCTAGGCAAGGAAAGTACGGGCCTTCTGATGTTAGCAGATTAACAATTTTTTCTCTAAACCTACCTTGGGGTCACCAAGATCGGAAGCTTCAGTTTAATTGACAAAATATATACAGATTGAAATTCTGCTATCACGCTGGTACATACACGCATGCATACATACACACACACATATACACACACTAGTCCACACAGACGCACACACACACACACACACATGCACGCACGCACGCACGCACGCACAAACTTTTATGAATATTCTTAAAAAAACAATATATATATATATATATATATAAATTGTGTACGTGCGTGTGCGTGTGCGTGTGCGTGTGTCTTGTGCGTGCACGTGTGCGCGTGTGTGTGCCCGCGTGTGCGCGTGTGTACGCGTGTTTGCGTGTAGTGTGTGTAGGTGCGGGCGTGCATGTGCGTGAGCATGTGTGGGTGTGTGCATGCGTGTGCGTGCGCGCGTGTGTGGTGTGTATGTGTTTGTGTGTGTGTGAGTGTGTGTGCGTGTGTGTATGTGTGGTGTGTATGACCAACGACCCATGCATGGTATGTGTTTCTTTTAGCAAGCTGACCTTGACATTGAACAGGCGCCTGATTGTTTGTTCACCATTGACATACTTGTGACACCCAGGGACCAACACAGATGTTCGTCTTAACGCAATGCTATACAATTTTACTCTCGAAAAGAGTACACAGAAATAACTGAAGTGTCACTTATTAACCTATTCCAATATATACTCACTTGCCTTAAGACGTGGCCTGCTTCCGACATATAGGCTTGATCAAGAAAAGAAAATACAACTGAGGAGTACCTCAACGCTATCACCGAAGTTATGTATTTCAAGGTATGTACTCCGTAGCTGGTGATCGGAAGTCACGATTTCTAGTTAACAATGTGTTGTAAAGCGTGACACGTGAAGTTTTACATCTCACATAAAACATGTCGTATTTAAACCCTGCATACACGTCATAACGCAACTGGGTTTTAGTGTTAACAAGGAGCTAAATGTGAAGACGTAATAACTATAATGCTAGATGCGTTAATGTTTTTTACGTAGGCCCTATTTATTTATAATAGGGCATGTCATTGGAATTACCCACACTGCTTTGATATTGGCTTAATAACGTTTTGAGGGGATCGTTTTTGCACTACTCACAAATGTAATAGAAATAAAATTATATGTATTATAAAAAAATAAGTACAACAACAATTATTAGAAACATATGACAGACTCATCCGGGATATGAACACGGTACCTATCGCAAACGAAGTGATAATCATTCATGGCACAGTCGCTTAAAACGACGAAGAAAATGGCGCAAGTTGAAAGCTCCGCTTGTCATTTTGATCTAGAAGAGGAACATCCACATCTGTTGCAGAAGAGGTTCTGTTTATACAATTAATGATACATCAAACGTATACGGAAATGATGACCATTTATGAATAGTTCCATATTACACTGCTGGGTAGTGGCGGCAGTTCCAGCCGCTTCCAACAGGAGTGCATATATCACGTGTCGCAACCGTCAGTCGCGTCGTGGTCGCGTCGTGACTTTGTAGGTTGTGCCTCCACAATTGGATCTTTCGCTCGCGTATTGTCAATTTTATTTGGCGAAAAGGCACAGACAGCTACATAGTGTCCAATATTATGTCCACTAGGAATTTTAACACATTTGTGCAACTGCTGCACGCAGTTTTGTTAACATCACCAGACAAACTATTGATTTATTTAATTGTGGACACATAATACATTTACGCAGTTGATGCATCCAATACGCCTTTGCCAACAATATTAATAACAGTTATATACATGAATAATATTACCATTGATGCATGCATCTCATAAATCAAACATTCCCACATATCGTTATCACTTTATCACTGTAACTACCTTGCCTTGTGTTTTTGTTATAATGAAACACTTTTGGGACCAGAATGTCAACAAAATATACGACGCAATGTCGGATCACATCACGTGTTCAGCATCCATTTTTTATGGCTTGATGGAAGTTTTGCCAAGGTCACATGATGGATAGATCAATTCTCAATACTTCTTTCGATCATTAAATAGGTTTCATTAACCCGTTTCGGATATTGTTTAAATAATAAACACTTAAATAATTCCGTTATTGCCATCTAACTTCATCATCGTGTGTTGCAGCTTTCTGGTGGTAGTCCGAGTGTTGTTCCGGTTCTCTTGCTGGCGATTTTCTGCTGCCAGTTTCATGATCCGGCCTGCGCCATCGACCCCGAAAATCTGCCGTACTACATCTTTTGTATCAATGAGTGTAAGAAGGAAAAAGAAAAATGTTATAACGATTGTGAGGTGACCAGCGATTGTGTGGCTTCTCGGCAGGTTTGCAAGAACCTATGTCTAGAGGTGGCGTTATCTTGCCAAAGGAAATGCTACTTTGAAGCAGAGAAGCTATTAAATGGACCATTTCTTTAATCAGATAAACTTCCATAGTGAGCATGGCGATAAAACATTTACAGATTAGTATTAGTTTTAAGTTTACCTCAGAAACTCCCAAATGTGCTTCTGACAAAAACCGTCTATAGTGATAGGACATTATATACAATTTACTTCACTTCTTGTTTGCTTGTGAGAATATAACGTAGTTTGTTTTTAAAGTATAAGGAATGTGTGTTTGTGTTACTACGATAGTGCTTAAAATGTATTGCCTTGTTCTTCTTCTTGTCGTACCCCGCACATGATGCGTTGCCATTTCTTGGCGCATGTCTTAGCCAGGTCCGTGACGACGGCTAGGTCTTCGTGTGTACACGGAACGCCCAGCAGTCGGCAGCAGATTAGGTCGGGCATTGTCTGTTCTTCTGCGCAGTCAATTTATGTTGGCTGCGTCCCATTAATGTAGCCCCACGCCTCCACAATTATAACAGTACATTTAGTTAGGTACCTTAGCAACTTGATGGGGACAGACCGGATAAAAAAAAAAAAAATTGTCATGCTTTGTTGAACAATACGATTTAACTGTTTGATCGGAGTCAGTCATAATTTTGGTTGGGTCCATAAGTTTTCACCGTCCCATCCGTGGAACATATAAATGCAGTGTTTCTGAATTTTCCAGGTAATGTGGCACAGACCGGATAACATTGCCAAATAAATTGGAGTTAGCAAGTTGTTTGCGTGGGTCCATCATGTGTACCCGTTATTGGACCTAAATTTAAAGGACCATATTTTTATTTTTCCTTCAATAATAATATTTCACTTTTTGATCTGTGTCAGTTTAAATGTGGGGGTTCATAATTATTCACCCCCACTGAAGTGATAAATGTTGTTTTACTGAATTTGTTTCATGGGATATGTGACAAACCGGAAGAAAGCACCACAATTTTAAACAGAATGCTTTCATTTTTAAATCGAAGTCGGCACATTTTGGGTGTATCCATGGGCCCGAATTATCAGAGTTTGGAAAGCCATAACGAGGAAACCATCTTTGTTGTAAACACAGTCTGTGCGATCGAAGCACTGGGCAAAGATTAGTACGACAACAATGATCGGGGATTGTTTACATCCCGCATTCCATCCATGTCCCATTAATGAAGAGCTTACTCGCCCTCTACACATTTCTTACGTCACAATCCAATACTAAATAGGCGGGAAATATGTTACTGTTGAAGAATTGATTGACCTTGTTCTCTCTGTTATGCATCGTCTTGCAGCAAAGCATCTTTACGTGAGTGCATTTTTCAGACAAGAAACGTATCCATTACTCCCTCTTTCCCATTTCCCTTTTTACAAAAAAAGCAACGTCACCAGGTTTGATGAGTATGAACTGTTGTTGTTGCTCACACCATGAAGCTCTTAGTTAACTCCAACAGTATTGAAATTGTCCTCAGCAGCATCAAATGATCCACAAGAGAGTAGCGTGGTTTTCCTGTGGTAAAGAGACTCGCTGGAAGGTAACTTGGGACAACTAGTACTTCCAATAAACAGGATATACTTCCATAGCGATGTCACAAAGCAACATGATCTACTTCCATTTGTCTCCACTAAAATCTCCACTATCCAGGTTGGAAGGAAGTCAAATCAGGCACCTCAGTGATCGTCGGTAGGTACAATTATGATATGCTACAGTGTAACCTCGAGGAAACAAATCTGCAAATGCTGGTCCGTGTGCAGCATGTTTCAGAAACGGGAGCATCACCATATTTGATTCGCACTGACATGGGTATCCTTGTGCTTCCAACAATTAAGATGTATGAGCAAGTCACGTTGTTTTTCAGATAGCCTTTGGGACAAGCAATTACTGTATTCATCATAATGGTACCAGGATCTGTCATGCTCTGTGATAATACAAGTCGACGTCCTTATAAGTTTCCACGGTTTAGCCGAGGTACAATACGACGACTGCATTCTTAGGCAATGGTTGGGAGGCAGTATGAACAACCTAGACTGCATACCCTGAAGTGACCAAAGCATTAATTTACATGGCACTGAATCCATGTCTCGTGCTGGCCATGGGACATGAAGAGGCTGCCATGACACCCTGTGGTCAGTGTTCGCCGTAAGGCTCAAAATGTCAAAGGCTACTCGGGCCTGTAACCTGAGAAAGTCGCGGGGCCGACTAAGGATTTGAAGACCAGGCAATTCTAAATGAGCTGAGCCAGAGCTCCAGCAAGATTTCGCTGTCGGATCATGACATCGGAAGAAGTAGTGGTGTTGAAGATGTTTCTCCTTTGTAGTATGTTATGTAGTGACACCTTAATAACCTCAATGAAACATTGAAGCATGTAGGGCCTTAGTCAGGATTATTCCCAGCTTACAAAACTTTTTGGGTCAATACCAACAGGGCTGTCAAAATACCATGGAACACTTATTGATAATATTTGTTTATCTAATCTCTCTGAAGAATTCTTCAAATCCTCAGCGGGTATTCTTATAAGCAATATTTCTGATCACTTTCCTCATTTTCTTTGACTGGATTACCTCAAAACGTCTAATGCTATACCAAGATGTATACAAATAAAGCAGCATAATTCTGACTCACCCAATAAATTTATATTGAAACACAAAACTCAAATATGTATGAAAAATTTAACAAGGATATTTATGCAGATCTCAATAAAAACTATGATATTCTTGATAAAATTGTTACTACTGCTTTGGAAAAGATCTTGCCTATTAAAATAATAAAAGTTACTAAATAGAAATTTAATTGGATTACTCAGGGCATTATTAGGTCAACTGAGCTTATAAATAAATTGTACGCAATAATAAAATAGACTCCGGTAATTACGGATGAATACCGTAAACTCAAATACTAATTTGCATACTTTAATATAACTTTTAAAATATATATTCGATTGGCTAAGCAAATGCATTATCTGTACAGTTTTGAAAAGCATAAATATTATATTAACATTATATGCTTAATTAAAGAAATTAAAAAAAATCCAAAGAAAGAACATTTTCCGGATTCGGCCACAGTGGACGGAGAAATGGTAAGCGATAAATGCATTATTGCAAATGAATTAAACTCGTTTTACATATAAATATTGGTTCAACTCTCACATCTAAGTTAACTACAAAAGATGATAAATTCTACAAATATTATTTGAAAAACCCAACACTTCCCACTTTCAGTTTTAAATCAATTGAAGTAGATACTTATGTCAGCATAATTGATCGCTTACCTCCAAAATCAAGTTGCGGAATAAATGGTATATCAACCAAAATATTAAAGTTAATAAAACATGTTATTATCAAAGCAGTCACAATAATTACCAATCAATCTATAATGACTGGTATATTTCCAAACAAATAAAACATTGCTAAAGTTATTCTCCTTTTCAAAAAGGTGATAATTATTATTATATGTAACTTTGACAATTGTCGTCCAATTTCGATTTTGATAATATTTGATCAAATACATGAATATCATTCCAATATATTATACTATAACAGCCAATACGGTTTTAAGAAGAAACATTCTACTGAATTTGTGACATTCGAAGTGATGGATAGTATTATACAATAGCTTGATAAATGGGCTACGCCAATTAATATATACCTTGATTTATCAAAAGCGTTTGACACAATTGATCATAATATATTGCTACATAAATTAAATTAATAAAATGATACGGCAGTTGATATTTGTAGGAATCATTTATGCAATCGCCAACAATACGTAGAAATTAAAAAATGTTAAGTCTAAAGAAACAGTTATCACCACTGCAGTTCTACAAGGTTCAATTTTAGGACCACTCTTGTTTATTATTATACACACCAATGACATAACATTTTCGAGTGACCTTTTTAAATTGGTAACATATGCAGATGACACTACCCTTACTATTACACAAACGTCATTTAAAGTGTCAGAAGTCCAAATGCAAAATTAACAAAGAGCTCACGAATGTTATCGATTGGTTGAAAGCAAATAAACTTTCACTAAATACCCAAAACACTTAATTTATTATATTTTTATATACCTCAAAGGAAAATAGAGTACCCTCTATTAGAAATAGATGGGACATTCAATGAAGGTGTAAATTAATTCAATTGTTTAGGCTTTACCATCAATAAACATTTAAACTGGCAGAGTCACACAAACAAAATAGCAAATAAAATAACTAAAACAATAGGAATCCTAAATATACTTAAACACTTTTTTCAATTCATACATTAAATGTTATGTATAATTATCTGAATCTCCCTCATATTAATTATAGTATCCTCTTACGGGGTCATCAGGCACCACGAATTTTCAAATTACACAATAAAAGCAATGCGAATAATATCCCGAAGTAAATACAATGCTTACACAAGACCTATTTATAAAACACTACAATTACTAAAGTTGGATTACATTTATAGAATTAAGCAACTACAATTCTACTACAAATGAAATAACAATCAGTTACCTGAATATTTCAAAACTATTCATTCACCGGCATCTTTATAGATATATATCTTTACATTTGTTTCCATGTATGTTTTATAATGTGTGTACGCGCCTATGAACGGGCTGGTCCCGGAGATACGGCGCTATAGAAATGCTAGTAATAATAATAATATTCATTGCACACACAACTATGACATCATCAACACAACACACGTAAACAAAATGATCTGCGTATGGCTAGAGTCAAATATGAATTTGCCAAAAAAATACTGTATGCGCCCCTTACACATACATCCTCCTATGCAAAGCAACAATGCAAGACAAGTGTAGATTTAAATAGGCCAACTTAATGACATTTAGCTTTATTCGTTTACATAACTCATAAACTACAACATAAATACATCAATACATATTCACAACAAGCATGCCGGCCCCAATGATATTGCTAACCACTACCTACAAGTCGTAGACGTAGGGGAAGTAGGGGCATGTCCGCACACTTAAGGTGAAGCATGCCGTACCTACTGCACTGTGTGTGCCAAAAGGGTGATATTTGGCATTCAAAAAGAGCAATCATATTAGTTTGTTGTTGTTTGTCAAGAGGTCACATTTCCCATTACATATTTAAATATTTTGTAAAATGTAAAGGTATACCTTTGTGAGGACATGCCCCAAGGTACGGGGCAAAGCCGCACACTGTGTGCGGTTATGCCCCATGCATGGCGTAGCAACAGAGTCTCCCAGAACAGACTGTGAACTGCATATATGTGTACGAGTATATTATTATAATAATGTGTATTGGTAGGTGTAGGCCACAGTCACGTGCACCATTTGAACTGACAAGAAACACCAGAAAAATACAAATCAACACATTTTACATTAGAAAAGTGAAGAAAGTACAGTCATAAATAGGTCTTGAAACATAGCCCTAGTTTAAAAAAACCTAGTTTCGGGAAGATAGATTAACAATTATTTGGAAACGTACTCCTAAAGCATCACCTCTCGTAACAATCAAAGCAAATTTCGAAATGCAGCTTGTCCGACGGCTCCTAGAACAGCATGCTCTCGTAACCTTTTTTAGCGCCGGTTATGACTTTGTTCTTATTCTTTATGCGATCTCGCAGTGTTGACCAGGGCACATTGAATTGCTTCGCAATCTGGCGATATCCAACGCCCCCTTGTTCCACAGTTCAATAGCCGGTCGCATGTTTTCATCACTCCATGACTGTTTGTTGGTTTTCCTCCTATAGCGTCTCACCATTGTGCACCTGAAGCAATCACGCCAGCTATTAGCCTAGACCAGTTGCAGTGTTATTTAACCTATATAGACTACCGTGTTATATTTAATTTGCCATCGTGGTTATGTACGCCTATACGTAATTATAAATAAATCTTCATTTGTTTAAATGTAATATGGTACTAACGATATACAATGTGGCAAAATGTGAGGCCAACATGATACAGTCTAATGCACATTGAAGCAGCGAATGATTTATGTGCGGTAATTATAAATAATCATCATGTAGTATATAATATCGACGTTTCCAATAATACACGCACTAAGCTATTGAAGTATCTAAATGTATATCTAAGTAGGTTACATATAACCGCCGACAAACGGGGCATATCTGCACAGCGTGTGGGGTATGTCCGCACAGGCGTGTGCGGTCCTGCCCCAAGCATCCAACACGTGAACATTTCCGAATTGTTCGAAAATGCTGCTTATGAAAGTAAGCTGTATTTCAATTATTACAACACCGTTAAAATGCAGGTTGTAATTATATAAGTACATTCGTATGAAAGCTTCACTGTTGATATAATATACGTGACAGTATTTGAATAAAATTACATCAGTTTTTTACGAAAACAATGTTTTATTTCATAACTATTTGCTTACAAAACTCTAATCAAATAGCATATGCAAATGGTCGATTTGGGGGTTAGACGCTACTGTTTGACATGATTCCACTAACCAGATGTTACGCGATGTGTCAATAATAGGGTGTGCGGACATACCTCGAGGTGCGGACATGAACCTACTTCCCCTATTACCAACCACCAGTACTAACTATCTCACGACACTATATTTACCATTGACACCGTAGCAGTGGGGGTCACTCCGCCAACAGGTCACCTAGCACAATTAGCAGCCTACTTTATTTACCGCACTAAAAATCCTGAGTACATTACTGAGATCCAGTGAGAGGGAAAACCTAGGTCAAACCTCGTGTACTTATATAACAGGGAAAAGCGTCCAAGAATCTACATTGTATACAATTAAGCATCAAGTGTGGTACAGGGAGGAGGGTGGGAGACAAAATCACAACTTGAATGACCATAAACCAATAGATTTAACAAGACAAGATTTAACAAGATTGCCATCCAGAGAATTAACTCTAGATGGCAGGTGGACAAGGAAGCCCTTTGGTTTATCGAGAGCCCAACCCATTTATCTACATATATCCAGCCCTTCTGAGGTATTTGTCGATTTTATTTTTAAACATATTCACACTACTAGCACCCACACAATCATCAGATAATCTGTTCCATTAATTCACAGTCCTTTGTGAAAATGAGAACTTTCTTACGTCTAATCTACGCTGCTCCTTTACTAATGTAACTTCATGTCCTTTAGTCTTTCTATGCTTCTTAACTGAAAAAAACATATTTCTATGAATATTTTCATAACCAGTCAATATTTCAAACACTTCTATCTGATCTCCTCTCAATCACCTGGTCTCTAGTGTCGTTAAACCACATTCGTTTAGGCGTTTTTTATAACTAAGATCCCTCAGTTTTGGTATTATTTTAGTCGCTCTCCTCTGTACTCTTTCTAGCATATCTATGTCCTTCTTGCGATATGGCCTCCACGCTTGTATACAATATTCTAAATGAGGCCTAACTATTGTTTTGTACAGCGGTATTATTAGTTCTTTTTCTTTATATGCTATATTTCGCCTAATCAATCCAAGGATTTGATTTCCTTTTGAAGCTGCAATTCCACACAGCTTTGAAATCTTCATGTCATCACTAATTGTCAGCCCTAAGTCTTTTTCTTTTACAGTAGTAATTAGTACAGTTCCCCACATTCTATATTCTACATATTCGTTCCCATGTCCTGTGTGAAGGCATTTACATTTCCCAAAATTGAACAACATTTGCCTCTTTTCAGACAATTTGATCAACCTGACAAGATCATCTTGTAAATGCTGTCTATCTCCATCACTTTTAATCCTTCTAAACAATTTTGTATCATCTGCAAATTTCAACACCTTGCTAGCTATATCATCGCCCAAATCGTTTATATATATTAAGAATAATATAGGTCCCAGTACTGATCTCTGTGGAACCCCACTCAAAACTGATTTCCAGTTTGAAGCCTCACCATCAACAACTACCCGTTGTATTCGGTCAATCAGCCATTTTTCTATCCAGTTAGTTATACCATTTCCTATGCTATGGGCCTTTAGTTTAAGCAGTAATCTTTCAAGTGGCACTTTGTCGAAAGCTTTTTGAAAATCTAAGTAGATGATATCTACTGGTGATCCATCATCTATCCACTTAGTGATATCTTCCAAAAAAACATAACATATTTGTTAAGCAGGACCTCGCTTTTAGAAACCCATTTTGAGATGGGTTTATCAAGTTATGTTTAACAAGAAAATCCACCATGTGATCTTTAATTAGTCTTTCTAATAATTTACAAATCACCGATGTTAAACTAACTTGTTTCTCGAACCTTTCTTAAATAACGGTATAATGTTTGCTTCTTTCCATTCTAAAGGAACCACTCCCTCTTCTAATGACAAGTTGAAAACTGTTGCAAGCGGTATGGTAATTTGTTCTACAATTTCCAATAGTAGTTTGGGTGGAATACCATCCACTGCAGGTGATTTATTATCCTTCATAGCCCTAATTTTCTTAGCTACCATTTCTGGGGTTACAATTAACTGTCTTAAATAGTCTGATTCTGCCACCTTGAACTTAGCAGTGAACTAATGTCTTCTCTGGTAAACAATGAACTAAAATACTCATTTCGGTCTTCTAATAGCAATAACAAATTCAACAATAAAACACAAAATGAAGTAAATGATTCGTCAAGCGAAAACCACGCGCAGAACCGCTCAATCAATATCTCCGTGAACGGCGCATTGGGACGAGC
Organism: Escarpia spicata; assembly: GCA_963995525.1. Lineage (NCBI taxonomy): Eukaryota > Metazoa > Annelida > Polychaeta > Sabellida > Siboglinidae > Escarpia > Escarpia spicata. The sequence goes on from OZ023213.1 coordinate 18,884,666, forward strand.
CCGTTCATACTACGAGGACTAATTACTGCTATGTAATCTTACGCGTACGAGTAAGTCCGCTCTCTTTATTGTCCACCAGGTTACCGTTGGCCTACTCCGCTAGGGGACACCACCTTCCTTCTTACACCGCTACTTCACATAGGATATTTGTATGCGTCCCTGACACTTACATCCTCCTATGCAAAGCAACAATGCAAGACAAATGTAGATTGAAATAGGCCAACTTAATGACATTTAGCTTTATTCGGTTACATAACTCATAAACTACAACATAAATACATCAATACATATTCACAGCAATCATGCTGGTCCCAGTGGTATTGCTAACCACTACCTACAAGTCGTAGACGTATTACCAACCACCAGTACTAACTATCTCGCTCTCTATCGGTGGGGGTCACTCCGCCACCAGGGCACCTAAAATCAAATGTGACCGACCCCCACCAACTAACCGCCATGCATTGTTACCGACATTGATGTCATTAACACAAAACCACCACCGTTGGAATGTAGCTATTAAACCGATTTCATAAATATATGCCATATACGTACGATACCCCTGCTGTCTCCGCCACTATCAGAGACGCAGGTATACCTTAACGCTACCATGTAGTTAAGCAACCGCTGCTGCCTCCGCCCCTGTCAGAGACATATCCCTACTGCTAACTTCTAGAAACACTGCTCCCCCTATACAAGTAAGATATACCGCTGCTGCATCCGCCCCTGTCAGAGACATATGCCTACTGCCAACTTCTAGAAACACTGCTCCCCCTATACAAGTAAGGTATACCACTGTTGTCTCCGCCCCTGTCAGAGACATATGCCTACTGCCAACTTCTAGAAACACTGCTCCCCCTATACAAGTAAGATATACCGCTGCTGCCTCCGTCCCTGTCAGAAACATATGCCTACTGCCAACTTCTAGAAACACTGCTCCCCCTATCCAAGTAAGATAAATCGCTACTGCCTCCGTCCCTGTCAGATACACATCCCTACTGTTAACTTCTAGAAACACTGCTCCCCCTTTACAAGTAAGATATACCGCTGCTGCCTCCGCCCCTGTCAGAGACATATGCCTACTGCCAACTTCTAGAAACACTGCTCCCCCTATACAAGTAAGATATACCGCTGCTGCCTCCATCCCTGTCAGAGACATATGCCTACTGCCAACTTCTAGAAACACTGCTCCCCCTATACAAGGACTTAACAAGTGAACCGATATGAACAGCAAAGATTCATATACCGCACCATTATGAAATAGCTCCCCGTATGCATCCCTCAAGTCATATTATAACAAAATATATTGTATATTATATACAATTGACACTTGCCATCTCGTTGAATGTGAACACTACATATTCGTCTAGCTCTCCTCTTTACAACAACTGCCATTCTCATCCCAGAATGCTACACCTCCCACTCACCAGTACTTACGACAAGATGCTATGTATCCACCTGACTGACTTGACTGCGGATACTAACTTCCTTAGTTAAATGCGACTTCTTGCACCCGTCAAGACCCATTTCACTGGCCAACCCCATGTTTTTGTTAGTTTTTATTTTTTTATTTTTTTTATTTATTCTCAGCATTACAACAGCTACAGTACGACAACTGCCGCTACCAGTACATTAATACAAAAACAAGCTAGCTTGTTACACTGCTGCCTACTTGCCTAAGTACCACGCTAACCATCTAACATACCAGAAAGTCACTGACCAAACTATTAGTATTACACGGGCGTTCGCCACATTCCCTCTATCTCCCCATTATCGTCGTCCCCCAATACCCTTCACGGCCAAAAAGACGGCACCCCTGCCAGACACTGTCGCCCCGAAAGTCGAAACCCAGCAAACTAAATCCTGCAATAAGTGCCCTCAAAATCCGAACCCGTTACGAAACGCAACTCCGACGATGCTACAAATCTCTCCAGCTAAAATCATAACTGTCACCCAAAAATAGCGTTAAGGCTTTACCATCCCCACAACCTGCCATCATTTACACCTAACCACTCTAAGAAATGATAGTTAGCTTCTTTTTTGTTTTGTTTTCCACTCCTTCCTGCACGACGCAAATCCGTTATCCGTCGTATGCCTTGCTCAAAATGGCGTCGTACTGATCGACACGAGGTATCTGCTCAACTTTCTTGCTCCAACCACCGCAAATAAAAGCCACTAACAAGACCATATTAACAGACAAAATCACAACTTGAATGACCATAAACCAATAGCAATAACAAATTCAACAATAACCCACAAAATGAAGTAAATGATTCGTCAAGCGAAAACCACGCGCAGAACCGTTCAATCAATATCTCCGTGAACGGCGCATTGGGACGAGCCCGTTCATACTACGAGGACTAATTACTGCTATGTAATCTTACGCGTACGAGAAAGTCCGCTCTCTATATTGTCCACCAGGTTACCCTTGGCCTATTCCGCTAGGGGACACCACCTTCCTTCTTACACTGCTACTTCACATAGGATATTTTTTATATATCGCGTAATTTAGACAGTTAATAATACTTTAGACACTAGCATTCAGAAAAAATTATACACACAGTTTACATGGTTTCACAACTTACATCACAAATTGCATTATTCTAAATTAGGAATCATGGTGTTTTATCCATAATGGCTATATTTGTAATTCTTAAAGCAGTGATTATAATTATTTACTAATCTGATAATAATATGTACATGTTGTTATAGTTTACTCCCCGACCTTAAATATCATTCCTATTACCAAAGTATTAATTTTTTAAATGTCTATGCGGACAAGGTCAAACATATTGCATCTTGAATCTTCTTAAACCAGGAAAGTAGGTGCTGCTAATGCTAAAAGAATAACGTTTTTATAGTAAACCTACCTGTGGGTTTACAGGACCAAAGTCAAAATAACTACATGAATTAAAGGTATTGTTATCAATTCCTCTTTTTCTTATAAGCTATGCTGGTTTTCTGTTATGACGTGGGACTGTTTCAGATAGTGATTTATTCTGTCATATAGGGGGAAACATGACAGGATCGAACATGATTTAACATTATAGAAGCTATGCTATGTTATTTTAATGCTTTCTAATTATTGTGTTGTATATAATATATATGTATATATATATATATATATATATATATATATTATGGGCGGTTCTCACGATCCATGGACACATTGTCGAATTAGTGACGTTCAGTTATTGTTTTCATCTATTAATATAACACAAGAGATATATTGAAGAATTGAAGACAAAACATGGGACATCTTATTATGGCTACTACTGTATTTCTGGTACTACCACACGAAACCACAAAGGTAGCCTCCATCCTCTAATTTTGTTATAACAAAATACAACTCCACTGTTATTCTACGCCAATACCGAAGCTATGCATCTCAAGGTATGTACTCCGTTGTTGATAATCACGAGTTCAAGCGTGACATGTTAGCATGACCACAGCTATAAATAGAAATCGCTGGTTGAACAAAATCGCTTAGATGCTATCAGTTGACACATCAAACAGCGACGTCTGCTTGGGCCAGAGACAACCATGCTAGTGAACGGCAATAAGTCACTGCAGCGTACACAGCACTGCATACAGTTTTCATCCTAATTGTTCACACTATATTACTAACTGACTCCAATGAGTCAGTCTTGTAAATGTACAATAGGTTCAGACTGTTGCCTCACTAATATGCCTGTGTCTGTGACAGCTCTATAGGCCTACATTTGGTACACCCACTGTCGCAGGGATGAGTACGCCTGTTTTGAATTACTCAATTGTTTGTGTTTCCCATGTATATCTTCCAATGTCATGGTCACTGAAATGGTCATCAGCAGCAGCTTGCGAAAACACAGCATTGATAATTTCCTAGCTGCTCCACAACAGCCACTTGCACCTGCAGATCGAGATTCTTTTTGAATGTTATGTGGCCAATTTCCTCAGGGACACGTCTCCTGCAAAAAGAGTTCAGTCTCATATAAAGTGTCAACATAAATAACTTTACATCTGGGAATCTGCAGAGGCTAATAATTAACTTTTACCAACAATTATTAGTCGTATTATTATCCCATAAAGCTTTTTGGTTAATACAAAACGAGCCGCCCAAGCCAGGCCTCTGTACAATAATATTATTAAATAACTTCTTTTCATATAATTCAACCAACTTAAGTACGTTACTGTCAATTTAAACTGTTATTATTTTCTAAATGAATCGTGCAGAATGTTACCTGTCTTGTATAATTGAGTATTCGTACCTGTGGAAAGAGATGCCAGATCCTGTCTTCTGGCGGTTAGTACAGTTGTAAGCTTCAAGGGAAATAACCATATTCGATGTTTAAAAAAACTAGTGTCACCAACAGCCTCCATGTACTGTTGAGATTTAAAAACAGATGCATGTTACTTGCAATAGTGTGAGGCACCCAACTGTCAACAGTTATGAATAATCCAACTGGGATGCTAATCTTTGATTAAACTCATTTCCCTGTCACAACCCTTCCCCCAAATGGCTAAGCTGGCAGCTGTAGCCTGCCCCATTAATTAATCAATCATCAGTCACTTTATAAAGGGAACACAATGAGAAATCATCAAGTGAAATATTTCTTGTGCCAGTTATTTATTACATGTTTTTAATGTTGTCACTTTAAACAGTTCTATGTTCACATACATAAATATAACACATTAGTTGAACTTATATAGGTTGTCCAATGCTTACTCCACTGTGAGCCACCAAACTGTCCACCTCTTTGGATAATGCAACTACTGGGACGTTAATCTCAGGTTATCTTTTTCCAGATCACTACCCCACCGAACCCAAATGACTAAGCTGGTGGTTGCTGGCCTGCCCCATTAACTAATCATGCTATATGTTATATAGGGAACACAACTATACCTCTTTAAGTAAAAATGTCCTGTGTCAGGCATGTATTACATGTTATATATATTGTCAAACATAAATGTCATAGCAATGGATGCAACAGTTCCTGCCGTCCAATTGGATGACAGTCAGCGGTCCACAGCAACGTCACAGCAACGAGCCAGCGTATCGCTCTAGGCTGTAGGGGAATGATTAATGAGTGTAACCCTATGAACATGACACAATTGTCACATATACGTTAGGTAAAGCCTCCACGATTGCATTTTATCACCCGCATAATTTCGATTTCATTTGGCGAAAAAGTAAATTTACATTGTTTCCACTACTTTGTTCACTACGAATGTTAGCGTGTTTGTGCAACTGACGAATGGAGTTTTTGTAAACTCACCAGACAAACTATTATCATACAGATGACCTACTTGACTTATAGGCGAGTGCCAAATCCCCCAAAAGTGCTTTATTTTAGGAGTTTAAATGCCATCCTCTACACACACACACACACACACACACACACACACACACACACACACACACACACACACACACACACACACACACACACACACACACACACACACACACACACACACACACACACACACACACACACACACACACACACACACACACACACACATACACACCAACATGTTATATCATGTGGAAACTCTTCCCGTCCCAAAGAAGCATGTCCTAGAGCTGCCAAGTGGTGCAGTGAGCGTGAATCCAAGGTCAACCAAGGTCAACCAAGGTCACCGTCAAATGATGAATTTTCGAAATTGTGCTGTTCCGCAATCGCCTTAACATTATATGGTTGCATATCTACTTTACTTTACTTTATTTAGAATATGGCCAAGTCATATATTGTTGGAAAGCATATTGTATCACCGCCACAATTAGGTACAATATGCAGGTGTAACCTGGTATGGTACGTGTGGAGCTAAGATCAAACAAGGTCACCGTGAAATGATGAACATTCGATTTTTGGCAATACCGCAAAAGTAATAAAGTTACAATGACCTGTAACTACTTCATCTGTAATTCGTATACTTTATGAATGAAGCATTTCTCTCCGTCAAACTGAGATATCACTTGGAGCTGTCAGTTGATGGAGTACATGTGAAGCGACGATCAAACAATCACCGTCAAGTGATCAATGTTCGAAATTGCGTCATCCCGCAAACATCATACAATATAAATGGTTGCGTACATCTACTTTACTTATCTATTGATAGAATTGTCGTATACCTTTGCAAAGGTAACTGGCTCCCCGTGAAAACGGGATACGACGGGAGCTATCAAGTGCTGCAGTAGGTGTGGAGTGAAGGGTAAACAAGGTCACCATCAAACGAAGAATGTTCATAACTTCGTCACTCCGTAGAAGTTCAACACTTACAAGGCGTGGAGTTGTAAAGTGGTGCTCTAGCTGTAGAAGGTATGCTAAAGAAGGTAACCGTCAAAAGATGAATTTTCGAAATTATGCCTTTCTGCTATAATAGGTTAGCCAACATGTGAAGTTGTACTTTTAACTGCACTTTTTATTAATAGCAGGAATTCGTTCTAGACCCATCACACAAGGGATAAGAAAATAGGCGTATGTGGATGTGGATGGATGATTTTGAAGGTTATTTGAAGGTCACAAACTCAAATTTGTGTCAAAATAGCTTTATTAATAATTGACATCTTCGTGTTCACAACGTTGCATAAAACCAAACATGTTATGGTTTGTACATGCATTCTCTGTGTTATCAGGTGTTGAACTTTGAATTTTCTCTTAAGCATATGGGATAATATAATATAAAAACGTGTGTCTATCGCGTATACCAAAGTTGTTTACACACCCAATTATTCTTTCTAAGCCTGTTTGTATATATTCGTGTTGATATAATGTACATATAATTTATAACTACACATGCATTTGATCATAAACATGTCGTGATAGTCAAACAACGTGCTTAGATATAGTTAGGATGTTGAGGAAGAGAGGTGGCAATCGCAGATTAGAACTCTATTCGCTAAACAGTCGACCAAGTGTCAGATGTTTTGAGGAACGAGACAATTCAATATCTCATGGAGGAATCCAAATTTTAGGATCTGATTGACATACGTGGGAACTATAAAGATCATGTTGGACATCATCGGGGCTGAGAAGATTGGCGACTATAAATTATATAACCTTTCGCTGCAATTGTACACTGGCTAACCATCTATGACCATATAAGCTATGCCCTCCCGATGGAGAACAGTCTCTCTGGCAGATGTGAAACACCCCTAGAAGACAGCACCAGAGGCTAGTGCAGTATTCATTAAACGATATCTTGTTGTGAAGAAAACAAAATGGCGGTTCAACCAGGTGCCTGATGATCAGACAATTGAGCCAGTTACTAGCACTTGCAGGATGCATAATGGGATCATCGGTATTACAAAACGTTCGAACCAGTTCGCCCTGTATTTTGAGGGGCACGAACATTCATCTACAATAGGGGATAGCCGCGTTCACACAGGCATTCTGATACCTTCTTCCTCGTGTATGTTTGGATATATGGTGATATAGCTATATACTCACAGTCTGCCTGAAACCAAATCTTTGCGTGGTGATTAGCTTGTGCAATATGAAGTTGTAGGGTGGAGGGTGGGGCGTTGCTGTCCTGCCCGGACATATATGCTGGCACGTAATTGGCATAGTAACATCCATACAAGCAAGATATGTGTCGCATGTCGCACATGAGTTCTCAACGTAGGACGACAGCGTGAGCGGTCTTGAAACTATTAAAGTATTGGAGCAGAAAAGTGAGATAACCTTTTAAATAGTGATACAAGCACCGACCTTGGCATGGACACTAATAAGGGACCACCTTTTGAAAAAAGCCCATTAGCCACCGGAAATTTCAAAATGAATGTGTAATGAACATTCATAATCCTAAATCGACTTCTTACCCCCACATTTCCCCATATATACATGTTACTGTACCATCAGACCAATCAAATGGAGTTCAACACAATAATTCTGTCGCCATTTAATAGCTGTGAGTCACTCAGGTCAGATGTTCCGCCACGTCAACAATAGTAGAAGCTATCGACTGATAAGTCTAAATTTATCAACGACTTCAAAGTGACCATGAAAATGTACTTGTTTGTCTTTTATTTCTGTCTTTTCACTTATAACACTTATCAACTTAATGTTCACTTAACGTTACAGTATGAACTTGCTTGTTCCAGATGGCTTTCTAGTGTTTGTCCATATTGTCCACTCAATGTCTTTGCACTTATGGCACCCCTTTAATCATCCATACCGATTATGAGTCAAGTCTGGCATCTGCAGCTGCACGTGACACAAAAGGCTGATGTTGAATTCATGTTAGTGCGTGGAAGCTCAGCGGGCTATCATTCGCTAGGTTGTGTAAGACTTTCAGGGTGTGAGAAGTCCGAAAGTACCAAGACACTGGGCAGCTATACCTTTGGTGTTGAGTTAATGCCACCTCCAAATATGGCTATAGAAAGCGGAAATGGGGATAGCTAAAGCTTCATGGTATTCACCGGTTACACTATTCCTCCAGTAGTGACACCATTGACATATTTCTGTAACAGCTTTATGTCAACTTTGGTAGTGTTTTGTGCATTGTGTAGTTACAAAGGTTTATGAACCTTTCTTCCTCGGTGCGTCATGAAACGATGTACATTCTTCAACCAGTCGTTGCTTCACGGTGATGTTAACCTACTATGTTTCTTTGTCTTTAGGTTTTAGATGAGTTGACAGTTGACCAAGTCACTTGCAGCAGAGTATTTCGCTGCCATATGTACTAAAGGCATGTCGTTATTATGTGGGTCAATTAGGTTTCTACTGTAGGCTCCTCTATGGAGTTGTCGACGATATTGCTGGCACACACACACGCTTCACAGGAAAGCAACTCCGTCGCCAAGTAGCAAAAACAATGAACAAAAGGCCACAACGCTTGCGTCCGTAACCATCGCTCCCATATGAGTCAGTTTTTCCATATTCACCGTAAGTTCCTCTGAACACAGCAAGAACTTTGTGACAAGCTTCATTGGATTATCAGCGTCACGTTTCCATGCTTCATCCGTGGCCATATACCATCAGAGGAGTTGAACGTGTTCTCTTCCCCATCTTCCATACGTAAGAGGAGTTTCTTGACTACTGTGACGTCCGTAAGCGTTCTGACCATGTGACGCAAAACGTATTCATGGCTTGATCGTCCCTTGTAAGGCTGATGATGCCTGTATGCATCTTGCATAATCTATACATCAATTCAATTGGCTGATCAACTGGAATTTGGTTGAAGGGCCTTTTGGTTTTCTTCAAAACAAAGTGTCCTTTAAAGAATACTACACGAACATCTGGTCCTGCCTTCTCGGGGTGTTTATTATCTGCCAGAGAGACTGTTCTCCATCGGGAGGGCATAGTTTGTATGATCGTAAGTGGTTAGCCAATGTATAATTGCACCGAAATATTCTATGTAGCTGCCAATCGTCTCAGCCCTGATGATGTCTAGTGTTATCTCCATAGTTTCCACGGATGTCAACCAGAACCTGAAATTAGGATACCTCCTTGTGATATTAAATTGTCTCGTTCCTAAAAAAAACATCTGACACTTGGTCGACTGTTTTGAGAGTAGAGTTCTAATCTGCGATTGCCACCTGTCTTTATCAACATCCTAACTACTTTTGGACAAGTTATTTAACTTTCACGTCATGTTAATGACCAAATGCATGTGTAGTAATACATAATCTGCATATTATATCAACAGGAATATATTTGTGTACAAGTTTGAGTTTGTGACATTAAAATAACCTTCAATATCGAGGGTGCCATCCACATCCACCTATTTGTTATCCCTTGTGTGAGCAAGATTTCCTGCCATTAACAAACATTTCGAAAATTCATCTTCTCACGGTGACCTTGATTAACCTGCACTCCACAGTTAGAATACTATTATACAACTCCATGCCATACCACATTTTGATGACGATCCAATACGCATTCAAACGTATGTAAAATGGCATAGTATATGTTGAAGAAGTAGCTACGCAACTACTGGAAGTGTAGAACTTTTGCGGAGTGGCGTAGTTTTGAACATTCGTCGTTCGATGGTGACCTTGTTTAACCTTCACTCCACACCTATTGCACCATTTGATAGCTCCCCGTTGTATCCCGTTTTTACGGAGAGCCAGTTGCCTTTCCTGTATACGACATTGCCATGAATGGAAAAGTAAAGTAGATGTACGCAACCATTTATTTTGTATGATGTTTGCAGGATAACACAACTACGAATGTTTATTTTTTGACGGTGACGGTTTGATCGTCGCTCCACACTTTTTCAATCAACTGACAGCTCTTTGACATATCTCGTTTTGACGGGGAGAAATGTTTCTTTCATACGGTGTATGACCCGTACATGAAGTAACACAGGGTCATTGTAATTTTATAACTTTCGCGTTATTGCAAAAAAATAAATTGAATGTTCATCATTTCACAGTGACCTTGTTTTGCTCTAGCTCCACTCGTACCATATCAGGTAACACCACCATATCGTACCCAGTTCCTATGTGGAGACAATAGTCCTTCCAAAAATGTATGACGTGGCTATCTTGTTATTAAGTAAAGTAGACATGCGACCATTGTAATGTTAAGACGAATGCGGAAGCGCTCAATTTCAAAAAATCTCCATTTGACGGTGACCTTGTTTGATCTTGGATTCTCGCTTACTGCATCACTTGGCAGCTCTACGACAGGCGTCGTTGGGATGGAGAGATGTATAGGTTTCAAACGATGTAATAATTGGGAGTGTGTATGGGGTTGCATTTACATCGGTCCGATAGGTGGTTTTACTGCTCGCCTATTAAACTCTTTGGCCAATTTGTCCTGTCTAGAGCACACCGCTCTGCTGCTAAAAGCGGAAGTCCAGTGTCCTGTCTAACGTGGTCACTCCACCTCCTCCACGCCCTTCCTCCTTTTCTGTGTTCTTTATAATGTTCATTGAAGGCTATTCTTATGATGTTTGTGTTTGGTATACGGCGAACATGTTATACTGGAGTCGTTTTTGTCTGTTGCAACGCATCTCATCTCAAAAGCTTTAAAAGACTGCGATCATACTGTCCAGGTGTCTGCGCCATAGATTATAATAGGCAGCAAAAGGGCCTTATATAATCTGGTTTTCATTTTTTATTGAGATGCCTCTCCTTGACAATATGTTATATCCGAATGTACAAATGGCTGCTGACGCTAAGGCTATTCGTCTGTTAACATATCTTATTGTACAAAGTACAAAACTGTCCAAGAAACAGAACTCTCTCACAGTCTCGAGTTCTTTATTTTCCAGGAAGATATGCTTGTCTGCTAAGGTGATTATGTTGCATTTGGAGAGATTGATTTTATAGATAACATCTGGCAATTCTGGACCGTGAATACATTCAATTAATTCTCAAAGCTTGAATCTATAAGTGAAGGCACAATATCATTAGGTCGTGATTCACAAAAAGGTTACCGACAAATGCAGTGGTTTCCAAGCTAATATCTGCTTTGCGAATTTACCAGGTTATATATACCAAAGTCAATTCGCCCCGTCTATTGAACAGGCTTTATTAAATCAGCTACGGACATCATTTAAGCAATGTACACATATATACCATTCCTTCCCTTATTGTCATGTAACTTTGTTACTGTATCCGTGTGTTGCAGCTTTCAGGTGGTAGCCTGAGCGTTGATCTGCTTTTGGTGTTAGCGATTTTCTGCTCCCTCTCTCCACAAGCGGCTGGCGCCAAAATGTCCAACTACCTGGAGTACTATTTTTCTTGCATTGACGTGTGTGATAAGGATAACATAAAGTGCTTCAGTGATTGTGAAATGAATAACACTTGTGAGGCTTCTCAAAAGTTCTGCAAGAACATGTGTTTGAACCTGAGGGTAGCGTGCCATAGAAAATGCCACGATGACGCAACGAGGATTTACATGGAAACACTTCCAGACGTATAACAGTACATTGATTGCATGCGAGCTAGGCACATTCCCATCGCGTGGTAAATATTATCTTCTAAACGAAAGTAAAATAAACCGGAGTTTAAGTACATTGAGGGAAGCTCATAATAGTTAATCATAAGTTGCATAAGTTGTTAATATATTAAGTATTACAAATAGGAGTCCTAAAACATAACGTCGTTGTACGCCATACATAATTTTTTTCTACACTTCCGGTTACCCTGTTTAAATGATTACGTGTGCCTTTCGATACTATCAGATTACCCCTTTTAATTATACCATTACTCATGGTTGTGTAAGGTCAAAGGTCAAATGCTTCAGTTACGTTAACACATACCTTTTCATGTTAATGGCTTTGTTGTCAATTCCAATGTGAAATGAACAATACTTGTGAGGCTTCTCAACAGTTCTGTAAGAATGTGTGTCTGAAGCTGTCGGTAGCGTGCCATAGGAAATGCTACAATGAGACAGCGAGGCTATACCATGAAACACATCCAGACGCGTAACAGTACATCGATTGCATTCGAGCTGGGCACATTCACACCGCATGCTAACAGAATGTTCAACAACATGGAAGCCTTTGGATATTGTGGAAGCATTCGGAAAATCACGTTTCTTGTGTGGTAAATATTATCTTCTGAACGAAAATAAAAGAAACCGTAGTTTATCTTCATTGACGGAAGCTCATAGTAGTTAATAATTAGTTACATAAGTCGTTAATATATTAAGTATTACAAACAGAACGTTGTTGTCATGTACTTAGCATATATGTTGTCGTATGAAACATAACGTTTTATTCTACACTTCCGATTACCCTCTTAATTTTTTATATGCCTTTAAATACTAGCAGATCACCCCTTTTAATAATACGATTACTCATTGTTATATAAGGTCAAATGCTTCAGTTATATTAATAAATATCGTTTCATGATAATGGCTTTGTTGTCAATTCCACTTTTTTTCTGAAGTAATGCAAGCATTCTGCTGTCGTGTGAAACTAAACTGCCATCACCGCAGGTCTGACAACACAGGAGTTGTGCTTCCTACGTCCTGCTTCAAACTGCGCCATGCTGCAATTTAACAAAACTCAAACATTGGTTCCTCTGTTCCAACAGGTCTGTTTTTCGTTGATAGTTTAGTATTATCCTTACCACGAGAGACGTTCACTTGTTCCCATCATTAAAGGACAACATCCTTGTTGAGTAAATAGCAACAATCATACAAAAATATTATATTATCATCAAACTCCACCATGTGATCTTTAATTAGTCTTTCTGATAATTTGCAAATCACTGACGTTAAACTCACTGGTCTGTAGTTCTCGCACTTGTTTCTGGAACCTTTTTTAAATAACGCTATACTATTTGCTTGTCTCCATTCTAAAGGAACCACTCCCACTTCCGATGACAAGTTGTAAACTGTTGCAAGTGGTATGTTAATTTGTTCTACAATTTCCAATAGTAGTTTGGGCGGAAACCCATCCACTCCAGGTGATTTATTATCCTTCATAGCCCTAATTTTCTTAGCTACCATATCCGGGGTTACAATTAACTGTCCCAAATAGTCTGATTCTGCCCCCTTCAACTTAACCTCTGGTACTGGCAGTGAACTAATATCTTCCCTCTAAACACTAATTCAGGTCTTCTGCCAATAAGAATCCTTCCGATATTATATTTCCAGCACTGCCTTCTAGAGGACCGACCTTATCCTGAACTTTCTGTTTGCTCCGAACATATGCATACAAACTCTTGCTGTCTTGTTTTATATTGCAGGCTATTTTTTTCATTGCTTCTCTTGGAATTTCTAATTTCAGTTGTAGCTTGGTTTAGTGCTTCTTTATAATTGTTTTAGTCTTCGTTATTTCCAGTATGTCTATATGATTTCAACATCGTTTGTTTGTACTTAATTTTTGTAATGGCTCCTTTCGATATGTATTTCTTTCTGGACCGTTTCCCTTGTTTTTTCAAGGGAACAAATTTATCGATGATGCACTCTATTTCACTCTTTAAGATATTCCAGCATTCTGTTGTTGACTTATTTTTCAGTGTGTTTTTCCAGACTTATTTTTCAGTGTGTTTTTCCAGTCTATCTTTCCTAAATATTTTTTAATTTCCTTATATGTTCCTTTGTGAAAATTTCTCCTAAACTGCTTTTTATTATTTCTTTCAAATTTTATATTGATGGTAACATGTATCTGGTTGTGATCACTACTGTCAACTAGTTGTGATCACTATTGTCAACTAGTTCATTCTGTGAGGCAAAACTATGTCTAACACATTCTCACCCCTGGTTGGCTCTAACACATGTTGAGATATGAAACTGTCTTGTACTAAAACTAGAAACGTGTGGTCCTCACTCCCCGTACTCTGAAGACATTTATATTGTATATGACCATGGTTATAATCCCCCATAATAATACAGTCTCGTTTGCTCACTTCCCTTATAGCGTTTAGTATTTTGTCATTCTCTTTTACTCTTATGCTTGGACTTTGATAAACTAATCCCATCGTTTTTCACAAACGTTACACCAAACAGCCTCTTCCCAATATCTTCCTGTCTTTCCAATTTTATTTCATCAGCCTGGATAGATTCTTTAACATATAAAATAACTCCACCTCCCCTTCTTCCCATTCTATCTTTCATGAATATTACATAGCCTGTTACTCCCATGATTCGGTAATACCTATTATGTGAGGGTCAATATCTTCTACCATAATGTTTACTTCAATTCTTTTGTTGAATATGCCCCTTGCATTTAAACAAACGCATTTATATCCTGATTCAGAACAGTTTTCTAGGCTGTACTTTGCTGATTTATTTATGCTGTCTTTATATCTGCCTCCAGTTTCAGGCTTCTCTGTGATTCCCCCCTGCGAATCTAGTTTAAACAGAAGCAGTCTGTTCCACTGTCAACAGATTGCAGCAAGTTATCTGAGAAAACCGCTGCCCCCTTCCCACTTAGATGGACCCCATCTCTCATGTACATAGCCTCCCTCCCAACAAAGTATCCCCATACATCTACGAATCCCACCCCCTCTTCTTTACACATCTGCTCAACTAGTGCGTTGATCGCCATCCTCTTTCAGTTTCTATATGTTGGCTCAGAATAGAGTCGCCCATAAACACCCTCTCTTTTCTCAATGCCCCCTCAATCACTGCCTCAAAGTAGCTCCTTCTCCGGTTTGCATCTGTCTGGTTGTCTTGTCTTGTTCTCCTGTTATCTGCTCTCCTGTCACAATCCCGTTCGTTCCATTCGTTGCTGACGCTGTTTCTTTTGTCACCTTACCTCCTGTCATCGCCCCTCTCAACTTCTCTTCTGTCACATTAACTCTCACTTCCTTTCTTTCCGTCATCTTTCCACCCATTGCATTTCCTTCTCTTCTCTCCCGTCTCTTTTCCCTCCTACCTCTTTCTCTACGGTCACTTTCTCCCCTGCCACCTTCACACGCCTTTCACATTTCCTGCCAACGATCCTCCAATTTCTTCCCCTACGATCACCTTCCCTCCTCTCAGTCTCCTTTCCTCGGTCTTCTTGCCACTACTCTGCTCCTTCAGTCTCACAGTATTCCTACACTCTCTCTCTGTCGTCTCTCTCCATTCTATCTGTCTCCTTGCTGATTCCTATCTCCATCCCCTTCACAATATCTACCAACCTAGCTACCTCCTTCTCCAGACATTCCACCTTCCAACACCCCACGCACTGATAGGTGAGTCCCTCTTCTTTGGTCTCTGCCCATCATTTCCCATAGCCGTATAGGGCAAAATCCACCCATCTGTGGCAGTCGTCGCACACAAAGTGTCGCTTTGCCTTGACTTGTGTTTTTCCAGACTATCTTTGCTAAATATTTCATCATTTCCTTATATGTTCCTTTGTGAAAATTTCTCCTGAACTGCTTTTTATTATTTCTTTCTAATTTTATATTGATGGTAACATGTATCTGGTTGTGATCACTACTTCCCAGTGGGTCACATAATTTGACATTGTCAACTAGTTCATTCTGTGAGGCAAAACTATGTGTAACACATTCTCAACCCTGGTTGGCTCTAACACATGTTGAGATATGAAACTGTCTTGTACTAAAACTAGAAACGTGTGTCCTGAAGACATTTATATTGTATATGACCATGGTTATAGTCTCAAATAATAATACAGTCCCGTTTGCTAACTTCCCTTATAGCGCTTAGTATTTTATAACTAACTAAATAATAATATAATTATATATGTATGTGTACGAACGTGCGTGCGTGCGCGAGCGTGAGTGAGAGAGTATGTAAGAGAGTGTGTGTATGCGTGTGCGTGAGTGTGTGTGTGCTTGTGTGTGTGATTGTGTGTATGTGTATTTGAGTGTGTGTGTGTGTGTGTGTATGTGTGTGTGTGTGTGTGTGTGGGAGTGAATTTGGCGTGTGCGCGTACATGTGTGTGTGCGTCTACGTGTCCTTGTGTAGAAACTTCAACTTCATCACATTATTAAGCAATTTTAGGTTATTTGCTTTAATAAAAAATTGTTTTTACATTATGACCGGTATTTTTCAAACTACACAATGTTTGTTATCGTGCATAAATACATAGAACCAATGTTAAAAATTACTGCCGACCCGGAGACCCGATACCGCCAAATATTTCGTCGGACCGGTAACTTTGAAAAAGTGCCGGCCAGTAAGACCGGCACATTGTAAAATGAAAATAATGGACCACTTATCTAGTATCCGGGCAAGCAACATTCCAGGTATATTTTTATTACGAAAATATTGTGTCTTAACACGCTTTTGATGCCCTAGGTGCTATCCGGTTTGTCTGAGTCTGCGCCTCTGCTGCCGCGCGTTACCGCTGTGAGGGATGTAGCCACTTACGTTGTCGGAAACTGGTCGCTCTTTGGGCTTCAAAAGTGTGATAAGAAACGGTATTGTTTCACGTAGATATGCATGGGATAATGTTGAATGATGGCAGTAACGTATAAGGTTTCAAATTTAGGCAACCATTTTTACTGTAAAGACGAAGTCGAGGTGAGTCTGGATACTATAAAATAATAGCAACATTTGTATACATCCGAACGTGAAATTTAACGTAAGCATGGTACAAAGACAAATTGGAAAAACAACAAAATGTCGTGCTGATCAATGCTGATAGATTGATTGAGTTTTGTTTCTTAGTGCTGGCACTTCCAGCGAGTTCCGTTGAATGTGAACGAGGCTTCAGTTTCGAAACCGCATGAAGTCGTCCACAGTGTCCGCTATCATCGCCATCCAGCTGCATTCACCCGACATGGCTGACTTCAAACTCACATCAGCTAATCAACTGTGGAATACATCCGGCGCGAGGAAGCCCAACTTCAAATACGAGTTGGACTCGACAGTTAGTCACTGTCCGAGTCCAGGTCGGATTTAGCTGGAGTCTTTTCGGAGTCTGAATACACCAGCAGGCATTCGTATCGTGGTTTTGTAGTAATTTGCAACATTAATGTTTTTCTGTTAACAATAAACTGTTGCCTATGTTGTCATTTTATATTCGCTGATTCATTAATCTTAATATCGTAACTTAAAAAGGACAGCACACTTGACCTGAACTAGTATATTAGTAATTGTCATGCGTTACGACTATAAATGTATAGTATTCGTGTAATTATGTTAATATTTCCACCACCAACTTTTAACTGGGACCACGATCTTTTGAAAGTTGAAGGTCCGACTGACCACCAACCTTTCAGCTAATATGAAGAACACTGCATTGAACCCACAAATATAAATATATGGATGGCTGTTAATTGTGTTTGATGAAATGTAATTGTACGCGTGTAGATGTGATGTCTCTATATTGCTTTTGCTTTCCACAAATATGTACTTATTAAGGGTTGTGTTTCGGAATTTACATAGTTCATTAGTAACAACAGCAGGCTGCAGATGCTACCAACAGCACCACCCGGTAAGAGAGCGTATTCTGTTTGCGTGAGTTTACGTGAACGTGCGAACGCGAAAGGGCGACTTTGAACATACACCGCCTTAAGTAAACACGACTGAAAAATGTGTTATCTTCAAAAAGGGCTGTGACAACCTGATTTATATTTTTAAATGACTATATATATCGGCTCTTTCGGATTTCAACGTGGCCACCAACTGACACACCACCATCATTGCCATCATGACGTTTCTTGTTCTCTCGGACGTATAAAAGATATCTAGATGGGGTGATCTTATAATCATGTATTGCCTGTGGTACAAAATATAGCCATTGGTTATTACATAAACACGACTTTTAAGTCATGTCAATTAAAATTAAACCCACACGCGAACAAATAGAAGTGATTTACGATGTTCATTGCTGTTATGGGGGATTATAACCATGGTCATATACAATATAAATGTCTTCAGAGTACGGGGAGTGAGGACCACACGTTTCTAGTTTTAGTACAAGACAGTTTCATATCTCAACATGTGTTAGAGCCAACCAGGGGTGAGAATGTGTTAGACATAGTTTTGCCTCACAGAATGAACTAGTTGACAATAGTGATCACAACTAGTTGACAGTAGTGATCACAACCAGATACATGTTACCATCAATATAAAATTTGAAAGAAATAATAAAAAGCAGTTTAGGAGAAATTTTCACAAAGGAACATATAAGGAAATAAAAAAATATTTAGGAAAGATAGACTGGAAAAACACAATGAAAAATAAGTCTGGAAAAACACACTGAAAAATAAGTCAACAACAGAATGCTGGAATATCTTAAAGAGTGAAATAGAGTGCATCATCGATAAATTTGTTCCCTTGAAAAAACAAGGGAAACGGTCCAGAAAGAAATACATATCGAAAGGAGCCATTACAAAAATTAAGTACAAACAAACGATGTTGAAATCATAGACATACTGGAAATAACGAAGACTAAAACAATTATAAAGAAGCACTAAACCAAGCTACAACTGAAATTAGAAATTCCAAGAGAAGCAATGAAAAAAATAGCCTGCAATATAAAACAAGACAGCAAGAGTTTGTATGCATATGTTCGGAGCAAACAGAAAGTTCAGGATAAGGTCGGTCCTCTAGAAGGCAGTGCTGGAAATATAATATCGGAAGGATTCTTATTGGCAGAAGACCTGAATTAGTGTTTAGAGGGAAGATATTAGTTCACTGCCAGTACCAGAGGTTAAGTTGAAGGGGGCAGAATCAGACTATTTGGGACAGTTAATTGTAACCCCGGATATGGTAGCTAAGAAAATTAGGGCTATGAAGGATAATAAATCACCTGGAGTGGATGGGTTTCCGCCCAAACTACTATTGGAAATTGTAGAACAAATTAACATACCACTTGCAACAGTTTACCACTTGTCATCGGAAGTGGGAGTGGTTCCTTTAGAATGGAGACAAGCAAATATTATAGCGTTATTTAAAAAAGGTTCCAGAAACAATTGCGAGAACTACAGACCAGTGAGTTTAACGTCAGTGATTTGCAAATTATCAGAAAGACTAATTAAAGATCACATGGTGGATTTTCTTGTTAAACATAACTTGTTAAACCCATCTCAACATGGGTTTATAAAAGCGAGGTCATGCTTAACAAATATCTTATGTTTTTTGGAAGATATCACTAAATGGGTAGCCGAGGGATTAGTGCTTAAACTAAAGGTCCTTGGCATAGGAAATGGTTTAATTAAATGGATAGAAAAATGGCAAATTGACAGAAGACAACGGGTTGTAGTTGATGGGAGGCTTGAAACTGGAAATCAGTTTTGAGTGGGGTACGAAAGGGATCAGTACAGGTACCTTTATTATACTGAATATATATCAACGATTTGGACAGTGATACAACAAGCAAGGTGTTGAAATTTGCGGATGATACAACATTGTTTAGAAGGATTAAACGTGATGAAGACAGACAGCATTTATACGATGATCTTGAAAGGTTCAATTTTGGAAAACGTAAATGCCTCCACACAGGACATGGGAACGAAGATGTAGAATATACAATGGGAGGTTATGTACTAAGTACTACTGTAAAAGAAAAGGGTTAACCATTAGAGCTGATATGAAGGTTTCAGAGCAGTGCGGTATTGCCGCTTCAAAGATAAATCAAATCCTTGGATTGATTAAGCGAAACATAACGTATAAGGAAAAAGAGCTAATAATACCGCTGTACAAAACAAATGTTAGGCCTCATTTAGAATATTGTATTCAAGCGTGGAAGCCATATCGCTGGAAGGACATAGATATGATAGAAAGAGTGCAGAGGAGAGCAACTAAAATTATACCAAAATTGAGGCATCTTAGTTACGAAATACGCCTAAAAATGTGGTTTAACAACACGAGAGACGAGGAGATTGAAAGGGGATCAGATAGAAGTGTTTAACATATTGAATGGTTATTGATAGAAATATTTTGTTCTCAGTTAATAAAGATAGAAAAACCAGAGGACATGAAGTTATAACATTAGTAAAGGAACAGTGTAGATTAGATATAAGAAAGTTCTCATTCACATAAAGGACTGTAAATGAATGGAACAGATTATCTCCTGATTGTATTGGACTCCCGATAAGCCAAAAGGCTTCCTTGTCCACCTGCCATCTAGAGTTAATTTTCTGGATTGCAATCTTGTTAAATCTTGTTATATCTTGTTAATATCACATTGGTTTCGAAAATATAATATTTACGGAAAGACACACAAAAGAAAAGAAAATCTAAAAAAGGGCTGTTGAGTTTGAGTTATATCGTTTCTTATCGTTTATAAAGTTGAACTGGACATCATGCGCTTACCATTGATTGGACGGGAAAATCTATGACGTGCCACAGCGTTCGCACTTAATTATATTTGCTAATGAACTCTGCCAAAGCTTACTCCAAGCCAGGTTGAAAAAGGAGGAGGGTTGGGCGTAGGGTCAGTAACCCTACCCCGTAAAAATAAACCCTACTACAGAAACGACGAGAAGAAGCCATTCCGGTACACTTTCAAGGGGAAGAAGAGAAGGCACATCCATAAATGTGGATGCATCTACCCCCGATGAGCCATATCTTTATCGCCAAAACTAACACCAGAGTAGGCACATTGAACGTTCGAACGCTTTATCAGAGCGGGCAGATGGAACTAGTGCTGAAAGAAACGAAGGCTTACCACCTAGATATTCTAGGCGTAAGCGATATGAGATGGACAGGACAGGGACGCTTCAACAGCGGAGATAAAACTGTACTCTACTCTGGAAATGAAGATCACCACATCCATGGAGTTGGCATCATCCTGAATAAGGACGCTACGCAAGTACTGATAGCATGGAAGCCAGTTATTGAACGCATCATCACAGAGAGGTTCAACACCAAACATGACTAAGTCACCGTAGTGCAAGTATATGCCCCAACAGAAGTCGCCACAGACGAGGAAAAGGACACCTTTGACGACCAACTCCAGAACGGGCTTGACGAGATACCAAGCTTTGACATAAAAGTGGTGGTAGGAGACTTTAACGCGAAGCTGGGTGGAGACAGAAGAGACATGTATACTACGGTTTGACCTCACGGTTCAGCTGGAAATACGAATGATAACGGTGAACGATTGCTCTCGATGAGCACCGCCAGTGGTATCAGTATTGGCAACACCTTCTTCAAACATAAACGCATCCACTCGAAAACCTGGATCTCACCAGGCAATTCATCGACTGAGACTGATTACGTCTGTATTAGTATTAGATGGCGGACATCTCTACAGGACGTCCGGATCTATAGAGGGGCAGATGTTGGCTCGGACCACAACCTTGTGATTGGTAAGATCCACTTGAAGTTTAAGAGAGTCAAGATGGTGCAGACGGTCAGGCCATATGCGACAGATAACGTAAAGAACACAGACATATCAAAACAATTCTACGAGGAAACTAAGAACAGATTCCAAGCGCTACAACACTCAACCGTCCTAGAAGAGCAATGGCAGCTATTCCTTCAAGGTGTAAAGGAGAGCGCGAATGTAGTTTTAGGAAGGAGAAGATGGTCCAACAGAGAACAGTGGATTACTGAAGACTCGTGGAAATTGATTGATAAAAGGAAGATCAGAAGAGATCAAGCAGCTAGAAACCTCCAACAATGGAGATCATCAGATGAGGAATACAGGAAACTGGACAAGGAAGTAAAAAAGAGCTGTAGGACAGATAAGAGAAAATGGTTAGAAGAGAAAGGCAAAAAATCGCAAACAGTAGCAGAACGGAATGACTCGAAAACGCTGTATAGGATTGTGAGAGAGCTAACTAGCGTAAAAAGCAATTCCAACATACCAATAAAAGTCAAAGATGGCAGAGTGCTTCTAACAAGCTAGGAACAAGCCACGAGGTGGATCGAACACTTCCGAGAAGTACTAAATCAACCAACACCTACCATACTCTTCAACTTCGAACAGGAACCAAACGCAAAGGAGCTCGATGACACCACCAATGACATCACTAGGACAGAAGTCTCCAAAGCCATCGATAGCCTCAAGAACAAAATGGCAATGACGGGGTTGTAGACGAGTTAAGCTACTTGTTCAATCTGATCTGGTCTGACGAGGAAGACCCTGATGATTGGAGACGAGGGGTGATCGTGACGTTACCAAAGAAGGGGTGCCTGAGCGATTGCAATAACTGGCGAGGAATAACATTGGTGTCAGTACCTGGAAAGGTGTTCTGCAGCGTGATCCTAAATCGGCTGAAGACAGCAGTTGACCAACACCGAACTTTGGTGTTAAGTGGATAACTAATAGGTTGACAGACCCTGACTTTGCCGATGGCATTGCACTGCTCAGCCACATGCCGGAGATCCTGCCAGAGATTACCAATACTTTAAACGACAATGGAGAGATGGTCGGATTACGAATCAGCTAAGAGAAGATAAAAATATGGTCAGCTGGTGATGGATCTGACCCCACATTGTGATCGGTCAGCAAGACTTGCAATGCGACGAGAACTTCCCTTACCTCGGAAGCTACATCTCTAGGGAAGGCGACGCTGAAGTAGATGTGCGAGCGATGATAGGCAAGGCATCAGCAGTATTCCAAAGACTACGTCCAATATGGTCCAGTTCCACCATCAGAAAGGACATAAAACTACGTCTTTACATGTCAATCGTAATACCAGCAGCGATATTTGCCTGCGAAACGTGGATGAATACGGCTAGGGTATCTAAAAAACTAGTCATATTCCACCGGCGATGTCTCCTGTTCATATTGGGCATATCATGGAGAGAGCACATCACTAATGAAGAAGTGATGAGGAGGGCAGGTCTGGATAGCCTGCATGACATAGTTAAGTCTCGACGACGGAGACTAGTGGGACATATCCTACGCCTACCAAGAGAGAGAATAGCACATGTAGTAATGGAGTGGGTGTTTGAAGGTGGAAACAGAAGGAGAGGAAGGCCGATTAAGACCTGGCGCAAGGCATTTAAAGAAGATCTGGCAGAAATGGAAATTACCTGGAATGAGGCCAAAGAAATTGCGAAAGACCGTAATAGATGGAGAAGGCTACTCGCCCGATGTCTCGAAAGTAACAGGAGGAACTAAGTCTAAGTAATGATCACAAATATGTATAGGCACACTTGGAGAGGAACGGGGTTTCCAACTTACAATATATTTCCTTAGCACAATGAGATGGTGATGACAAGTGGATATATTAACGTTGGGTAGAAGATCGTTACGAATCATTTTCGTTATAACCTCATTTGTGTGTAGTTTGGATATTTCACCGAAATATATTTATTACACCTGAGAGCAAATATAGATGCAATATAGCAAAATCTTGAAGTGGTGGTGGGAACGACACATCACATATACAATGAGAGATTAAAATATAATCACCCTTACAAAAACACAGTTGGCTTAGGTAACATAGATAATTACATTGTAGTATATATGGTCATTGTTTGAAGTGAATTATTTGCTCGCATTATTCTCACACATCTAAACATTTTTGTAGAACGTAAGTACCACGAGTACCAATGCAGTTTGCGCTCTAGCAAAGGAACTATAGACATGGTATTTCCGGAAAGAAACCAAAAACAGCTACAAGGGAAAGCAAGGAACCAGTATATGCCCAACCATATAGCTTGTGTGAATATTACGAAAACTTTCGATTAAATAAATAAAAATGCCCTCCTCACTGTAGCGGCACCTCGTGGATTAAAGGGGGTTACCAAGTTGATTGCCACATCATGTGTCATGTTTTCGCCCACGCACGCCACACTTTCAAAAATCACTCAACATAGACACCACCTCTGGCGACGAGCATGAGATATCTAGAATGACGAAAAAATAGGCAATCTTGTGGTGGCAACTACGACGCAGTTCAGCGTTTAATGGCGTGACATCGATGGCGAAAAACTCACGCTGCAGCAAAGAGTAGGCACTTCGATGAATTCTGCTAACTGTGTCGTTTCGCGTGCGTCGAATTGCGATCACCGCGCAGCGCCGTCTCGTTTGCCGGCGCGGGAGTACGTTTTGTTTCAACTCGTATTTTGACGCCCCTTTCCGGTTGCTTACCTCATTCAATGCGGATTCTTGTAGAGCGTAAGTTGACATTTCATAACGTCTTTTTCTGGTTGAAATTTGACAAAAATTAAGCTACATTTCATCGATTTGACGGCATAACTGTGTTTCAATTGTAACTTTTGTATGATTGGATTTATTTGGAACGAAAAATATTGTATTTAGATAGATCTATAGGTATCGATTTACTCTGTGTTTAAATTTGGGTGAAGCGCACGCACGCGAAATGTGGTTTTAGCGCCATTCAAAACATGCAAGATTTGTCTGATTTTGATCGATCTGTGTCAGTCAGACCGACAGCGCGTCACCTGACTGACCCAGTTACAACTTACAGATCATAACTTATTCCATTTCTCTGAATTTAAATTATTACAGAAACAACGTATATTCTGACTTTTAGATAATTTTTTTAATTTAATTTTAAGTTTCTATTTATGAATAGGACTATATACTATATAGATACGGTAATACTAATACGGGCCAAGCATGGTAGTTTTAGGCTGTCACAGAATCGAGTGTAAGTATTAATAAATTGGCGGTACCCGATTTGACATAGCAAGTTATAAGTTCACGTGCACTAGGACTCGGAGTGAACGAGAGACATAACGTAACATCAGATATGTATATACGAGAAGCCAACTGGCATTCCCATTTAATACATCAACAATAAACATATGCGGTTCAGTGATAGTTGGCCAACCGTTACTCTGCTATGACATTATATTTAACACCATACATTGTACTCGACGAGTATGCATCCAACTACGAATTTACATGGGAGACAGTATAAACACCTGGTCACTTACATGAAAACGGGTATACACCGTTGTAAAGTCTATGAACTGTAACCAATGAATGTCTCGTGATGTGCGAATGTCAACGTTCGCATCCGGCGAGATGTCAGGACGAGAGTGCAACACTTTCTTCTGCTCAAATGTTCGTCTGGCCTCGAATGGCCGTCCTGCCCTTATATAGCTTGATGGCCGGAAGTTAGTCTGACCAATTAAAACACTTAATACAAATTAAAGTCGCTTCAAAAACCAGCTCCCGAAACCTTTCACACGTCGAAGCAAACCATTCAACTCCCTGAGTTTAAAATAGATTTTGCGTCTGGCTATATAAGTGCTCATACAATCTTAAACTTACGTGAATTACTTACATAATTAATATCACTGGATTCCCTGTATCGAGCCGGATACCACAATATTCATCGTACATTCCAACTCTCATGAATTAATCCATACTTTTAATAAAACACACACTCTATTCATAAGCTAGTGGTGACCCTAGTGTTTTTCACACCTACATTTCAGTAAACAACTTTTATAAGTTCATAATATAATCTTCTTATAACCACAACATATGTAGTTTGCCAGGTCACCATATTATCAGTCATGTTAAATAATGTCTACAGGTACCAAATTTGGTATACCTAACCGTAGAATTAGTGGTGTACGCTACAAATGAAATGAATGAAATCCGACTTGTCGGCAGTTAAAACGTTACCCGCCTTAATCGCCAGAGGGCACCAGCGTATACCTCCGTGACAATACATACCAGAGATGGCAGCACCATCAAAACCACTGTTCTAAAGCCTGATTAAATTCTATACAAACCACTTTGTGACATAGGCCAGCCGCCAGGGCTGGTTATTGCTTACCCTGACCTGGCCTAGGCTTGGACATGGTTTATGCCATTATTTATGGTTATGCTTTTAATTTTATTTAGACTTAGAAATAATAGAAAGTTCGTTATGTAATAATTTTAATTAATTGTTGTTAGTTACCTATTAAAATCAACAATTTGTTAGAAAATTTGTTTTTGCAGTAAAATATGTAAATTATTTTACTTAATTTGTTTTAAAACTGTTTCATAACGAACAGTCACTGCAAAAAAATGTTAAACCATGTAATATAAACCATAAATGCCGTGATCAGTTGTAGCATCATTTGTTTAATTGTGTGACAACATGCAATAATTAAACACCACAGTTATACCTCTCAAGTATCACAATTATGAATTTATGTGTGCTCTCTTTGAATAAGAGAGGCAGGGATATGAAAATTATTTCACAAGATTTGCATGTAGAATCAAAACAGTCATTATTATATGATACACGATACCCTTTTTATTTCAGATATTGTTCGCAGTTTCATGCATCAGTGTCTGACAGTTAACTGTGAAGATACCGAGCCACAGTCGTCTGAATATGGCACCCACCACCTGCTTGCATACGTACGCATTTAATCTGACTGATTATATACCTGGTGTCTACATTGAACAGTGTCCATTTTAAAATGACACGAACATTACTTATATACATCATGTTGAAGATCACAATGTTATTTTACAAGATACTGAAATATGAACCTTGCAGCACAGATCTTACAGCCTACTGGCATTAAATTATGAGACAATCAACTTATAATATTACAAAAAGACTGTATTATGAGCAGAGCAGACTTCTTCATGGCTTGACTCTCATGGGCCATGGGGAGTAACACAGAAAGCAATCTTGCATTTGGCACATTTGGATTCAGCGACGGAATACTGTGAACAATTTATAAACATTACTTCATCAAGTTTATATTAAAATACAGAACATTATGAAGCAGGGACAATAGATTACTGGTCTGTACAGAGCCTGCAGCATTCATCCAACCAGTCAAGACACAGTCACACATAGACACAGTGAACTAGGAGTGTGAATATTGTATTTCTTTGTTGTGTATTGATCTGAGTTTGCTATTTAGTCAATATTTACTTAATAATAAAGGTATTTTTAATGCTATATGGTTAATGTATAGTTATTATAATGTTTAATGTGGTTGTAAACATTGCATATATTATGTAACTGTCTTCATAATTATGGACATTCCAGCCTTTCATCGAAATGTAGCTGTCAGTCGTTAGCGTACTAATATTAGCCAATATTAACTTATTAATTAAGTCATTGTTAAAGTGAAATGACTGGTTAATGTATATTTATTATCATAATTAATGTGGTTTATTGCTTTCATAAATTATACAAATATCTTCATAATCATGGACATGATGGCCTTTTACTGAAATGTGTCAGTCTGTCGAGGTCGCATGGTAATTACCCAATCTTGACTAATTAATTAAATTATTATTAAATGATGTAATGTATATTTATTACCATTATTAATGTGGTTATACACATTGCATAATATGTATAAATATCTTCATAATCATAGACATTATGGTCTTTAATTGGAACGTGTTGGTCTGTTGAGTTTGCATGCTACATTACTAAAATTAACTAATTAATTGCATTAATTTGGTTATAGTTTGTACTAAAAATATTATATATTGTAAATTTATTACTCTAGTCAATGTGTTTGTAAACCATGAAAACAGTATTTAAATATCAATATAAATAAAAAGGTTATGACATTTTAAAGCAAATATTTATCCACAGAAAATACAAAAATGAGTCCATTTTGCCATTGTAAGAGATACACAAAAATTACGCTGCTTTGCCGTCTTAAAATCACAATATCTTTTGATCTATTAAAGCTATCCATACTCAATGTTCTAGTATGAGATTAATTTTTTTATTGAAGTGCCTACAAAGAGCTTGTAGGCGAAGGGTGGTAGTGACGTCATGCGTGTAGTAAAAACTGAAGCATCCTTACAAATAAACAAGGCAGGCAGCAAGATAGCGTCAATGAACTTTTCAATGTTCGCACCGTTCGATCCGGACTCAGAGACACACACCATAGGTCCTAGGTGGCAAAGTGGGCAGGTCGGTTAGAAATGTACTTGGTAGCAATGAACATTACTACAACCAAACAATGCACAAGAGGGCGCCACACAATTCTGCGCCAAACGATCGATGGCAAAATAGGCATGTAAAACAACGGTCATACAGTCGTCCTAGCAATCTCAATCAGGTTGTAGAAAGCAACATATCTGACACTGATCATGACACAGATTATGGGTTGTCTGTGCAGGACGCTACAGACAAGGCATCGCAACCCAAACCTATCATAAAAATCAATGGGAAAGACGTCGTCGTGATGATAGATAGTGGGTCTTGCTTAGACATTGTTGACAAGAAACAACTTCTAATGCAATGAAAAAACAATTAAAGTGTCTAAATGTAAAAGCAAACTGTACGGCTACGCACTATCAGTAATTCCCACAGTAGGGCAGTTCACTGGGTTGATAGAAACGCCAGGCAAAATGACCCCATCAACCATCATAGTTGTGAAAAGGAATGATGGCAATCTCACGAATGGTCAGACGACAAAAGAACTTGGTTTGCAACAATTGTCGAACACACAAGTTGTCAATAGTGTCAACCCAATAACAGAAAAGTTGCCAGGCTTGTTCAATGGAGTCGGCAAACTGAAAGGTCATTCAGTGCACAAACACATCGATCCAAACGTCTAGCCGGTACTTCAGCCTCATCGCAAAATTCCGTTGTATCAACGTAAAGTCGTCGAACGGGAACTTCAACATCTACAACGAGAGGACATTGCAGAGAAGGTGGAGGGCCCTACGCCCAGGTTAGCCCGATTTTGGTTGTCCCAAAACCAAAAATCCCGGGCGAAATCTGCATTTGTGTGGATATGCGTCTTCCATATCAAACAATACAGCGAAAACGGCACATCACTCCAACGATAGATGACATGACCTTATCCTCCAGTTAAATGGCACCGCAGTGGTTTCCAAGATAGACCTGCGTTCTAGATATCACCAGCTTAAGCTTGACGAAGAATCTCGTCAAATAACCAAATTTACGACGAACGTTGGCATTCGACGTTACAAGCGTTTGTTCTTCGGAATAAACTGTGCTTCAGAGATCTCCCAAAACACAATTGCAGATGTCATCGATGGAATACCTGGTACTAGGAACATTTCTGATGACATCTTCGTGTTTGGTAGCACTCATGGTGAAAACGATAGAAGTATTGAACACCTGCAACGCCTTAAAGAAAGAAATCTCAATGCAAATCTGGTAAAGTGTGCTTTTAGTCAAAGAAGCATTTCGTTCACTTCATCTCAGCAGACGGTATATCTGCATCCCCAAGGAAGGCTGAAGCATTGCACAAGGCAGGACCACCGGCAGATGTAAACGAAGTGCACAGTTTGCTAGGTCTTGCAGCCTACACGTCTCGCTTCATATCTGACTTTGCGATTCTTACACAACCGCTTCTTGAGCAAAAAAAAACGGATGTCAGCTGGCGGTGGGAAAATTCAGAAGAGAAAGCTTTGCGAAAGCTCAAAGAAGCACACATAAAAAGTGAAACAACGATGGTATACTTCAAATTGAACAGAGACGACACGGAAATATACACTAGTACTAATCCAGTGGGAATAGCAGCAGTCATAGTGCAACGTGACAAGGATAATTCGGATCGGACGTATGTCGTAGCACATGCAAGTCGTGGCCTCACTCCAACTGATGAGAAATACAAGCAGATCGAAGAGAGGCTCTCGCCATAGTTTGGGCAGTAGAACATTTTCACTTGTACATTAATGGCAAATGGGTGACGACAATAACAGACAATGAACCACTACAAGCAATTTGGAACAATCCTAGACAGAAGTTGTCAGCTAGACTGGAGAAATGGTCGCTTCGCTTGCAAACGTATCATCCGTAAATCAAATACAAGACGGGGAAAAACAATCCCGCTGATAGGATGACTCGTCATCCACTTCCTCTTCGTCTGAGCGCCTATCGAAGGTTACAGATGACTACATAAATTTCATCGCAGAACTCATTGTTCTGAAGACAATGACACTGGAAGAGGCTAAGAGCGAGACTCGTGTCGACATGATGCTACAAGAAGTTGTAAAACGCATTCAGAATGGAAACTGGGACGATCCGTGTAATGTTCCAACAATGCACTCATCCCGCAATGTTCAGAATGAATTACCAGCCTCAAATGATGTAATTTTGAGAGGCTTAGGAATATTGGGGATTTCATCATAGACGAATTACTCCTCATTGGCTTAGAGCTAACTCGGAGGTTGAGCGTTTCATGAGAAACATGAACAAAGTGTGCAAGTTGTGACAGTAGAAGAAAGATCATGAAAACAGGAGTTGCGTTTTTTTCTCAATTACTGAGCAACTCCCCACAGCACTACCGGGCGCTCGCCAGCAGAGCTGCATTTCAGTCGTTCACTAAGAATGAAACTGTTAGAGATCAGCGACTTGCAGGATGACATCGTGCTGCGACAGCGAGATTTCCAGGCAAAGCAGTCGATCCCCCAAAAATACTTTTTTGAGCAGCTCCTTGAGGATCCGGGAACATACTGCTTACGGAGCAGCTCAGCTTGACCGGTCCCAGAGTTTATCTTCACTTCTCTTCTAGTAGCTTATATAATACTGAATATATACAATGATCAGCAGAATGGCTATTCTTGAATCCAAACTAATTTGTCTGTTGTATCAAGGTAAGATTTCATAAGTTCAAGTAATACAATTTCAACGATCTTAGAAGCAACCGTTGCGTACGTATAGGTATGTAGTTGATAACGTCACTTGTGTCACCAGACTTGTTTTTCTAACTGTTTTGACAAAGTCATCAGGCATATATCCGTGTGATATAACACCAGTGTAAAAAGGTCAATAATATAGTGATGCACCTACCTGCATGTATAACATGTTCTGCAGATAGCCCGTCATTACCACAAGCTTCACCAGACTTCAGTTTGTCTATAACATTCTGCATCATGCAAGTTGCAAACTGTATATCAATATCTTTACACTTACTCCCATTATTGTGTATACGCTTGTTTACATTTTGCATAAATATTTACACCTGAAGTGACATTATTAACAGTGACTCAAAATGTGTTTTCCACGTGGCGGATATGGAACGCGGGTTACTAGCATCGTTGACAGTAGAAGCATTAGGTAAAACTTTCTAGTACGTTTTGGATACATTTTTCAAAAAAAGAATCTCTATCTTTTGTATGCATGGATTTAGCCATGGCTTCTGCTCGAGCCATTTCTTCTCTTTGTTGAGCAAATATTTAAAATGTAACCTAGTTCTTCGCATAAGTTCACATATTGGGCCATGCTTCGGTTTTCCCATATTGCGCCACAGAATATAAGAATTTATGGCTTAAAAATGTGCCTCCTTTATATAATCGTTCCAGGCGGGTACAACCTAATCTTGACAAAATGTTTTTTTGCATGTACTGATAGTCTGAAGACTGGATACCAGAAGTGCAGTGATCTAATCATCAAATAGTTTATAAATGTCACAAATATGCTGTAATTTTCAACGTGTTAGTGATCGTTTGGTTGAATGTTAATTTTAAAAAACAATCAGAATGCACATAGTGGGTCTTCATACAAACACTTACTCGAAGTACCCACGTACCAGGACACCGGAGGCCACACCTTTGGGTCTAGTAGCAGGTGTTGTTGACGTGATGAGTGTCTGACACAGAGTGAGGTGTAAGCATAATACAGACCGCCCAGTGAACGCCTCTGTGTCTGATTGGATAGTCAGGACAGACGCCTTTCAGATGGACAACGATCGGTCAACATTGCTTAACGACTTCGCACGCTCTCGCTCACCTGCGGACTCGTAAAGAAGATATTGACAGATAGCTCCAGTGGCTCTCACTTCGCCCAATCTACAACTCACTTGTGCGACGTAGCACGGCTTTCGTGTATTACTTGGAAAGGACTTATCCAGAATGCAAGGCAAGGTACTGTGGGACGACTCATCTAATATATAAATCCCAGTCCATTATTACTTTGTCCCTCAGTCCGTCTGTCTGCTGTTGCCTAATCTTGGCCATATTTCTTTGCTGATCTGAACGATACTTTGCACCTTTTTCCAGGGTACATAACTACTGATCTGATGTGAAGACACCATATTACCCTTTGTTGAATTACAGTATCGACATTTTGCAACGTTATACGTATTTACGCGACTTAACGATAGTTCCTAAACCATGATATTTACTTTTCTTAGCTACTTATCAATATACGTGTTATAAGTGTTCGAGCGTTCGGTGTGTGTGTGTGTATGTATGTATGTGCGTGCGTGCGTGTGTGTGTGTGTGTGTGTGTGTGTGTGTGTGTCCGTGTTGGTTATGTACCTGCTTTCGTGTCAGATAAAATAAGTGACACCTTGTCACCAATTCGTGCTCAATCATTCACTTGATATCGTATCTTCTTACATCTCCGTATATCGTCTGTCGCAGATTTCCACTGGCAGATCACGGGATATTCTCCTTATGGTGCTGGCGATCGTCTGCTTCCAGATTCCGGAGACGAACGCCACGAATCCGGTCGAGTTCACCAATTGTATATTTGCATGTATGGATGAATTGATGTCGTGTCTCCGACAGTGCGAGGAGAATAATACGTGTGCAGCATCTCGATCGTTCTGCCAGAAGCTATGCTTGAATACAATAGTCGTCTGCGAAAAAAAATGTTTTGAGAAATGGAGCTGAGCATAGCTCAAGCTGTGCTGGACCAGTGTCTCATCTTCTCTTTTAATAAACAACTCTCACGCCGCGCCCGTCTAGTGTTTGTGATAAATTATGTTTCCTGATGAAGATGGATTCCTGGTCGCGATGCACGACACGGTAGTACATCAGAACTCAGAATCAATTTATTTGACCTATAAATACGATACATATACAACGAATAACGTAAGTAATAGGTAAGGTCGGGAGACTCCCATTAAGATATATACTATCGCCAGCACAGGAGTCACCCCATCAATATAAACAACACAGTTTACATGATACAAATCAGAATATCACATGACTTGTTTTTATAGTTGATAATTACTCAATGTATCAACATGCATACATAATACAAGGACTGATTATATGTACTCTTGTACGCACTGACGTACATATGGATACTTAGGTATACATACCAATATGTATTACGAATTACAAACAAAGCAATTGTGGATACGACAACTGGATTCATAATTTAAAATAAAAACTTTTGAGTGTATGTTGAAAAAACATGTAGACTGCGGGTGAAAATTTTATTAATGATAATATTTAGTGTATTGTTAACTGGCTCTACTATGTTGCGTCTAATGCATGTCTTCGCATATTCATATTTGATATTGGACATATACAGATTATTTCTTTCACGTGTGCAGTGCTGAGGAATATTATAGATGTGTGTGCTTGGAAAAACATTGTCTGTAGTAGTAGGGTAACCGATTGTTAATTAATTTATAGTGACATTGTAATTGTTGGATTTTATAAATGTCATCCAACTTTAGCAACTGAAGTCTTTTTAAAATAGGACTTGTGTGAGCATTGCATTTACTTAAGGATATTATTTGATGTGCCTGATAACCCCATACAAGTAAGCCATTCTTAATATGAAGAACAATAAGAGCACTGTACATAATATATAATGTATTAGGTGGTAATTTTTTTTAAAGTTTATTAAGTTTTAGATAGTTTATTTGCTATTTTGTTTTTATGACTCTATCAGTTTAAATGGTTATTTATTGTGATGTATCAAAAAATTGAAATCATTTACACATTTAATATATGCCCCATCTATTTGTAATACAGGGTATTCTCGTTTCTTTTGTTATATATAAAAAATTATGAATTTTGTCTTTTTGGCATTTAGTGACAGTTTATTAGCTTTCAACCAATTGCTAAACTTTGTTAGTTCTTTGCTAATATTTTCACTTCGCATTTGGCTTTCTGAATCGTTAAATGTATTGAGTGTACTAGTAAGGAATATATAATTTATTAATTGTAAATATATTGTACGGTAATATATTGTAATTATATATGTGAAAACAGATTGCGATTTGTCTGGATAAATAAAATTTAGAAACATCGTTATATATAATGACCATATTTTCATTTTTGTGGCGAATAAATAATTACTACAAAAATAAATGTTTTTTTTTATAAACAGTGCATCATAGTATACTAAATTATTTGGTTTATATTACTTCGTGAAAACATAAACAACAAAAAGTGTAAAGAAAATCAATGGTTTGCATGCTGTCAGGATTGAACCGGCGTCGCCCGATTGTAAAATATATAACAAGAAACCAACGCGCCTACCCACTGAGCTAGCTGCACCAACGGAATCTGTGTGACTGATTTAAGTTGTTATGATAAATTGTACAACTCCTTCATATATCGATATTCAGGTGATATTAATAAATTATACACGTTATTTTCTGTAGCTGGATACAATATATGTTTGCTATGTATGTTTATTGGTGCAGATTATCTCCCGTTGGTTGCATTCGATATAATTATTCTGAAAACGAGCCCAAGCTCGGCGAAACCTAGTCGACTTGTAATCCCATTCGCATTCATTGTTTTGAATAAAATTCGATTCATGTGGAACCGTAAGTTAACTGCTTGTTCCTCTATGATGACTAGTGTTTGTATTACGTCGGAATATTGCACAAAACTCATTCTGACGCTCGTTTCGACCCGAAAACTATACTTGTAAACATGCTCTGAATGCATGGAGAGGGTCGGCCTGATACGAGTTTGAGTCATATGTTACGTCACATCTCGGCATCCCGAAAAGCGCGCCAAAAATATGCATATTCCAAAATGATGCACAGCATAAAATGTGGAATTTCTAATTCATAATTTTTTTGGCTTGGTGTAAATGGAAATAGATAACAGGATGTAATATAACATGAATTCAAGCAATAGGTGTTTTTATTCCCTTTAAGTCAGAAAAATAATTGTAATTCAAAATATGTTGTTAAATATATTTCACTATGTGTTCCCAGTCAAGCTAGATATGAAATATTCTCAATACGCAATGAAGTTAATATAAATACGTTATTAGCTATTCGACAGACACCCAATTATAGCAAATATAAGCAATACCCGCGAAACACGTTTGCTAAGTCCGCATTCACAATATTACTAATGATCCCACACAAACAAACTCGATGCTATTGCGAAGCCATTATTTTCTATTTCGTCGTAAATAACAAACTTATTTTCTACGCACAACATAAGTAAACTCATAACTTCTGACATGACACTGGTGTATTGTCACGTGCTTGCGCCTATGTGGCTGCACTTTGCAAGTGCTGTATAACACCGTGGTTTATTATAGGTTGTGGCTATCTGGTATGCGTATTGTTTACCAAACGTGATTTTTTAATATACTTGGACTACAATTCGACGGGACAATTGTATACAAGTGCGGCATATATGTGAGTTTTTATGGTTTTATGACGTTGGATTGCTGAACTAGTGACCAATCAGGCTTGACCACAACCAGAACCAGAGACACACCCAACCAGCCGGCAGTGGCAGTGGCAGTGTCAATTAGCTGTACCTGGTCAAGTATGACAGAACACGTCCAAGCCTTCTACACCTACACTACTTGTCAACTGGCTCAATGCAGACATGCCATCGAGTCGCGCTTGGATGCCAGTACGTGGACAGTGTTACGTTAACTTGGCATTGCTGCGAGACCAAGCGCAAGTGCCGAGGCGGACGTAAACAACACCGAATACCCACTGTGATCGGTCCACGACCACCCATACACCATAACAACAACAACGAATTGAACATTTGTGGAACTGGTGTTGATGGTAGAAATCTGATATATGTTCAAACCAACAAATGGGACCTACCAACGACAATCAATACAAACATTCCGGAGCGCTGTCTAGTAAACTGAACGAAATTAAAGTGATAAAGGACAAATTAAAGTGATACCAGACGGCCCGCTCTCGCTGTCCGGGTTCAAAATCTACTGGAGAGACAGTCAACCGCGAGAGAAAGTCATTGCAACGAAAATGCTACGAATGGAAAATCCAGACTCGTGAGAAAGATCACCCGAAACGATGATGGAACAACGTTAAAGACATTGCTGGTGTCAAAATAAGACGCGGAATCTGCAAGGACTCGCTAACCCCGCATTGCTCCGGAAATTTAGATGTTCTCGCCAACAACGTTTGCGATTTCTTCCAATCAGTGACGAACTATCTAACTCCGCTGTAATAGCCGCCGCCGTCTGAACTTTTGTTGATGTGTGTAAGCCGCCGCCGTCTGAACCTATCGTTCTGACATTTAGAATATATCGGTTACATTTCGGTTGCTGTAATAGCCGCCGCCGTCTGAACCTATCGTTCTGACACATATAACTGGGTAGTATTTAGCAGACATAACCGTATATTGTGTATTATATATTGTATTGGTAGGGTTTTCCGCATATAATAAACTGTGAAAACGTATAACCTGACTTATCATTATTATGACTGAGTGAGTGAACGTATGCCCGTATGCTTCCCTGCCGACCGCTCACCGAAACGCTATATATATATATATATATATACATATATACATATATATTTATATAGTTGGATATTATTTTAATAACATGTATATTCCCTTAAAATATTGTCATGTGATTCAATTAAAAAGCACAAGATGTTATTATAAACGTGTGTGTTTATAATGCAAATATGCTTGCAACAAAAAATGGTTGTAGTTTTTACGGTAGTTTTATCGTTTGTGCTATATATTGTATTAGCAAACCGAAAAAAAGACATATTGGAGTTTGATGATATATATTACATTATTTTGTGTGATTGTTGATATTTACTAAAAAAGGATGTTGTCCTTTAATGATTCGAACAAGTGAACGTCTCTCGTGGTAAAGATATGGCTAAACTATCAACAAAAACGTACTTGTTGGAACAACGGAACCAATGCTTGAGTTTTGTGAAAGTGCAGCATGGCGCTGGTTGAAACAGGACTTGGGAAGGTCAACTCCCATGTTGTCTGAGCTGCAGTGATGGCAATGTAGTCCCAAACGATAGCAGAATGCCAGTATTGTTTCAGAAAAAGTGAAATAGACAACAAAGCCATTATCATGAAAATGTATCTATTAATGTAACTGAAGCATTTGACCTTTTATACCCATGAGTAATTGTATTAGTAAAACAGCTATTATCTAAAGGCACATGCAATAATTGCAAAGAGGGTAACCGGAAGTGTAGTATAAAACATATTTCGTACGATAACAAAGATACTAAATAAATGCCAATGACGTGTGGCATACAACGACGTTCCGTTTTAGGACCCCTATTTGTAATATTTAGTATATTAACGACTTATGTAACTTATCAATAACTCTTTTGAACTTACTTCAATGTAGATTACCTTTGGTTTCTTTTTTGTTTCGTTCAGAAGATCATTTATCATTTACCTCACAACAAAAGGGATTTTCCGACTGTTTCGTATAACAGCCTCGCCGTCTCATTGTAGCATTTCCCATGGCACGCTACCGCCAGCTTCAGACTTTTTTCCGTATGTTAATACAGTATATGTATTAGCAAACAAGGTGAACATGATTCCCATATTGTGCAATCGTCTACATATTTGACGTGTTCACAAGCTGTTTGTAAGTCATTTATATGATGCACAAAACCGAAGCGTCGGCATAAGAATGATGTTATCCATTTGATTATGAAATTCGGGAGTCCAAGTGATGCGCATTTAGTTGGCAGAGTGAGGTGGTGTACTCTACCAAACGCATTGCTAAAGTCAACGAATAGTACGCGGATCATCGTTCCGGTGGAATCGACCGCTGATTTACACTTGTGCACTAGCTAGATTAGTGCATGCACTGTGGACGTTCCCTTTACTGAACCATATTGTTGAGGGTCAACTTGGTCGTTATCCAGCCACACATGAATTGCTTCAGGTACTGGGACAATACCGGCGTGAGTGATATTGGGCGCAGGTCTTTATGGATGAGCTTCGGCGGTCGTACTTTGGTATAGATCTGATGTCAGCGCATTTCCACAGCAGTGGTACAGTCCCTTTCCGCAGGGTGCTGTTGAAGATCGCGCACACGGGGGGGAGCAAGTATGGTGGCGTAGTCGTGTAGAATCCAGTTAGGTATTTCGTCGGGGCCGACAGCTTTGTCTGTTCTTATCCGTGATAGAGAATTGGCTACTTCTGAGACGCTGATGGTGTAGGTATCTGGGACGGCAGTATCAGCTCCTACCGGAAGGAATGTATCGTCCAGTGACAGCGGGGTTAGATCGTTCGTCACGGGTTGGAAGAAATCGCACACGTTGTTGGCGAGAACTTCTATATTTTCGGAACAATGCGGGTTAGCGAATCACTGCAGATTGTCGCGGTTTATTTTGACACATTTAAAACGTTGTTCCACCATCGTTTCGGGTGATCTTTTTCAAGATTTTCCATTCGTAGTATTTCCGTTGCAATGACTTTTTCACGCGGTTAACTTTGTTTCTACAAAGTTTATACTGTAGTTGGTTTCCACCAAGAAATGCACTCTGGTAGCAGCGAATTAGATAGCGAAAATTATCATATCTCCAAGGTCTGTCAATTGAGCCTCGTCTGATTTGGCGCTCTGGAAGAGGCAAACCAAGTAATGTTCTTATACTAGAGTTGAAGAAATTCAGTTGATCTTCGCTGGTTGGTAGACGGAATAGCGTTTGCCATGAGATGGCTCGAAGCGCTGCCGCAAAACGGGCCCGGTCAAGTGGTTTCTGACTGCGCGAAGGTGTGCTTGAGATCACAGGTATGGTATAATTTGACGATGTTGACGGAATATAAATAACCACCGTAGGATCTGAGAGGCCGATTGGCGCGGTATTGACAGGGCAACAATAAAAGTTAGGTAAGTTGGTGTAGACGTTATCTAATATCACGTTTCCTCTTGTTGGTTGGTCGACAATCTGTTTCAAATCGTGATTTCGTTTCAAGTTTCATCTTGTTGAAGTCGCCCATCATGACGACACCTGTATATGGGTGGTATCGGCATATGTAGTCTAGCGACTGGTTGATGTGATTTAGCATTGCCCAATCATCTGACCCGGGAGGTTGATATATGGTTTCAATTGTCATTTGTGTGTGCTCGCGAGGCATCTTTGCTGGGCGTATAGTTATCCACAATGTTTCTAGCTTGGGTTGATTTAGTTAGGGCCAATATTTACTTGGAATTGAATCTCTAACATAGCAGGCTATACCTCCGTGTTGGCGGCCGTCTTGTCTGTCTCTCAAGTAGATTTTGAACCCGGACAGCGAGTGCGGGCCGTCTGGTATCACTTTAATTTGTCCTTTATCACTTTAATTTCGTTCAGTTTACTAGACAGCGCTCCGCGAATGTTTGTATTGATTGTCGTTGGTAGGTCCCATTTGTTTGTTTGAACATATATCAGATTTCTACCATCAACACCAGTTCCACAAATGTTCAATTCATTGTTGTTGTTATGGTGTATGTGTGGTCGTGGACCGATCACAGAGGGCATTTGGTGTTGTTTACGTCCGCCTCGGCACCCGCGCTTGGTAGGAGGTTTCGCAGCAATGCCAAGTTAACGTAACACTGTCAACGTACTGGCATCCAAGCGCGACTCGATGGGATGTCTGCATTGAGCCAGTTGACAAGTAGTGTAGGTGTAGAAGGCTTGGACGTGTTCTGTCATACTGCCACTGAAGCGTGAAGGCCGATCTGCCGGCTGGTTGGTTGTGTCTCTGGTTTTGGTTGTGGTCAAGCCTGATTTATCACTGTTCAGCAATGCAATGTCATAAAACCATAAAATCTCACATATATGCCGCACTTGTATACAACTGTCCGTCGAATTGTAGTCCAAGTATAAAAAAATCACGTTTGGTAAACAATACGCATATCAGATAGCCAAAACCTGTAATAAATCACAATGTTATACAACACTTGCAAAGTGCTGCCAAATAGGCGCAAGCACGTGAAAATACACCAATGCCATGTCAGAAGTTATAAGTTTACTTATGTTGTGCGTAGAAAATAAATTTGTTATTTGTGACGAAATAGACAAAAATGGTTTTGCAATGACATCGATCTTAAAGTTCCTAGAATTCCCGTAGAGTCCAAACACAACGTGTTTTACCGACCGATCCATAAGATCGACATTGCTGCATTAATGACGGACACCCTTAAATCCGACCTCATCAGTAACCCCAAAGAACCTCTGTCAGATCTGTGTTGACAGTACTGTCAAGTACTCAAAGATTTACTTAATAAACATGCACCCCTGATATCTAAATATGTGTCCCAAAAGCCACATGCTCCATGGATGACTTGTGAAATTTTACAATCTAAAAATCGCCGGCGCTATCTTGAACGTCTATGGCGCAAATCTCGCTCGCCTTTGGATAGATCACGATATTCTAAACATTGTCATTACTGCAACAGACAAATGGCCAAAGCTAAATCAAATTATTACACAAACATGGTCTAGAGTAACTCTGATAATCCACGTCGGCTATGAAACTGCATAAATAATATTTTACACACATTGCCGCCTCCATCTGTACCTAGTCACGTGTCAGTCAAATCTCTGTGTGACTCGTTTTGTAGTCATTTCAAACATAAAATAAGTCTTACACGTTCTGCTTTTCCATGTCACACTTTAAGTACTGTAAATGTGGACTCCCCACAAGTAAATTCTCTACTTGTATTGTTCGAGCCAGCCACAATTGATAAAGTGAGAAAATAATAATGTCCTCCCCAAATAAGTCATGCGATCTCGATCCATTACCATCCATACTACTAAAAGCATGTCTTGACTCTTTACTTGGTACACTAACAACTATCATAAATTTATCACTGAGTTCGGGTAAATACTCAGATGATTTTAAACATGCACATGTAAATCCTGTTCTCAAGAAGAATTCTCTCCCAAAAGATGATTTCAAAAATTACAGGCCAATTTATAATCTTAGCTTTACTTCTAAGATACTTGAGAAAGTCGTAACAAGCCGTCTAAAGTGTCATATCAGCTCAACTTGTTTATCCAGTGTCCTACATTCAGCATACAAACAATTTCATTATATAGAGACTGTTCTCCTAAAAGTACACAATGATGTTATATTAAACAATGATAAAGGCAAAGTAACTGCACTTACCTTGCGTGAGCTGTCTGCAGCCTTTGATACCATTGATCACAACACTCTTGTCAAACGTTTATCAATGTGGTATGGCATATCTGGCACAACTCTGACCTGGTTTTCTTCATATCTAACCAATAGACATCAATCTATAAAGATAGATAATTACTTTTCAACTTCACTCCCCACTTCATGTGGCATTCCCCAGGGTTCCGTTATTGGGCCTTTGCTTTTCACTCTCTACACTACGCCACTCAGCTCTGTAATCCAAAGTCATAACTTGGATCATCACCTTTATGCAGATGACACACATATCTACATTTCCTTGGCCACGCCCGATACAAGTCACTCCCTAAACCGACTCAACGTTTGTCTCCAAGATGTTTTCTTATGGATTACCGATAGCAAATTAAAGTTAAATGCAGACAAAACTGAATTCCTCATCATTGGTACTCCAATGCAGCGAGGTAAACTTAATGACTTTTTTCCAACATGCATCCTGGGTCAAAATATCACACCAGCAGCATCCGTAAGGAATCTAGGAGTGACCTTTGATTGCGACTTCAATTTCAGACAACGCATATCCTAAACGTGCCGTTGCTATTTTTATCATATCCGTGATCTTCGCCGCATTCGCCGACATATTCGCTTTCTGTCGCTAAGACTATCGCAACAGCTGTTGTTAGCAGCAGATTAGATTATTGCAATTCCCTCCTTCATAATATTGCTATCAAGGCTATTGCAAAACTACAACGTGTCCAGAAATGTTTAGCAAGGGTAGTCACACAATCACCTCGATTCTCCCGCTCAGTGCCACTTCTAAAATCACTGCATTGGTTCCCCGTGCGATATCGCATTATGTTTAAGATCTGCACAATCACCTACCAAGCCCTTTCATCCAAACAACCTAGTTATTTACACTGAACGCTCACACCAGCTAGACAAACCAGACAACTTCGGTCGTTTAGTTCGAAGTTGCTATCCTTT
Source organism: Escarpia spicata (assembly GCA_963995525.1). Lineage (NCBI taxonomy): Eukaryota > Metazoa > Annelida > Polychaeta > Sabellida > Siboglinidae > Escarpia > Escarpia spicata. The sequence goes on from OZ023213.1 coordinate 18,926,885, forward strand.
CCTAGAGTTAAGACAAAGGCTGGATCTCGAGCTTTTTCAGTTGCATGTGGCATGGAAATGTAACGGCTGAATGCATCCCTGTGCCATGACTGGATAATCACGTATTCTCGTCTCCGTTGTAGACCGATAGTTGTTATTTGGATGTACCATTAATCATACATGTTTTTCTTTTTTTCTTCTTTAGATTTTATTTACAAAAATGTTTTGCAGAGAAGACTATCTACCCGAAAGGATTAAACTGATTTTATCAGATGTCTGGGTTTAGGGTTCACATTCGCCACTTATACTCCGTTGCCAGTGCATTGCGGTCTTCGTTCATGTTCCAAATACTTAACAGAGGATACTTGAGCCCAGTACACCCATTTTCTTTAACTAGTACTACTACTACTACTACTACTATTACTACTACTACTACTACTACTACTACTACTACTACTACTACTACTACTACTACTATTTCTACTACTACTCCTACTACTACTATTACTACTACTACTACTACTACTACTACTACTACTACTACTACTACTACTACTACTACTACTACTACTATTACTACTACTACTACTACTACTACTACTACTACTACTACTACTACTACTACTATTTCTACTACTACTCCTACTCCTACTACTACTATTACTACTACTACTACTACTACTACTACTACTACTACTACTACTACTACCACTACTACCACCACTACTACTACTACTACTACTACTACTACTACTACTACTACTATTACTACTCCTACTACTACTATTACTACTACCACTACTACTACTACTACTACTACTACTACTACTACTACTACTACTACTACTACTACCACTACTACCACCACTACTACTACTACTACTGCTACTACTACTACTACTACTACTACTATTACTACTACTACTACTACTACTACTACTACCACTACTACTACTACTACTACTACTCCTAGTACTACTACTACTACTACTACTACTACCACTACTACTACTATTGGTAGTAGTAGTAATAGTAGTAGCTTAATTTTTGAGCAAAGGTTTTCTCACTCATTTCTGAGATTTCTGCGCTGGCTTTCTGTCCGATATCATATCATTTTGAATGTTCATCGAGTTGGAAGAATAAGTTAAATTATCACTCAATCAATGTTTCGACTGCCGTCAGCATTCTTATTTTCTGGTTTGTTCATCCTGTGCTCAGGTGGTGTGTATCACCCCTCTTCGTGATTCCCGTTTGGTCTTGCTTTGCTGATCCAAATGGCTTATTTTATCCTACTTGCCACACAAACAAAGGAAACACAAACCAGTTCCTCTGAAGACTGCCGACAGTAGTCGAAACGTTGAAGTTAGATTCAATTCCTAACTGTGCCATGACGAACATTTGTTTCTTGTTATTGTTATTATTGTTGTTGTTGTGGCTGCTGTAGTAACAGCTGCTGTAGCGTGTCCTGTTCCATTTTGTCAATTTCAGATGCAAGTACTTAATTACCTGGTTAGGCAAATATGCAAATTTTGTCGAAATGTTATTAGTACTAGTTGTGTGTGCTTTACCAAATAATGACCACTTGGTGAACATCTAGTAGGCCACAGTCAACAAGGGCACATATAATGTAAGAATTCCCTAATAATTAATTCGTGTTGCTATTTTTCCCTAATAGGCGAAACTAAAAAAATATACTTATATTTTTTTTATGTGTTTTATTTGTATATCTATCTATAGTTTGATGTACAGGTATTACGGGAGCGGCAAATCCTCACAAAGTGCTTTATTTTAGAAGTTAAAATGCCCCCCATACACACAACCAAATGTTATAACATTTGAAAGCTCTACATCTCCCTGTCGCAATAAGGCCTATTGTAGAGTGCCAAGTGGTGCAGTAAGCGTAAATCCGAGGTCAAACAAGGTCACCGTCAAATGTTGAATTTTCGAAATTGTGCGCTTCCGCAATAGTTTTAACATTACACTGGGCGTATATCTACTTAGCTTAATTACAAGATGGCCATGGCAATTATTTTTGGAACTATTATTATTTCCCCGTCAAACTGAGGTACGACATGGAGGTGTTATCTGATATGGTTTTTGAAACGCCGCGAACGTCATAAAGTTACAATGACTCTGTAAATACTTCATTTATATGCACGTATCATATACTGTGTGAAAAAAGCATTTCTTCCCGAAAAATGTTATATAACATGAAGCTGTCAGTTGATGGAGTAGGTGTGGAGCAACGATCAAGTGATAAATGTTCGAAATTGTGTCATTCCGCAAACGTCATACAATATAATTGGTTACGTATATCTACGTTACATATCTATTGATGGCAATGTCGTATATCGTTGGAAAGCTAACAGTCTCTCCGTAAAATGGGGCACGAACGGGAGCTACAAAATGGTGCAGTAAGTGTGGAGTGAAGGTTAAACAAGGTCACCATTAAACGGCAGACGTTCAAAATTACCCAACTCCCGTCACAGAAAATATGTGTATGTGGATGCAACCCTCGATTTTGAAGGTTATTTTAATGTCTAAAACTTGTGACAAACTGTTTTTGTATTAATTAATTGACATACTCCTGTACACACTTTTACATAAAACCAACTACTTTATGATTTGTGCATGTATTGTCTGTGTTATCTGGTGCTTACCTTTTAATTTACTCCTAAATATATATGATAGCCTAACATAAAACGTGATCTCCTCAAATGTGTTTATCGCGTAAATCAAAGTTGTTTACACACCCATTTATTTTTTGTAAGCCTGTTTGTATATATTCCTGTTGATATAATATGCATATTATGTATTACCACACATGCATTTGGTCATTAACATGACGTGAAAATCAAAGAACTTGCCCAAAATGTTAGGATGTTGAAGAAGAGTGGTGACAATCGTAGATTAGAACTCTACTCGCAACATAGTCAATATTGACGAGATAATTCAAAGTTCAACACCTGATAACACGGACAATACATGTACAAATCATAACATATTTGATTTTGTGCAACCGTGAGTACAAGAAGATGTCAATTAATTAATAAAACTATTTTGACACAAGTTTGAGTTTGTGACCCTCAAATAACCTTCAAAATCGACGTTGGCATCCACGTACACATAATTTCTTATCCCTTGTGTGATGGAACTAGCATGAGTTCCTGCTATTAACAAAAATGCAGTTAAAAGTATAACATCACATGTTGACTAACCTACTATATGCAGACAGACATCGTTACGAAAATTCATCTTTTGACGTCGCCCTTGTTTAAATTTCACTCCACAGTTAGAGCACCACTTTACAACTCCACGACTTATCTTTCTGAGGGGAATACACTATACTTTCAACCGGTTTGTAACGTGGCTTAGTATATGTAGAAAAAATAGCTACACAATTATGTTTGACCTTAGCTTGACTCGTACCATATCAGGTAATACCTCCATATTGTATCTCGTTTTACCGGGAACAAAATGTGTTTTCCAAATACATATGACTTGTCTATCTTGTGATTAAGTAAAGTAGATATGCGATCATTGTAAAGTTAAGACGATTGCGGAAGCGCACAATTTCGAAAAATCTTAATTTGACGGTGACCTTGTTTGACCTTGGATTCACGCTTACTACACCATTTGGCGGCTCTACAACAAGCCTCTTTGGGATGGAGAGACGTAGAGCTTTCAAACGATGTAACACATAGGTGTGTGTGTATGGGGGACATTTAAATCGGTCCGATAGGTGGTTCTACCGCTCGCCTATATGCGAATATTAATGAATTTGGAGCGATACAAAATAATAATAATAAACAAGTTGTTATTATAGTATATTCTGACATTATTTTAAAAGAATTCAAAAAACGACAATATTTAGCCAACTTGAGTTTAATTTCCTTATGTTCGTTCGATCCCAGATTACATCCCGTAATCACGTATGCTCGCATGCACTCATACACGCTCAGGCACTCTCGCGCGCACACACAAACACACACTCACACGCATGCATGCAAATAGACATACATTTTTGTTGGGGGAATTGGGCATATATATATATATATATTCTATATACATATATTCTATATACATATATATATATATATATACATATATATATATATATATTGCCATCAATAGATATGTACATCCACTTAGGGTATAATACGCATGTTTTCCAGTGGTGTTTACTTAAGGCGGTGTATGTTCACGGTCGCACGTTCACGTTCGCACGTTCACGTAAACGCACTAAACACGCAAACATACGTACACACTCTTACCGGATGGTGCTATTGCGAGTTTTGTTGTTGCTGCTGTTATTGCTATAGCATATGTTGCTGCTGATGTAAATAATCAACTATGTAAATTCAGAAACACAACGCTTAAAATATACGATTTTCAACAAGTACATATTTGTAGAAAGCGAAGGCAATATCGAGACATCACTCCTACACGCGTACGTACAATCAAAATTTATCAAACACAATTCACAGCCATCAATATATTTATATTTAAGTGTTCAATGCAGTGTTCTTCACCTTAGCTGAAAAGTTTGTGGCCATTCGGACATTCAACTTTCAAAAGTTGGTGGTCTCACATAAAAGTTGGTGGTCGAAATATTAACATAATTACACGAGTAAAATACATTTACAGCTGTAACGCACGGCAATTATTAATATACTAGTTCAGGCCAAGTCGGTCGTACATATTAAGTTACGATATTAAGATTAATGAATCATCAAATATAAAAAGACAACATAGGAAACAGTTTATTGTAGAAACAAAATCATCAATGTTGAAAATTATTACAAACAGCACGATACGAATGCCTGCAGGTATCTACTCAGAACTGGTGCCTAAAACCTGCAGGATTGTCGGGACGGTCAAACTCCAGCTATATCCTACCTGGAAACGGACAGTGACTAACTATCGAGTCCAACTCTTATTTGAAGTTGGGCATCCTCGTGTCGGATGTGTTAAACAGTTGGATAGCTGATGTGAGTTTGAAGTCAGCCACGTCGGGTGAATGCAGGTGGATGGTGATGAAAGCGGACACTGTGGACGACTTTTTTCATGCGGTTTCGAAACTCAGTCTTGAACTCTTCACTCGTTTCATTGTACTGAAGCCACTTTCACAATCAGCGGAACTCGCTGGAAGTGCCAGCACTAGGAGCAATACTCAGTCATTCTATCAGCATAGATCAGCTCGACATTTTGTTGTTTTTCAACTTGTTTTTGTCGCCTCGACTTCGTGGTTACAGTAAAATTGTAAACTAATTTCGATACCACACATGTTATTGCCATCATTTATCATTATACCATGTATATCTACGTTAAAAAATACCGCATCTTAGCGGACTTTTGAAGCCAAAAGTACGACCCAGTTTCCGACAACATATTTTGCTATATTGCTCACTGCAGTAACGTGTGGCCGCAGCGGTGTAGACTGACGCAAACCGGGTAGCACTTTGGGCCTCAAAAATATGCTAAGACAATATGTTTGCAGTGTAAATATGCCTGGATTGATGCTTGCGCGGATACTAAACAAGTGGTCCATTATTTTGCTTTTTTAAATCTCCCGGTCTTGCGGGCCGGCATTTTTTCAAAGTTTCCGGCCCAACGAAATATTTGACGGTCTCGGGAATACTTTCGAACACACGGTCTATGTATTGATGCACTTTTACAAACATTGTGTAGTTTGAAACATATCTGTCATAGTTTGAAAACTATCTTTTATTACAGCAGATTATCTAACAGTGCCACATATGTATCAACGGATAATGGTAATACAAATGGTATTTGTCACAACGTGATGAAGTTGAAATTTACACATACGGACACATAGACGAACACACATACGTACGCGCACATGCACACGCCAAACTCTCACACATATACACATTCTCTCTCTCACTCTCTAGCACACATACACACACACACACAAATAAAAAACACACACACACAAACAAACACACACAAACAGACATATAAACACATACTCACGCACACTCACACACACACACACACACACACACACAATCACACACACATACACACACATTCACACCCACACCCACACCCACACCCACACACACTCACACTCACACTCACACTCACACTCACACTCACTCACTCACTCACTCACTCACTCACTCACTCACTCACTCATTCTCTCTCACTCACTCACTCACTCACTCACTCACTCACTCACTCACTCACTCACTCACTCACTCACTCACTCACTCACTCACTCACTCACTCACTCACTCACTCACTCACTCACTCACTCACTCACTCACTCACTCACTCACTCACTCACTCACTCACTCACTCACTCACTCACTCACTCACTCACTCACTCACTCACTCACTCACTCACTCACTCACTCACTCACTCACTCACTCACTCACTCACTCACTCACTCACTCACCCACCCACCCACACACCCACCCACACACCCACCCACTCACTCACTCACTCATACACACGCACACGCACACGCACACGCACATGCACACGTGTACTGATCTATATTGCAAACTCAGCTTTCTGTAAATGTATGTGTTCCGTAAAGTTCGACCTGTCACATTGCATGGTTATGGTTGAGTTTGCATTCATGTACGAAATAGCGCCCGTACACACTTCAAATTGAACTGCAGGTCATGTGTTTACCATTGATTGGACGGCAACATATGTGACGTACCACAGCGTTCGCGCTTAATTTTAGTTGCAGATGATCTCTAATATGTATAGGCATACTTGGAGAGTACTTCCAAATTAATGTTTTTATAGCACAATAAGATGGTGAAGACAAGTGTTTGTATTAATGTTATGTAGAAGATTGTGTCGAATCAATCAGACCTGATCACTTACTGGATGAATATTGACTTATTCAAAGGGATAGCAGTAATTAACAATGTTCAATACACTGGGTCACCCAAGATTATTTTTCAAATTTTGAATATACAGGTGTACATAAAACATATACAAACAGTTTGTATCCACTTTTACCACAATTGATAGGTTGTATGTATAGCTGCACATGCTATTTCTTGATTTGAATACTACATTAGCATATTTAAGATAGGCTTTGTGATGTGGTACCAATTTGTTATTGTGTAATTTTTGTTATAACCTCGTTTGTGTGTAGTTTTGGTATTTCACGGAAATATATTGGTTACAAAGATAGGTACAATATAGCATTATCTGGAAGGGCTGGTGAAAACGACAACTCCTATATACAATGAAAGAGTCAAATATAATCATCCTTAAAAGACACAGTCGGCTTAGGTAACATAAATATTGACATAGGTGTATATCTGCTGATTGTTGTAGCGAATTATTTGCTCGCATTATTCTCACACGTCTGAAATCTTTGCCAGAACGTGAGTACCACGAGTACCAATGCGGTTTCCGCTTTAGCAGAGGAACTATAGACATTATATTTCCGGAAAGACACTAAACACAGCTACAAGGGAAAGCAAGGAACCAGCATTTGCCAAACCATATAGCATGTGTGAATATTACAAACGCTTTCGATTACATCAATAAAAATGGCCTCCACACTGTAGTGTTGTGCCTGTGGCGGCACCTCGTGGATTAAAGGGGGTTACTAAGTTGATTGCCATGTCATGTGTCATGTATTCGCCCGCACACGCTGCACTATCAAAAATCATACAACAGAGATACCACATCTGGCGACGAGCATGAGATATGTAGAAAGAAGAAGATACAGAGAATCTCGTGGTGGCAAGTACGACGCAGTTCGGCGTTTAGTGGCGTGACATTGATGGCGAAAAACTCACGCTGCACCAAAGAGCCTGTAGGCATACGGTGGCAGTGACGTGCTTGCTAATAAACAAGGCAGGCCGCAAGATGGCGTCAATAAACTTATCAATGTTCGCACCGTTCGATACGGACTCGGAGACACACACAGGTCCTAGGTGGCAAAAATGGGCAGGTCGGTTCTAAAATTTCTTGGTAGCAATGGACATTACCAATGACAATCGCAAAAAAGCCCTGTTGTTACATGTTGCCGGCGATAAGGTGTTTAAAGGAAATATAAATAAGGCATTAGCTAAAATCCTTTTTTCATGTGTACATAAAGTTTAACATTGTACGTAACATTTGACAACATTAAACAGATAAAGAAAAATACATTTGTAGCATAAATTCGATTTTAAGCCCGTCTGTGAAGCGATTCCCGCGGAAAATTACATTTTAATGAGCTAGACGATCACGTGGTATCGTGACGTCACTTATAACACACACTCGCATCAGGCCGCCCCTTTCCATGCATTCAGAGCATGTTTACAAGAATAGCTTTTGGGTCGAAACGAGCGTCAGAATGAGTTATTGTGCAATATTCCGACGTAATACAAATACTAGTCATCATAGAGGAACAAGCAGTTATCTTACGGTTCCAAGTCGACTAGGTTTCGCCGAGCTTTGGCTCGTTTTCAGAATAATTATATCGAATGCAACCAACGGGAGATAATCTACACCAATAAACATATATAGCAAGCAGATATTCTATCCAGCCACAGAAAGTAACGTGTATAATCTCATAATATCACTAGAATATCGATATATGAAGGAGTTGTACAATTTATCATAACAACTTAAATCAGTCAGTGAATTTCTATTGGTGCCGCTAGCTCAGTTGGTAGACGCGTTGGTTCCTTGCCATTTATTTTACAATCGGGCGACGCCGGTTCAATCCTGACCGCATGCAAACCATTGATTTTCTTTGCACTTTTTTGTTCATGTTTTCACGAAGTAATATAAAACAAATCATTTAGTATACTATGATGCACTGTTTGTAAATATTTGTAGTAATTATTTATTCGCCACACAAATGAAAATATGGTCATTATATGACGATGTTTCTAAATTTTATTTATCCAGACAGATCACAATCTGTTTTCACATATATAATTACAATATATTACCGTACAATATATTTACAATTCATAAATTATATATCCATTACATTATATTTGTTTGGATAAATAAAATTTGGAAACATCGTTATATAATGACCATATTTTTATTTTTGTGGCGAATAAATAATTACTACACAAATAACAATTACTTACAAACAGTGCATTATACTATACAATGATTTGGTTTATACTGTGAAGCCAAACATCAGCGTTGTAATTACTGTGCAAATGTTGGTATTTTTGAGAGTGCGTGTCGATCAAAACACTGATCAAATAGCAACCAAACGACGCACAAGAGGGCGCCACACAATCGTGCGCCAAGCGATCGATGGCAAAATAGGCATGTAAAACAACGGTCATACAGTCGTCCTAGCAATCTCAATCACGTTGTAGAAAGCAAAATATCTGACACTGATCATGACGCAGATGATGGGTTCATTGTGCAGAACACTACAGACAAGGAATCCCAGCCCAAAGCTATCGTCAAAATCAATGAGAAAGACGTCGTCGTGATTACAGAAAGTTGGCCTTGCTTAGACATTGTTGACGTGAAACTTATAATGCAATTAAAAATGGAATTACAATGTCTAAATGTAAAAGCAAACTGTACTGCTACGCAGTATCAGTAACTCCCACAGTAGGGCAGGTAAAATGGACCTATTAACCATCAAAGTTGTGAAAGGGAATCATGGCAATCTCATGAGTCCTCAGACGGCAAAAGAACTTGTTTTGCTACAAGTGTCGAACACTCAAGTTTTCAACAGTGTCAACACCTAAAACAGAAAAGTTCCCAGGCTTGTTCAATGTAGTCGGCAAACTGAAAGGTGATTAAGTGCACTTGTACATCGATCCAAGCGTCTAGACGGTAGCTCAGCCTCATCGCAACATTCCGTTCTATCAACGTAAAGTCGTCGAACGGGAATTTCAACATCTAGAACGCCCAGGTTAGCCCGATTTTGTTGCCCCAAAACGACAAAGCCAGGGCAAAATGCGCATTTGTGTGGATATGCGTCTTCCGAATCAAACAATCCAGCGAACACGATACATCACCCCAACAATAGGCGACCTTATCCTCCAATTAAATATCACCGCAGTTGTTTCCAAGATATACCTGCGTTCTGCATATCACCAGCTTAAGCTAGACGAAGAATCTCGTCAAATAACCAAATTTACGACGCACGTTGACATTCGACGTTACAAGCGTTTGTTCTTCGGAATAAACTGTGCTGCAATATACACAGGTGCTACTCCAGAGAGAGTAGCTGCAGTCATAGTGCAACATTACATGGATAATCCGGATCAGACAAACGTTGTGATCTCACTCCATCTGATCTGAAATAACAGCAGATCGAAGAGAGGCTCTCGCCATAGTTTTGGCAGTAGAACGTGTTCACTTGTACATTAATGGCAATCGCGTGACGACAATAACAGACCATGAACCACTAGACCATTATGGTCGCTTCGATTGCAAACGTATGATCTGCTAATCATATGCGAGCCGGGGAAAACAATCCCGGTGATTGGATGAGCCGTCATCCACTTCCCTGTACGTCTGAGCGCACATCGAAGTTTGTAGATGAACACACTGTTCAGAAGGCAATGACTCTGGAAGAGGTTAAGAGCGAGACTCGTATAGACAAGACGCTACAAGAAGTTATCAAATTCATTCAGAATAGAAAATGGGACGATCCGTGTAATGTTCCCGAAATTCACTCATTCCGCAATGTTCAGAGTCAACTGTCAGCCTCAAATAATGTCATTTTGAGAGGATCTCAACTGGTGTTGCCTAAAACACTTAAAAAGAAAGCTATATTCATATGGCTCATGAGGGACATCTGGGAATCGCCAAGACAAAACGCAACGCCTTCTTCGAGTAAAGGTATGGTCCCACAATATCTACAAGATGACAGAGCAAGCCATAAAGCCATGCAAGAATGTGGGAACTTCCGCCAAGTCATAGGACGGTGGTTTCAGCAGATTTAGAGGACTATATGGTCTGAAGAGCGATTACATATTGGTATTGGTGGGCAAAACCTCTCGTTATCCTCTGACCCATGTAGTGAAGTCTACAAATGCTTCAACTGTGATTCCAGTCCAGGATTCCATATTTAGCATGTTTGGAATACGGACGTCCGGAGTACTTGGGATTTCATCATAAACGAATTAATCGTCTTTGGCCTAAAGCTAACTCGGAGGTTGAGCGTTTCATGAGAAACATGAACAAAGTTGTGAAAGCTGTGGCTGTAGAAGGAAGATCATGAAAACAGGAGTTGCGTTTTCTTCAAAATTACAGAGCAACTCCCCACAGCACTACCGGGTGCTCGCCAGCAGAGCTGCATTTCAATCGTTCACTAAGAATGAAATTGCCAGAGATCAGCGACATGCAGGATGACAACGTGCTGCGACAGCGAGATTTCCAGGCAAAGCAGCGACAGAAGCAATATGCAGACCGCACAAAACGCGTTCACCCATCAAATGTGCACATCGGAGAAAACATTATCATAACATGGCGACAATCATACAAAGCCATACCAAGGTTCAACCCGGAACCTTACGAAATGGTGGAAGTGAGAAGGCCGATGATCACAGCACAGTCTGAGACTGATGATCACGAAGTCACTCGAAATTTTAGTTTCGTGAAAAGACTGCCTGAACTACCAACTCCAATCAGAGACACTCACACGCAAAAACTGAACAATCAACCTTCTGAAATATATGACAATGGAGACGCAATAGTCGAACAGATCTACAATCTGCGTTCTCCTTTCGAACGAAAGAAGCCCGATTATCTCAAATATTCCGTCACTGGTTGAAACGTTCTAATTAGGACTGATAATTCATGATTCGTTCATTTAATTACTGTTGTGGGAGTTTACAATTAACATAGATATGAATCTCGAGAAGTCGTAGTACATGGACATGATAGCATGTAATTTAATACCATCTTGTTTTCTATATAATTAATTGAGAGACTGTGCCATGTGTTAACACATACAAATGAATGCAAAAAACGAAAACTTTTTAATTTGCACAATACCATTCTAATAGTAGAGCGTCGCATGTTTTGTCAGAAGACATGTTGTAATTAAGTATGTTCTCGCTACATGTAGGTACTAAGTTTGTTGATTTGATTACAGCTAGGAACTTAATCGTAGGTTGGAGGACATGTACAGTTTAGTGCCTGTAGCGGCACGTCGTGGATTAAAGTGGTTACCAAGTTGGTTGCCATGTCATATGTTATGTAGCACGCCACAATAACACAAATCACACAAAACAGACACCAAGAGAAATGTGAATGTCCACCAATCCTCCTCAATCGTACTCCAGCCTTCCACTGCGGTGCGCAATGAATGCACTGTTCAGGCCGATGGTTTGATAACTGAAGCCTTCCCCATCAAAAACAGGGAGAAGAAGGGAATTAGTCTGGCCCAGATTCAGTCTCCAAAATGCTTTTATATAGTCATGGAATATTGTGATGATGCAGCCTTTTGCTCATACTCCGACGAGCAGGTGCAATACATCTTAGGCAGCTTCTCCAATATTGTGTCAGTGACTTTACTGCCTCAGATTATGAGTTAGCACGACATCACTACATGGTGACTAGAAAGACAACGATGCTGAATATACCCAGCTTGCTCGGCACACGGCATTCAGACGTAAAATTGTGCATATCTCACATTCCTGGCATCGGTGCAGTCTCGGGCCCTTCAACAATTTATCTACAGTTACTCAGAAATGTTATCATATTATTGTTGATATAAAGAACCCGTTTTCTGAAACCATCAAATTTTTTGGGCGAAACAGGGCGTCAAATTAGTCAATAGCATTATTTACAAACATAATACTCACACTGTCCCATAAGAATCGTAAATCCATCGGGCAACCCTTCGGCCGCCCGGCATCCAACCCACATCGGGACGCTGGTCCTGTCCCGGCCGCTGTTTTTTCGAAAAACAAGAAATAATTTTAGGGTTGTATATGTTCAGCGGGTATTTAAGCGTACGTCGCCACCGATACACAACAGGCTGCGTTCACAATAAAACGTTGGATGACTACTGCAAAATAAACAAAAACAACTAAATATATATATGTGTTTTATTGTTTAGTAGTCAACATTTATGTGTACAGCAAGCATCTGCACAAGGAGAATTACTGAGAATTACGAAGCTTAAACATTCGTCCGCCACAAGTTCCAGATACATCGAATCGATGGCCTACTTGTTAAGATGGCATAATTGTTCATGTTGAGCTGACCCATGGTCGTTCGGAATTTTGACTTGATGCGAGCAAGCCCTAAAATCTGTGTCTCTGTTGAATAGGCCATGATTGGCAGACACATTGCAGGTTCCACCACTCTCGTGTAGAACGACAGGTACTTCGCAAAGTTATATCGTTTCAGTAACTCTGTGACGGCGGGGAGAATGGGCAACAACCCTAAAAAGTATCGCCTCTCTTTTGAAGATGTTGCAGTCGTCGTCGGGGTGGAGTTCTCGAAACGCCAGATCTATGGCGATCTTAAGCAGAGCAGACTCGCCATGGCCCACCATCGTTATGTCGTCTATGTCATAGTTGAGTCGATGCCAAAAAAACACTTCTTTGAGCAGCTCCTTGAAGATCCGGGAAATATATTGCTCATGAAGCAGCTCAACTTGACCGGTGACGGAGTTTATCTTCACTTCTCTTCTGGCAGCGCACTTGAGCCAAAGTCCTTCGTTGTCGACCCCCTCTGCGACACGCACAACAATCTCATGGAATTAAGATCACGAGTCCGTACCAGCTATTACAACGCTCCTGCAGTCGCGCGCGGAGAAAACTGGTCGTGTGTCCTACGATCGTGAAAGGCCGAACTGGTGCTTGTGAAACACGGTGGATATAGCAGTGAGGGCGCAGTGTAGGTCTTCCAAATCTCGAAAGAAGTAGTAAATGTAAAGGTCGTTGAGCACGCTAAAGTGATCTCTACCAAGTCCCGCTCTCTTGCTCCGTTTTTCATCTTGCTCGCAAAATAGTCTAGCAGTTGTCTTCGAATGTAACAGTCACAGCTTTCGAGTTGCTCAGCCGTCGAGTTTCCGACAGAAGTTTCACCGTGTTCGGTGGTGAGTGGGTCGGATTATTGTGCTTTGGTTTCTTACCTGCATGGTGCACCGGTTCGTCGAAGAACTCCCCTCTTGCCGAGTCTTGGAGATCCCCGCTATTGTTGTTAATGGGCGAACCATCTTCAGCTGACTCTTCACAGTCTCCACCATCAGAGCTTTCCCGATTCAGCTACTAGCTCAAACAAACCCTTCGCCGTTTTATATTACCTATTTTGCCTATCCCGCATATATGTTAAAACTTACTGAAAGTTGGAATGGCGTCAACAGCAGCCCTCGCTGGATACACACACATTAATGTCGACATGAATACGTGGCATTAACATAAAGGGGCATACGTATAAATTATAATTTGTTTCCAAAAGGGTATCATCCTGTGTATTGCAGGCCCGTGGCATGGATGCTTTTGGTGGTAGCTGAAGCCTCAGATCCTGTCTATAGGACTGGCAACGAAGACGAGATGACGGTGGGGGGGGGGGGGGGTGCTGTTAGAGATTGTTTGCGGTAATGTTCCATGTGTTTTCACGAGTTGCACTCAACCCGTGGATGCTATCGTACATGACGAGGGAAGACGATGGGCGGGAGGAGGAGGGATGCTATTAGATAGTTTGTTGCGGAGACGTTCCGCCCATAGTACCCGAGCATATGGGCCTGCTTTCACATGGATCATGCAGCAATGCGTGCTTTGGTTACGCCAGTGACTTACACATTGTTCCGAACATACACACTCTGGGCACTATAAATACAGCGCTGTGCCTGAATGAACGTTTTTAAAATAGAAAAATCTGGTAGGAAATAGAGCTATAGGATCTAAAACCGATGAATATCAAACTAATTTAGGGAAATGGTATTGACAGTTCATCATTATCATCATTGTACAGCCCTAGTGTCCCGTGGTTGGGTGAAGGCCTCAGCGTGTCGTTTCCAAATCTGCCTGTCTTGCGCTATCCTCTGCCTGATGGTGCCCTTCCAGTACTCGTCTAGGTCGTCTCTCCATCGTCTCGCTGGTCTTCCTCTATATCGTTTCCCTTCGTAAGGTCTCCGCGTTTTGATACGCTATGTCCATCGGTTATCTCGTAGTCTGCTAATGTACCCTGCCGAGGTCCACTTCTGTTTTCTGATTTGTTCTATCACGTCTATGACCTTTGTCTTCTGTCTTACCCAGATATTTGTTTTTCTTTCCCGATATGTGATGTTTAACGTACTTCTTTCCATCTTTGTTTGTGCGGTTGCAAGCTTGTACTTTGCCTGGATGGTGAGTGCCCATGTTTCCGCGCCGTATGTCATCGCTGGAAGTACGCATGAGTTGAGGACTTGTCTCTTCAAGCAGGTTGCAAAGTTACCCTTGAAGATGTCCTGGTGTTTGGCAAAAGCTGTCCAGCCGGCGGTGATTCTTCTTTGAATCTCCTTGTCTTGGTTTTTGTCTCTGATACTGTATCGCTGTCCCAGATAGACGTAACTTTCAATTCGTGGCGGTCACCCTCAAATCATTGATAACATAGTCTCAGGGAGAATAGCTGCATAATATGTGAATGTGTCACTGATCAGCGAAGTCTTCGTAACTAGATGGCTCAGGTCTAGTCGAGTGCAGTTTATTTACGTCAACGCTTGTGAATGCGGTCGGCAACGGTGTTCAATGAAACAAGGAACAATGGAAATTTAATTAATTTTATTACATACATGATAACAAAACAGAACCTCTTCCATAGTAACAATAAACACAACAAAATCTATCTTCTAGTCTACACTACCTCGGCTCTCAGATAATCTTTGAAACACCCAAATTACTAGAACGGCCCGTTCAAAAAATTAAGTATTATTCACACTCAAGATAATTTCACTCAACAACCCATTACTCGGCCCGCTACATATAACTGTCATTGCCCTTTCGCTCCCCTTCTCTGCTGTGTAGAGACCCCGGTCCGCACATTTGGAGACGCCACCACACTTGTATAATGGGAACAACACCTTTTTGGTTCTCATACAAACTAGCTTGTTCTCATGTTGCCTACCTCTACGCACCGGGGTGACACTTCGCCATTTCAGCCCCGTTTCCTTCGTACATTTGTCCACGTCTCTGATCTTTGCAAGACTCTTCTGGGCACCGGGTGACACCACGCCATTACAGCCCCGTTATCTCTTCCAAATTTACACGTGCCAGATCTCTGCCAAAGATAATATTTGCTAACTGCCAATGTGTTATATACCCAGTCCTGTTTGCATAACACATGCAAGTTAATTAAAGGCTAATTATAAGCATGCGTCAGTGGTCACACCTTAACACCTGCGCTAGTCTTTTATTAATTACGCAATTCAATCTACTCTGGCAGTTTAGTTGTTCTTGCTGCCAGATCTTCACAAGCAGAGTATGTATTCGCGATGTCACTTTTGTCTCCTCCATATTTATAAACTTCGACAGGGATGTCATCAGATCCAGTGGCTTTCTTGTTTTTATTTGTTTAATAGCATTCATCGTCTCTTCATATGTGGGTATTTCATCGAGTTCAGTTCTGATCTTGTGTTGTGGAAAATTGTTGAAAACACACGGGTCAGCTATAGAGTTTTGGTTAAGAAAATCATCAAAGTGTTCTTTCTAGCAAGTGTTAATGCTGTCCTCGTCCTTATGGAGAGTGCTTCTCTCCTTGGATCTAAGTGGTATTGACCCATTAATTGAGGGACCATTAATTGTCTTTATTGCGTTGAAGAAGGCAAGTTGTTGGTATCAGCAATGATATGTATTTCTTCATCCTTCTTGGTCCACCACCGGTTCTTTAGGTCACGGGTCCTTCTTTGGCTTCACGGTGAGCATTTTATTACATGTGAAGTTTGGGTCTTGCTGCCATGTTTTTTGCTTTTCATATGTGATCAATCAGTTATGGTATCTCAGCATTATTTCAGCTTGGTTGTATGTCCAAGGATTTCTTCAAAGGCACTTGTTATAATGGATTTTAATGAGTGCCAGTCATCGTAGATGTTCCTAGAGGTAGCGTTTACAAGTTCGTCCTGGTGTGCTTGGTTGATGCACTGATGGAAGAGAGAACGTGTTTGTCAGTGTTCGTTAGTGCAGAAACGTATATCATTTTAGCGGCATAGTATGTGTTGGAGTCGTCGTTTGGCAGCGATCGTGATAACCACTTTGGTATAGATTAGTCGGTTATCTGTCCAACATTCGTCTGCACTAATCATGGCACGAGTGATGTGTACGTCTTTGCGGTACTTAGTTCTGACTATCACATAATCACTCAAGTGCCATTGTTTGGATGTTGGGTGTTGACATGATGTTTTGTAGCAGTTCTTTTGACGAAAGAGAGTGTTTGTAATAACAATATTTCGCACTTTTGTATACAAGTGACATGTCATGGTGAACAAAGAAAACTGGATGACTGACGATATTCTAAAGTTGATGGACGAAATGAGGACAATTAAGCAAAATTGTGATGCATATATAGCAATGAACAAGGATATAACGACCAAATGTAATCTGGCGAAAGAGGAATGGCATAATGAACATTGCAAAGACATTGAACAGAAGCATAAGCACGACACAACATCCATGCATGCTAGAATAAGAGAAGTCACAGGGAAAAG
Source organism: Escarpia spicata (assembly GCA_963995525.1). Lineage (NCBI taxonomy): Eukaryota > Metazoa > Annelida > Polychaeta > Sabellida > Siboglinidae > Escarpia > Escarpia spicata. The sequence goes on from OZ023213.1 coordinate 18,944,482, forward strand.
AATATGATCAGCTACAGGTTGCCTGAAATCTAAAGAAGGACACATAATAATGGACAAAGACAACATACTCGAGAGATGGTCAATATATATATGTATAGGTGAACTGTACGTTGATGAAAGGGGTGAACAACCATCAATTAAGAAGAACTTTGATGGTCCTCCTTTATTGAAGGACGAGGTTCGAAAATCCATTAGATCAATGAAAAAAGGGAAAGCTGCTGGACCAGATAATATTATCATTGAAATGATTGAGTGTTTAGAGGAATTTGGTATTGATATAGTAACAGACTTCTTGACCAAAATATATGAGAGCGGAAAAATCCCAACTGATTTATTAAGATCCATTTCTGTAGCAGTACTAAAGAAACCAGGGGCAATTGAATGTGAACTACACCGTACAATTAGTCTCATGAATCACTTCACCAAGATGTTGCTTAACATTATTATGACCAGGATGAGAAACACACTAAAGCCGAAAATTGATTGAGAGAGCACTGGAAGTGCAGAAAGATCTGTATGTATGGTTTATTGATTACACAAAGGCATTTGACAGAATTCGTCACAGAAAAAAAAATATAAATGCTGGAGAATTTGAACATTGATGGGAAATATCTGAGAGTTGTGAGAAATCTGTACTCGGAACAAACAGCAGCAATACGAATAGAAAATGACATAAGTGAATTTCAAGAAATGAAACGTGGTATAAGACAAGGGTGTGTCATTTCACCCGATCGTTTTTACTATACAGTGAGATCATCTTACGTACATTAGAAGATATGCCAGGTATTCAAGTAGGGGGATACAACATGATTCATTTACAATATGCAGACGACTCGGTACCGATTGCTGAGAACGAAATAGATCTACAACATATGCTAGATACAGTAATAAGGGAAAGTGAGAAAAAGGTCTGTCCCTGAACGAAAAGAAAACAGAAATCATGGTCATATGAAATAAAAATTACACTCCAACATGCAACGTGGTAGCATGTGGCACTGTTTTGATGCAAGTCCGAAGTTTTAACTATCTGGGATCACTAATAACATCCGACGGTCGATGCAACGATGAGATCAAGAAACGAATGGCTCAAGCCAAAACAGCTTTTCACAACATCAAAAACATTTTAACAAATCAAACTATATCAATTGAAGTGAGAAAACGCGTACTGCAATGTTACATAGAGCCCATATTGTAATATGGATGTGAATCCTGAACAATAACCAAACATTCATAAAAAAAACATAGAAGCCACCAAAATGTGGTTCTTACGAAGAATGCTGCGAGTGTCATGGACTGCAAAACAAAACAATTAAGTCATCCTGAGGACAGCCAAACCAAAAAGCAAGATCATCAACAAAGTTAGAACACAACAAGCACGATCATAGGCCATGTAGCTTCATGTTGAATTGCATGAGTCGTTCACTGATTCCGACAGTTCATGGAGACTGTTCAAAAGCTCAGTTTTGATGGCAAAGCCAACTCCATGAATCTTGCGATTGTCCTTTGGTTTCTCTTTCCAAAATAATGTTTATCCACATCCATGTTCTTTAAGTTGCGCTTATTCTGCTATACCCGGCTTACTAAGGGCAGCGATACCTATGTCTAATCGTCGGAGCTCATGGAGCAATGATCGCAGTTCAACGTTGTGGTCTTATATTGCTAGGGTTGTCCATCAGGGTTTTATTGTTCCAGGTTCCGAGTTTCTTTGTTTGCTTAGTTGTCTTTCGACCGCAGAGTTGGTGATCCCGCTGGATGCGGTTTTACAGCCAGGTAAGGCAGGCTATTTTTGGGACACATTTTGTAGCGCCTTCCCCAGACTACGGGTGAGCAAAGCAGTCCTGAAGAGGGCTGCTCAGACACAGCTACGAACACCGAGCTACACTTCTGCCTCAGTCGGGTATAGAACGTCTATGGGTAAATGCCGCCTTTTGTGCCAATTCGTAACGAGAAGCTCCCAGACCCACAATCCTGCTCTCGTTGCCACTACTTCGTCGCCATAGGGCTTGCGTTGAGGTGACCAATTCCATGGAAGGGCCTGTGCGAGATTTTTTTTTTAGTGGGAAGTCAAATGCACAATAGACTCCACACTGTCTCGATAAAACATTACTTGGGTACACTGTACGATTGTAGGCAACATTGTGCTGCAGCACTACATCCGCTTTCACAGCCGTTGATAGAAAGAGTCCTCTTCTTCCGCCTGATCCATCATTCATGGACTTGATTTTCTGTAACGGTTTACTCCCTTCGCCTTTAGCTCGAGAACCTGGTCGCAAAGCAGCGATTGCTGATTACACAAAGCTGGGGCATGGGTTGGTGACAGTGGCATACATTGAATTGCTTGATTTAATTTTATTATACAGCGCTTTGAGCATATTGTGTATATTGCGCTGTATAAATATTATATATTATTTTTATTATAATTATTTTACAAATAAATACAACAATCTGCAACACCTTCCATCTATGTCTGCGGCGAATCTTGGGGAACTCTTGGAGAGACCAAGTAACCAACATCAAGGTCCTCTCTCGTGCTGGCCTCCCCACCATGTATATGCTGATCAGACAACGCAGGTTACGCTGGCTTGGTCATGTACGAAGGTTGCAAGATGGCTGCATCCCCGAAGACATTCTCTACAGCGATCTGGCTTACGGCCGGAGGACTGTTGGACGGCCCCAGCTGCGCTTCAAGTATGTCTATAAACGTGACATAAAGGCAATACATACCAACCTTTAGTCCTGGGAGGAGAAGGCCACTGATCGCCCCAGGTCGAGAGGTGTTCTACGGAACCAGCTCAGGGCAGGTGAATAACAGCTGCGGAGCCTGGCTGAAGACAAGAGAGCCCGTCGAAGGGAGCACCAACTCTCTAGCCACCCAGAGACGACCTATATATGTGACCACTGCGGAAGGGACTGCCACACCCGCATCGGTCTCATCAGCCACAGCCGACGCTGTCTCAGATGCAACAACACCAACTAGGGCGCGTCATCCATGGTCGACTCCTGACCAACGGAGACCTAATACAATAATCTGCCAAAAAAAGTCATACAAAGGTTTCCATGATCATTAATACTATGTCACTATTATAATAAAGTTGTTTGATATAGCTATTTTTAATCCACATAACAAAACATCTAACATCTTTAAAAAAATTAAGTATTAACAACAGGAATCATTTATAATAAATCAAATAGAATATCGTATAATAATAATTACAAAGAAACTATTTCCGAAAGGGGGCATGCATGCCGTAATGCCCACCTAAATATGCCATTTTCAGATTATAACCAGAATGAATCAGCATATAATTGTTATCATTTTTTTTCATACTGCTGACATTATTGATATCAAAAACTGTTAAAACTGTTGAACCATTCAGTAATTGTATGACAAGCACACCTCTTAACGACATTTATTAATTCACCTGTCACTATATTAACGCTCGCATATTATTTTCAAGAAAGAAAACAATGATTTGTTTGCAAAATAAAATGTTTGTAAAACACAACACAAATTATTATAATTGTATCATAGCTATGATGGATTGCCTCTGATAAACAATATTAAAATGCACCAGTATTTACACAAACCAACATTTGTAACAAAACCACTTGCTGTCAATACTACATTTAATGTAATCTTATTTAATAAAATATCGCGTATTTTATTTACGTTTTTTTATAATTCAAATATATATTGTGATCTATCCCCACGTCTGAAGTCAACCGTAACGTGGCGCCACCTGCCGGAGTGTACATGGGAACAAACGAATACACGCAAAAACGAGTGAATATCTTGTACATTTTGGTCAATAAAATACAGTAAATTTAATTGTTTGATCACGTGACAAGTGTTTGTGTATGTGTTGTATATATATGATGTGAAGCTTGGTGACAGTAGGTGACCGTTGTCATATGTTTAGAGGTGCGGTCCTAAACTGAAAAAGTACCTAAAGAACATTAACCTGGAAATGTGTGTACTAAAATCAGATTCAGCGCTCAGAGATAAATTCAACGTAGCAGTTCCAAACAGATTCAATGTTCTAAATGACATTAAGGACATGGACGAGCAGTGGGAACAAATGATGGAATTAATCACACAGGCTGCAGAAGGAACTATTACTAGGTAGTGCAGAAAAGGAAAGAACAAATGGATGACTGACTACATTTTAAATTTGATGGACGAAAGGAGAAAAATTAAGCAAAATCGTGAAGCCTATGTAACAATGAACAAAGATGTAACAGTCAAATGTTATCTTGTGAAAGAGAAGTGGTTTAACGAACAATGAAAATAAATTGAACAGAATCATAAGCACAACAAACAATCCATGCATGATATAATAGGAATAAATCACATGGAAAAGATCATGCTCAGTTACACTTTGCATGAAATCTAAAAAAGGAATCATAATAATGGACAAAGACAAAATGTTCGAGAGATGGTCTCAATATATTGGTGAGCTTTACAATAATGAAAGGGGCGAAAAATCCTCAATTAATAAGACATTTTATGGTCCTCAAAATAGTGAGGGATGAGGTTCGAAAAGCCATCAGATCAGTGAAAAAAGAATGCCGATGGACCAGATAATATTACCATTGGAATGATTGAGTGTTTAGATAAATTTGGTAAGGATATGGTAACATACGTCTTGAAGAAAATAGATGACATCGGAAAAATCCTAACTGATTTATCAAGATTCATTTCTGTAGCAATACCAAAGAACTCAGGCGCGATTGATTGTGAACTACACCGTCAAATTAGTATGTGAAGTAATTTCGCCAAGACGTTGCTTAAACACATTATGTCCAAGCCGAAAACAAAATTAAGCCGGAAATTGCTGAAGAACAGTGTGGATTTGTAGAAGATAAATGTACAAGTAATGCAATACACATCCTACGAACACTGATTGAGAGAGCTTTGGAAGTTCAGACAAATCTGTATGTATGTTTTATTGATTACACAAAAGCATTTGACAGAGTTTGACATGAAGAAATCGTATAAATACAGGATAGTTTGTACACTGATGGGAAAGAACAGAGAGTTGAGAGAAATTATGGAAACAAACAGCAGCAATACGAATAGAAAATGACGCCAGTAAATTTAAAGAAATAAAACGTCGTGTAACACATCCCTCAATCTCTTTTCATAGAGTGAAATCATCTGAAACATTACAAGATATGCCAGGTATTCAAGTAGGGGGATATAAACTTGAATCACTTATGATATGCATATGACACTGTACTGATTGCTGTGAATGAAATAGATCTACAAGAGATGCTAGATACAGTAATAAGGGAAAGTGCGAAACAAATGTATGTCCCTGAGAAAAGAAAACAGGAACCACGGTAATCTCAAAGAAAATATACTCTCCTACATGCAACATAGCAGCACATGGCACTGTTTTGAAGCAAGTCCGAACGATTGACAATCTGGGATCACTGATAGCATCCGACGGTCGATGCAATGATGAGATCAAGAGACGAATTGCACACTACAAACCAGCTTTTCACAACACGAAAAACATATTAACAAACAAAAAGATATCATTTGAAGTAAGAAAACATGTACTGCATTGCTACATAGAGCCCGTGTTGCTATACGGATGTGAATCCTGGACAATAACCAAAAGTTCACAAAAACATAGAAGCCACTTAAATGTGGTTCTTAAGAAGAATGCTGCGAATGCCATGGACTGCAAAGTAAAGCAATGAAGCCATCCTTAAGACAGCGAAATCAAAACGAAATTTCATCAAAACAATTAGAACACAACAAGCACGATTTCTAGGAAAAAGCGTAGAACATATAGTAACAATAGGAAAGATCCAGAGGACGCCAGAGAATAGAAGTCGTAGATAGCCCGGCAACATGGTATGGAAGGAGCACAACAGAACTGCTACAAACGATAGTGTGGTTTGGAGGGCCATGATTGCCAGACTATATATGACAGACTATCTATGCCAGACTATCTATGCATGTGACAGACATGTCAGGCACGTAGAAGAATAAGAAGATATATACCTACTCTTGTAGAGGATGCTATCAAGATGGTCCGTAAATTCTCGGAAAGCGTCATTATCGTCATCAGAAATCTGTGGTAACATATAATCTGCTCCGTAAGTAAACATATAGAAAGTGAATGATATATATATGAACACTTATAGAATATGTTTCAATAAACAGCTATTAACAAAAAACGATAATTCACCAATTCCAAGTTACAAGTAAAATGTAAGCAAATACAACACTTGCTTCATGTTTTGGAATGTATTTATTCTTACCTCAAACATAATCGCCAGAACCGCGATGCTAATCTCGTCCTGCAGTGCAGCGTAATGTTTTTGTACTCGTACGAAACATGGAACATATGCATCTGGAATGTTGATATTATAGTCGGATTTTTAATCGAGAAAGCCAAATGGTTCTACAATTATCAATTGGTCCCACTGGATTCCTTGCCTCTGACTTCAATATGTAGGTTTAGCCACCTAATTGATTATATGTGAGCAAGGCATACTTCTTATCCTGCGAACAGGACGTTCATGAACAGATAGGTCTTGTGATATTGATGAAATATTTGAAAATGAAAATAAACTAAATTTTTGATAATTAATATATTCTGAATGAATACAAGAAACCGGAATAAATAAACGTATAAGGGAACTCATAATGATAGTTAGATATAGGTTACGTAGGTCAATAATAATATATGAAGGAAGACAAATGATGGCCCTAAAATCGAACCGTGTGCCAAGCCGCACGTCAATGTTTTCTATTACGCTTACAAAACAATATAACTTATTGTAAACTTCAGTTTATCGTCTAAACCAGGAGAGTACGTGCTTTCTGATGCTAGCAGAATAACGTTTTAATAGTGAACCTACCACGTTGTGTCTATAGGGCCAAAGACTTCAAATACATTAATAAATACACATGTTAAAGGTGTTGTTATCAATTCAACTTTTTCTTAAACTATGCTGGTATTGTGCTATCACGCAGGACTGTTTCAGAAAGTGATTCAATATGTCATATAGAGGAAACATGACTGGATCGAACATGATTTAACATTATAGAAGCCATGCTATGTTATTTTTATGTTTTCTTATTAATTATGTTACATGTAGTTTACTTGATTCCATCCCGAATAAAAGTAACTATTACAAATAATCTTTATTAAAATAGTTATGTTATTTGTGGACTTATGTCTTTCAACACACACACACACACAATATTTATATTATTTGACCTGGTACTGGCATAAAATTAAATATATCATGTTTAGGAGAAACCGGATGTCGTAATATACATTCCTTTAAAGGTACATATTTGTGTGATTTCCAACAGGTCTGATGGGTCGTTGGTCACACACACACACACACACACACACACACACACACACACACACACACACACACACACACACACACACACACACACACACACACACACACACACACACACACACACACACACACACACACACACACACACACACACACACACACACACACACACACACACACACACACACACACACAAACACACACACACACACACACACACACACACACACACACACACACATACACACACACACACACACACACAAACACACACACACACAAACACACACACACACACACACAATAAATGTATTGAAGATTTGAAGAAAAAACATGGGATATCGTAGTATCGCTATTAGAACATTTCCCATTCGTGTGCTATCAGGCGAAACAACACATAGATAATATAACATGCAACTAACTCGAAATACGGGTATCATGCTTCAAGTGGTCGAAAGTGATCAATTACTCGGGCTTCAAGTAGACTACTTCCTTATTTGGAACAGAAAACATGCACATCACGATTCTGTTTGTTCACCATAAATATCCTTCACGTGGATACTCGGGGGCCAACACAGTTGATCGTTATAACACGTCTATATTTAACTTGTCTTGTGTCGTAGTCCGCGTCCATTTTCTACGTTTGATGACAAAATACAACTCCAGTGTTACTTTACGCCAATACCGAAGCTATGCATCTCAAGGTATGTATCCCGTAGTTGAAAATCACGATATCCAGTTAGTAACCTGTTGTGAAACGAGACTTGTAACAGAAAACAAGTGTCATATATAGGTAGTGGTCCCACGATTCGATTTTATCGCTCGTATAATTTCGATTTAATTTTGCGAAAAGGCAAAACAACATTGTATCCACTACTATGACCAATACGAATGTTAGCGTGTTTGTGCAACTGACGAACAGAGTTTTGGTAAAATCATCTCTCATAGCCCACAGGCAACGTATCTCAAAAAAATCAAGAGACTGCATCTCTTGCGATCGTATGGTCCAAGTTGCTGCGCAATATATTACTATAGGCAGCAAATGGGGTTTTCATTCTTATTGAGATGCCTCTGTTTGAATTTTTTATCTCTGAGTGTACAAAAGGTTGCTGACGCTAAGGCTATTCGTTCTGTCAAATATATTTCAATATAAGGTACAATGCTGCCTATGAAACATACCTATCTCACAGTTTCGAGTTCTTCATTTTCCAGGAACATATGCTTGTGTTATGAGGTGATTTATTTGGAGAGGTTGATTTTATAAATAAGAACTGGCAATTCTGCAACGTGAACACATTCAAATAATTCTCGAAATTTGAATCTGTTGGTGAAGGCATAATACCAGTAGGCCGTGTTTCACAAACACGTTACATGTATTACAGATGGAGTGATTTGCAAGCTAGTGTTTGTTTTGTGAATTTAGAAGGTATTATATACCAAAGTCAATTCGCCGTGTCCACTCAATGTGCTTCATCAAATAAACTTCGGAAATCATTTATGCAATATGCACATAATCCATTTCTTCCCTTATTGTTATATAACTGTTTCACTGTATTCTTTTTTGCAGCTTTCAGGTGGTACCCGGAGCGTAGTTCTACTATTGTTGTTGGCGATTTTCTGCTCCCTTTCTCCACAAACGGCTGGCAACAACAAATTTGTGTACTATTTAAAGTGCCTCGATGTGTGTATGAAGGAAACCAAAACGTGTGTCAGTGATTGTGAAGTGAAGATCACTTGTAAGGCTTCTCGAGAGTTCTGCAAGAAGTTGTGTTATAGGAAGAGGATAGCATGCTATAAGAAATGCTACAAACAGGAAGTGACGCTGTACTCCGAAAACCATCCAGACGAATAACAGTACATTGATTGCATGCGAGTTCGGCACATTCCCATCGCATGCTAACAGTAAATTAATCAATACGGAGGGCTTGCGATACTGTGGAAACATTCGAAAAATAACGTTTGTTGTAAAGTAAATATATCTTCTGAACGAAAAAAGAAACCGGAGTTTATCTCAATTAAAGGAAGCTGATAATTGTTAATGATAAGTTTTATAAGTCGTTAATATATTAAGTATTACAAATAGGGGTCTTAAAACAGAACGTTGTTGTATGCCACACGTCATTGTGATGTAATTAGTATATTTGTTGTCATGCGAAATATGTTTTATTCTACACTTCCGGTTACACTTTAAAAAATGATTATATGTGCCTTGAGATATTAGCAGACTACCCCTTCTAATAATGCAATTACACATGGTTATATAAGGTCAATGGTTTCAGTTACATTAATAAATATATTTACATGACAATGGCTTTGTAGCCAATTCCAATTTGTGTAAGACAATGCTGGCATTCTGCTATCGTGTGGGACTACTACTGTTGTCGTTCCCAAGTCCTGATTCAACTGTGCTCCATGCTGCATTTAAAGAAAACTCAAACATTTGTTCCTTTCTTCCAACAAGTCTGTTTTTTATTGATAGTTTAGCATTATAATTACCAAGAGGGATGTTCACTTGTTCCCGTCATTAAAGGACAACATATTTGTTTAGTAAACAGCATCATTCATACAACAAAATTGTAAATATTTCTTCAAACTACAATATGTTTTTTTTTGCAAATATTACGTAGAACATACGATGAAATCACCGTAAAAAAAACTCCAAACCATGTTTTATTGAAAGCTGTTTCATGGCATATTTGCATTCTAAAAAAACAAATGTTTATTACGATATCCGTACGTTGATATTTTTACTGGAATCACATGCCAGTATTAAAAATGCATATACATATTATTAAAAATAATATCCAACAATATAGACACAATTTGTTTGGAAAATACATTGATAGTTTTACTTTGAAAAATTACTGATACTAAAACAATGATTATTTGTAATCACCACTACAATGGTAAATAAGTACACACAAGAGACAAATCAATATGGCATAAAGATACATTTATATAATGTAGTATCCAGTGCTCAGGACTGCTCAAAGCGGTTTACACTTTACTCCTTGGCAGACTTATTCAATCGAACACCATCTCAACTTCTCTGGGAAGAATCCAGCCGCACTGTAATTTATGCGCGAAGATTCTTCGTACACAAATGTCAACTACTCTCTATAGCCAGGCACTGATTCATACAGTTGAGTGAACTGAAGCAAAGTAGAGTTAACGACACCGCAGCACAGGGTTATCTCGGTCGACAGTCCAATGTTCTAAATACAGCACCACAGCGCTCCACGTATCCCGTATTGCGACATAAACGTTTCTTCCACTAGATCCATATGTCATAATAAACATTGCAGTGCTGCTGTCATATAGCTTGACTAAAGGACATCTATGACAAAACATATGCGGGATAATTTATATTATTTGACTTCGTATAGCAAAATCTAACTGGTACTGGTGTAAAATGAATAATAATATAATTATAGTTTAGGAGAAACCGGATATTAGACATGACGTGTCTTTGTGGATTTCTGATTCATAGAATACATAAACCGTCAAGTGTAATGTAAATTCATCAGCTGTCAACTCACGGTTTAATAGTCTTGTTGTTGTTTAAGTTGATCACATTTGTTTGCACTCGTTCCACGTTGTACATCACACAATGTCAACAGTTTTAAGTTTACTTACGTTGTGCATAGAAAATGAAGTTGTTATTTATGACGAAATACAAAAATTATGACTTTACAATGGTATCGAGTTTGTTTTTGTGAGATTATTAATAATATGCTGAATGCGGACTTAGAAAATGTGTTTCGCGGGTATGGTTTATATTTATTATAATTGGGTACCTGTCGAATAGCTAATAACGTATTTATATTAACTTCATCGCTTTATTCAGAATACTTCATACTACAAGCTTGACAGACAAATGGTCAAACATATTTAACAACATATTTTGATTTACAATTATGTTTGTGGCTTAATTATCACATAATTTTAACATAACATTTTCTTAACAGTCCCACCAGCATATATAGAATACCTGGTGAAAAAATAATTTGTTTTAACGGTAAATGGTTGATGTACTAGCAATGAACCCATGACAATAAAATATTTGAAATAAGTCTTGGCACAACAGTTACAAGAACGTATGTGCTTCGTCTGGTATCGCCTTTCGCGTTGATCCATTTCTTGCTGAAGAGTTGGTATAATTCCATGATGTAATCATGTAACCTTTTCTGCGTATTTGATTATATTTAACATATGGGGTGAACAGTAGCAGAATTATCAATAGTATCGCTTTATATGGCATCGGTGGTGGTTATGTTATTAGTGGTGACTGTATTGTCAGTTGTGGCTGTGTCAGCAGTAGCAGTATGGACCATGAACATTGTGATGTGTGTTGCTGTCCTGCCCGGACATATATGCTGGAACGAATTTGGCGTAGCAACATCCATACTAGCAAGATGTGTTTCGCATGAACATTTGGTCACAACTTGGGACCATAGCGTGAGCGGTCATGAAACTGTTGATGTAGTGGAGCACATAAGTGAGATAACCTTTCAAATAATTATACAAGCACCAAACTTGGCATGGACACTCGTAATGGACCACTTTTTGAAAAAAAGTCCGTTACCCACCGGAAATTTCAAGATGGCCGCAATGTTTCAAAAGGCCGCCATTGCCGACATAAAAATACTATTTATACCATGCTGATGCTTACTGGCAGAACCCTGAGCTTGTTTGCTATAATAATTGAAAACAATTAATGTAGTTGGTAACGGTCATTTAATAAATGTATCCAACAGGAACAAATCAAATACATCACTCGATGAGATAAAGCTTAAGCGCTAAACAACTGATACTATCATCGAGGTACTACACACAATTATTAAATGACCAATCAGATTAGCAAAGGCGGGGTGGTAATTTCCCCCACCTGGCCTCCTGTCATAGAGGCCCAACCCCACCCCAGCCCCATCAGAGCAACCAGTTTGTATAACGGCACACCCACAAAACACGGATCATAAGATAGTGGGGCCATCAGAGCAACCAGTCTAATATCACAGCAAGCTCACAAAAACACGGATCATAAGATAGTGGGGCCATCAGAGCAACCAGTCTATATCACAGCACGCCCACAAAAACACGGATCATAAGATAGTGGGACAAACAGAGCAGCCAGCCAGTATCACTGCACACCCACAAATTAGATTGCACAATGGAGCTACTAAGCATGTGGGCTATACCAATCGACCCCCCCCCCTATTGTGTGTGGTAGCACTGGTAACACTACCGTAACACAACAATCAAATACGGGGAATTGTATTGGTGATTACTGCTGTTAGGGTTCCCATAGATAGTGTAAATTAAATGAAGAAGGCGTATATAATTTGGCAAAACAGTGAGAAGATTGAATTAGTCATACTGCAACCAACATAAAAACCCCAAACAGTGACAGTATTAAGGACCAAAATGCAGTAATTACCAGATGGTGGAGAAAAACAGTCAAAAGGCAAAATTGTACTGTGATATACATTTCCAGCACAGTAAGGGGAAAGCCAGAAGAAGATGGGCTGTACTGAAAGGAGTGGGGCATTTACCAATGTGTGGCAGCAAATATGGCAGCCCCCTAATGGAGCGCACATATTTTAGCATCCCAACTTCGTTTAGATGGACCCCAAATTTATCAAAATATTACTCCCAGTTAGTGTGCATACCCCTGTCTCGCCAATAATGAATATGGGGCAGGTCCGATGTCAGAGCATCCAGCGTACAATTTACTACGAACCGAGCGTTGTTAAAATCGGCTCGCGCGGGGTACCGTTGTCGTTGGCGCCTGGGCGGGCGCACTGCGAGCGCGGCATAACCTGGCAAATGACTACTTCCGTCACCGAAGCGACTGCCAACACCCGCTGGGCGAAGTCGACAATACGGGAGGCAAGCTGACTGGACACGACACCGGCATGAGACAAATCGTTAGTGCCGATGTCAACAATAACCGGGCTGAGCTCACTGATCAGCGGCAACTCGGCCAGCAAACCGTCTATTCTAAGTCCGCCCACACCGTGGTAAAACACACTGGAATATTGCGCGGAAACCCCTAAATCTTCCCCCACAACATGCGTCTTACCATCACGATGAATAAGCGACGCTTGTAAACGCTTAACGAAGCTGTGACCAATCACTAAGAGATCGACGGGGCAGTCCATAGCGGACATGATAAGATGAATGAAGAAGACGGCTTAAAAAATGGCGGCGAACAAAGGAAAAAATGCGGGTTAAACGAGAAAATTGGAATGCAGTATTATTCAAGGATTAACAAAGTACTAATCCGGGAACCCACGCGAAGCGCGTACGAAATTGCATATACAAGATCGACGTATAATATGAACAACGGTGAACTTTACCAACCACGAGAAGTTGAGTGAAGTAAATCTTCCTTTGTGTTGAAACGTCAAAGACGTTCGCTGCTATCAGATTCCAACACAAAGGGACAGTCCCCACCCAGTCTCGTTTTGATCGTGGGTGAATGCTTACGTAATTCGGAACGTTGGTAGATTATCTTCACAACGGATCGTTGAAGGATTATCACATTGCATAAATACTATTTTGACATATGTATATTTGAATGACCTTGGTATCGAATTATATATTTTTGACTATGCAGAAGCTTAGATTAAATCTCTAAATCTTCCCAGTTGCAGCTTTATATCATTTCTCGCAGAATACACGAAAAAGATATACATACAGTTAAATGAACTGGAGCAAAGTAGTATGAACGACACAGCAGCACAGGAGTCGAACACGGGTTCTCTCGGTCGACAGTACAATGCTCTAATCGCAGCGCCACTGCCCTCCACGTATCCGTATTGCAACATAAACGTTTCTTCCACTAGATTCATATTTCGTAATAAACGGTGATGTCATAATAAACATTGCAGTGCTGGTGTCAAATAGCATGGCTAATGGGCATATAAAACAAAACAGATGAGGGATACTTTATATTATTTGACCTGGTACTGGCATAAAATGAAATATATCATGTTTAGGAGAAACCGGATGTCGTAATAAACATTCCTTTAAAGGTACATATTTGTGTGATTTCCAACAGGTCTGATGGGTCGTTGGTCACACACACACACACACACACACACACACACACACACACACACACACACACACACACACACACACACACACACACACACACACACACACACACACACACACACACACACACACACACACACACACACACACACACACACACACACACACACACACACACACAAACACAAACACAAACACAAACACACACACACACACGCCATACGCCACACGTCACACGTCACACGTCACACGTCACACGTCACACGTCATCTGTGCGGTGTCTAGAGCATATAGAAGTCCAAATACACCCTTCTTGGCAGTTTGACAAAACGTTTGCCCATATACGCTCAATATATAAATATATATATATATATATATATATATATATATATATATTACTTTACTGTTCCCGTCACCCACCTGTGTCATAAGGGCGCTGCATTGATGAATGTTTCACCAGTCGACGCCAGTCTTCCCGGTTGTGTGCTAATGTTTGAATTTCTGCGAAGGTCTTCCCAGTCCATTCTGCAATATTGTCTGACCATCTCTTCCTCTGTCTTCTCTGTCTTCTTTTCCCCGGCACCGTTCCTTGTAGTATTGTTTTTGTGAACCCTCTTGATCGTGTTACATGACCTTTCCATCTCAGTTTCCTCGTTTTGCTGTGGTTAGCAGGTCTTCGTGATTCGCATGCATACACAAAGATTGAAAGGATCAGAGTACGTACTAGTTTAAGTTTGGATTTCAGTGCGATGTTGTTGTCTCTCCAACATGGTTTCAATTTCGCCAGTGCTGCTGATGTTTGTGCAAACCTTGCAAGGATTTCGTTCCTGGAACCCTCGTCATTGACGATAGCTCCGAGGTACTTTAACAAGATTTAACTAGATTTAAAAAGATTGCAACCCAGATAATTAACTCTAGATATTATTCATTGAATTGCTTTTTGGCTTGGTTGAAATGGAAAAATATAACAGGATGTAATAAAATGTGAATTCAAGCTATAGGTGTTTTTATTCCCTTTAATGACCTTCCATTCTGTGTAAATATTTGCAAAAAAACAATATTGTTTGTTGATGACACTACTATATACAAAACTGGAAAACAAATTAATGAAATATATAAATATATGAATAATGAACTTGAAATATTAGCTGACTGGTTTCGTGCCAATAAACTATCTGTAAACATTTATATGACAAAATGCATGTTATTTTCTAGATCTCGTCCTGCTCAGAACGAAAAATTATTATTAGCGTTAGCTAATAACATAATTCAGCGAACAAAATGTATATCACTGCTAGGCCTTCATATAGATGACAGACTTGATTGGCAAGAACATTTAAATGCATGCAAAACAAGCTAACAAGTGCTTTATATTTAATTAATAATGTTAACCGCTACTTTCCAGTAGATGCACCTAAACAATTTATTACATTTTAATTTACTTGATATACGGAATCATTTTGTGGGGAACCACATACAAAACTGATATCTAATAATTATTCATTATGCAAAAAATAGTTCGTTCCATTCATAAAACAAACTATTGGAAATATCACTTCCCCTCTTTACATGTTTAAATTTAATAAACTTGCATGATATTTATGAAACTGAAGTTGGGAAATTTATGTATAATTATGTTCACGGGAGTCTGCCACATTCATTATCGGATATTTTATATATATCACATTCACTTTCACAAAACTTCCGCTGCTGCTACACTCCACATGAATTTCCCTCACAAGGGACAATAAAGTATTGTGATTGTGATTATGATTGTGAAAACAATAGAAATCTGTAATATCCATCATATCATCAGTTCTTCTTTAAAATATTCGAATAGCTAGTTATATAAAGGTCCGATGATCTGGAATATAATTCCAACTGTTATACAAAATAAATAATCCCAATTTAACTAGTTTTATAGTATCGTTAAAGCAAATGTTGTAAAGTGGTATGGTGTTCTAGTTTAATTTCATTCAACCCCGAAACGTCTGACATATTTGTTTTACTTCTGAGCTTGAGTACAATATTGATATTGCTCTATTGGTAAATGACATCAGTGATTATCTTCCAGTATTTGTTCTGTGCCATTGTACTGTAAAACGTACTGTGAACGAATATTCTAACAAGTGTATGCGTAATCTTATGATAGGCCTATTTCCCTATTACAACAATTCTAAAAAAATATTAGAAAAATTGTTCAGTTCTCGTTTAGATAGCTTTATTACCTAACACAAACTACTAAACCCAAGCCAATATGGATTTCAACAAAATATGTCAACATGTCATGCACTAATATATCTTGTTGATGGAATAACCCAATCATTGGATGCCAAAAAATATGCTATTGGTGTTTTT
Source organism: Escarpia spicata (assembly GCA_963995525.1). Classification (NCBI taxonomy): domain Eukaryota; kingdom Metazoa; phylum Annelida; class Polychaeta; order Sabellida; family Siboglinidae; genus Escarpia; species Escarpia spicata. The sequence continues at coordinate 18,961,240 of OZ023213.1, forward strand.
TCGATTTACAAAAGGCATTTGACACTGTCAAACACAAAATGTTATGTAAACAAATGGAATTTCTTGGTATCCGTGGTGTGGCATTTAACTGGTTAAATAGTTATCCAGAAAACATGAAACAATTTGTATCCATTGACAAATGTAATTCTTTTGTGCACAATATTTCATATGGTGTCCCACAGGGTTCGATCTTGGGCCCCAAACTATTCCCCCAAACTATTCATTCTATACGTTAATGATATGTGTAACATATATAATCTAATAAAATACATTCTCTTTGCAAACGACACTAATATTTGTTATGCAAATAGTAACATCAAAAAACTAAACGAAACTGTATGTAACGTACTGGACCAAATGTATGCATGGTTTGCAGTAAATAAATTAACTCTGAACATATATAAAACCAATTATATGTTATTTGGAAATCGACTGCTCAACAAAGATGTTAATATAAAAATACGAAATGTTAATATCGAAAGAATAAGGGTCATCACGTTTTGGGTGTGTTTATTGAAGATCTACTAAATTGGAAAGCTCATATAAAATAGGTACAATCAAAGCTTTCAAAAAGTTCTGCTATAATTCATAGATGCAGTCATCTACTTGATATAAATAGTAGAGTATTCTATACAGTTCTCTATTTTTTTGCGGTATTTAAATTACTGTGCAGAGATATGAGGAAACACGTACCCAACAAATACTAACTATATTTTCTTATTACAAAAAAAAGAGTAATTCGCATTATATTTGGTGCAAGACGGTTGGTTGGATCATACAAACTCACTTTTCCAACAATTACATGTTCTGAAATTTCCATATATCATAGAACTGAAAACATTATTATTTATGTACAAAGCCTACTCCAGCTGTTTGTCATCAAATATTCAGTGTGTGTTTACTGAGAGCTAATCATGACTTAGAACGACAGAGAGTCTATTATACCATGCGATCAATGTCTCTTTGTGTAAAGGTAGTGCAATTATGGAATTCTCTATGTGATCATTTACAAAATACTAATACTATTACTGAATTTAAGCGTAAATGCAAGAACCTTTTATTTAAGAAATGTCTGGTTGTGGAAATTTCAACAAAACCATACACAAATATAATCGTGCCATTGAGGAAACTACAATATGTGTAAATATGTGTACTTATCACATACTTTAAATTTTGAACATGCACATATTCCATTACATGTTTTAATTATTGTAGCTAGATGGTTAGATGAATAGCAAATTCAATTAATATAATATCGATGTCTCAATATACATGTACCTCTGTATACATATTTGTGTGTATAAGAATTTATATGTGTGTATACATATAGGTATATATACATATATATATATATATATACATACATATATATATATACATACATACATATATATATATATATATATATATATATATATGTCAGGGGTACATTTTATACAAAAGTCAATGACTTCATATTCACCCCCTTCAAAACATTGTATTGTATATTCTCACTTGTAGTATAGTTAAACTTGTATTATAGTTAAACTTGTTTGGTTGTCTTGTATATATATATTGTTATTTTTATCAATGTTCTGAATAAACATTCATTCATTCATTCACCATACAATGATATTCTACTTAGGTTGTATACATTTGCTGAAACTTGGCATAACCACCTGTTTTTTGTTTTGGCAAGACTACTTACGTGAACATTTAACATATAATATTACTGTTATTTCATTTACATATATGTTCTATTAATTATGGCAACGTAGCCAACACACTACACGTGGCATCATTGTTGATAATAGTTATTTTGGGGATGACGGCGACTAATTTACTTAATTATTATCATCTTACATTGGAATAATTAAAATAAACTGGTTACAACCTTAATTGGCTCCGCAGTAAACCTTGAATTGTTGATCATTTTGTCGATTGCTTTACCGAGCTCGCACGTTGATGAACATGCTCTGTACGACCCTTTTCAATCTGCATACCGTTCAAGAATGACATTGCCGCGAAACTGGATAGGAAATGTACAATAATTCTTGTGATGCTTGATTTGTTAGACGCAGTCGATCATGAGTTGTTGATGAATCGACTTGAAAATTCAGTCGGTATCACCTATAAGGCGTTTGCGTGGCTGAAATAATCCATTAGCGAACGGTATCAGAAAGTGGCAGTGGGAAGTGCCGATTGGGTTGATGCAATATTGACGTGTGGCGTTCCACCATGGGCGGTGTTGGGCCCTACCTTGTATTCCATGTACACCAAACCTATCGGATATATAGTAGCTAGACCCGGCATGGAGCATCATTGTTATGGTGACGACGTTCAAATCTATCTCACGTTTGAACGAGATGAATCAACCGTGGCGACTACGGTGGAATTGCGTTGCGGAAATGACTGCATGGTTGACAAAAAAGTTAACACTTAACACAGAGAAATCCAAGGCGATCGTGTTTACTCCAGCGAAGAAACGCAACAGTCTGCCTGCCAACGTATACATTACAGTAGCCGGCCATCGAATTCAATCTTCATCGTGTGTGAGCAGTTTGGGTGTGTTATTTCATGGCAATCTGAAAATGGAACAGCAGATTGCCAACACTGTGACAAAATGTTACTATCAGATTAGAAACATTGGGTGAATTCGGCAACGTCTAATCTAAGAATCAAGCAAGACACTTGTTCACGCACTAGTGACATCCCGTTAACATTTTGGGAATGCTCGTCTTTATGGTCTCTCACACACGGTGACGCAACGTCTACGAAGGGTGCAGAACTGTGCCGCTCGCCTAATTATTGGATCGAGGAAATACGAACATATCACGCCAGTGTTGCAGCGTTTACACTGGCTAACGATTAATTAGAGACCGACCTACGAAGTGCTGCTGTTTACGCGTTGTGCCTTGAATGGTCTAACGCCGGACTACTTAAGCGAGTTAATTACCTACCGCCCCATCAACAGAACTCTACGATCTACCTCGCAGCCTCGCCTTTTGGTCGTTCTAGCCTCACAAACTGTCACTCATTGTGATCACCGTTTCGCGGTTTGCTCAGCGGTTCTGTGGAACAATTTGCCTCCTGCGCTCAGGACAGCAACATCATTACAAGTGTTTAAACCAATTTTGAAGACTCACCTTTTTTCATTCACCGGCGAGGAAATTTTATGTGCCTTCTTTAGATAAATATTTTTAGTTTTATTAGTTTCTTAGCATATTTATGGTTCTTCTTCTTGTATAAATGATTGTATTTACAGTAGTTTTTTTAAAGAATGTTTCTTATATGTATTCTCTTAACAGTTTTTTTATTATCTGTCTTTTAAAATAGTTTTTTTAGCAACTATATTTAAGGTAATGTATATTTTTACATGTTTGTTTCTTAGTTAGCATTTCTTTTTATGCAAAATATTATTACATAAGTGTGTATGTATGTAAAGCACCCGAGAGGAATTTCAATTGATCGGGCGCTATATAAGTATTTTCCTATTATTATTTATTATTACTCAGCGCCACCGACGTGATGCATGTCAAGGTAAGAGCATGACGATTTGGAAACACTTTAAATTATCCAATTGTTCGTTGGACAGAAGGCGTATTTTCTCAAGGTGAAAGCCGAGTAGTTAGGTTATGTAACACGAACATGCCATTTGTAATGTTCGTCTACGACGTTTACATGGTAATTTGATAGAATCCGCTGTTTTAAATCCATAATTGTCGTTATCGTTGCAGTTATTATCATATATATATATACATTCCTGATTTTCTACGTATTCGTAAATATTTGTCAATATAGTACGCAAAAAAAGTACCACTGCACTCTTTAATACTAACTTAACTATATCAATTTCCCTTTTACACAATATTGCCTTGAAGGATATTACAAAATAAAAACGTGCGCACAATGTTTCACCAAGGAGTGTAATACGGTGCACGGTTTTCTCACTCATTTCTGAAATCTCTGCTCTGGCTTTCTGTCCGACATCATATCATTTTGAATGTTCATCGAGTTGGAAGAAAAATGTAAGGTAAAGTTTATGATACAATTATCAATTTACACTCACGTCAACGTTTCGACTACCGTCAGCATTCTTCATTTCTGGTTTGTTCATCCTGTGCTCAGATGTTGTGGCGAGCAGGTTGTCCCATACGTAATTCAGTCTGTATCACACCTCTTCTTGATTCATGTTTAGTCTTGCTTTGCTGATCCAAACGGCTTCATTTATCCTACTAACCACACAAACAAAGGAAGAACAAACCAGTTCCTCTGAAGACTGCCGATGGCAGTAGAAATGTTGAAGTGAGTTTCAATTCTTAGTTGTGCCATGACGAACATTGGTTTTTTCTTGTTGTTATTATTGTTGAGGGTGTGGCTGCTATAGTGTTTTCTGCTCAGTTTGGTCAATTTCCGATGCAAGTATTTATTACCTGGTTAGGTTGATATGGAAGTTTTGTCGAAATGTTATTAATACTTATGTGTGATTAACCAAATAAGGATCATTTAGTGCACGTATGGTTGTATTCTTGTATTTTTGTTATGTATTTTATTTGTATTTCTGTCTATAGTTTGATATACGGCAATGCGAATATTAATGAATTTGGTGCGATAAAACAAATATAAAATAAACAAGGTGGTATAATAGCATAGTCTGATATTATTTTAAAGGAATTTAAAAACACGGCAATGTTAACCAACTTGAGTTTCAGTTCCTGATGTTCATTGGATATTAGTGCACACATACACGCAAGCACTCACTCTCTCGCGTGCACACACACACGCGCGCATGCATGCAAACACACAGCCACACATTCACACACAAGTATTCTGAATGAAATAATGGATTATCGTGCGAAACGAAAACAGGTTAGACAATTGTTAAACCATAATCGAATATATGAGTAGATATAATGGCCTTAATCCGAAGGGGGCAGACGCACCATTTAGTTTTTTTGATGTGCAAATGGGCCTTCAAAATAAAACATTTCTACACGTAAAATAAAAAATGTAACAGTCATTGTCATATACGTACACGCGGCTCTGTGTGTAATCATAATTAATGTATACGCAATTTGTCAAGTATATTGATATACGTAAATTGCACGACAGGCAAATACAAATGAACTCAACATAAATAAGCATTTAAGAAGAAGAATGTTTTAGTTGACCCATACATTAAAAATAATACATACCATATATCCATGTCAAAAAATTAATTAATACAAATATTATATAACCTTATGGTAAACATGGTATGATGTATGATAAATAACAAAACATAGGGCCAGGAGGTTCCAGTAAAACTATGGTAGTCGTTATCGAGGAGCCACGTTTTGTAATAACACTTTAACTGAATCAATACATCACCTAATCAAATTCTTCCAGAAAAAAAACATAGTATGTATGCATGTGTGTAGTGTGAGCCAGCTTACATGATTATTGTGTTTGTCGTCAAGGCACTGTTTTGTAGTGTATCAAGTTGACAGGTGGTTGTCGGTTCTTAATTTTGCATACATATATAGCAATTTTACCTTGTGCATGTTACTTGATAATTAAAAAAAAAAAAAAGTTTAATATACTTTGCAAATCCTTGTAAATTATATATACTAAGCTTTTCTTTGACTATATCAGGAACGTTATTTAGTAAAAATGGCAAATTATGCTTAAGACACTTCTTTGCAAATTCATGTTAATTTTATAAGTTATATTTTATTCCTGACTCTTGTATCATTATTATGTACCTCATAGTTAAACATTATCCTCCAGTTTTGTAAATAAACTGGTAAGTAATTGTGTAAATATTTACAGTTAACTTTTAATTGTTGTAATTTAAGGATGTCATCTACTTGTTGACAAGTTGAATTTTTTGTGAAGTGGTTCTGTATGGGAAGTATAATTACTTAAGGTAATCATTCTCAGGGCTTTTTTTGAAGAATTCCCCACACGCGACTGGAGGAGCGCTATAATAACTGGTACGGATTCGTCACTTTCAATCGATGGGATAGTTGTGCGTGTCGCAGAGGAGGTGGACAGCGAAGGTCCTTAGCTCGAGCGCGCTGCCAGAAGAGAAGTGAAGATAAACTCTGTGACCGGTCAAGCTGAGCTGTTTCAAAAGCAGTGTTTTCCCGGATCCTCAAGGAGCTGCTCAAAACGTGTTTTCTTGGCATCGACTGGAACCTTCTTATGGTCTTATATGATTGACGCCATTTTATGTGAACGGTTTCTCTGATTTGCACATTTGATGGGCGAGCGCATCTTCTGCGGTCTACATATTGTTTATGTCGCTGCTTTATCTGTAAATCTCGCTGTCTCAGCACGGTGTCATCCTGTATGTCGCTGATCTCTGGCAGTTTCATTCTTAGTATAGGACTGAAAAGCAGCTCTGCTGGCGAGTGCCTGGTAGTGCTATAGGGAGATTCTCTCTAATTTTGAAGACAACGCAACTGCTGTTTTCATGATCTTCCTTCTACTGTCACAGCTTGCACAACATTGTTCACGTTTCTCAAGAAACGCTTAACCTCCGAGTTAGCTCTAAGCCAAAGAGGAATAATTCGTCAATGATGAAATGGAACCTCCAGAGACATATTCAAATACTAATAAGTGGTATTTCCGATAATTAGAAAGTTATCAGTAGGTCCCCTTATTGGGACCTTTTTCCTGGACCGAGGAAAAGATTGACTTAAGTTAAAAAAATCCACTTATGTGAGTTCGATTTATCTGGAATGCACTGTATATGACCAATGCATACATATAATTATGCAGAAACAAATTAAAAGTTGGCCAAAGTAATGTATTGGGAATTTAGTCTGACTGAATCAACATAACAAGGTTCTCTTATATTTCTTTTCCATTTAGTCAGCTATACACTTGGTGATAAGTCCCATAATTCAATATCTAAACTGAATTAATCTGCACAGTGTCGAGTTAGTTAACTCATATTTAGGCTCAGTTTCCAAAATTTCAACTTTGTTTATTTGCAGGAACATAGGAAATAGCTGAGCTGATGGAAAGAGGAATTTGAAGAGCTCTACTTAACAGTGCCATTAATTAGGCAATGGGTCACCTGACATAAGATTATGTCTGACTTTGTTCTGCCCCATTCTGTTCTGTGCGATCTACTGGGAAGTTGTACCTCAGTTCGAGTTTCAAATGGATTTATGCATATGATAGCTTTGTGTATTAAAATGCATAGCAATGCTATTAATGGGACACTATGTTAACTGACACAGTAGTGAAGAAGAGGTCTGACTTTGTTCTGTCACATTAGTTCCGTGTTGCTTCTACTAGGAATATGTACATCACTACGCTTCAAATGGATGTGTGCATCCAAATACACATCATCCTGTCTTTATGTTGCAAAGTAGGAGTACATAATAAAAGTTATGCTTTCTTATGCTCATCATGTTTGGATTGTGTTCTACAGCATATTCTTCAAAATTTGTTGAAACAAGTTTGTATTAAGTGAACTATACTGGGAGTAGTGTATAAAAAGGTGTCGCCTAATAATTTTGAAAATTCATAAAATATAAATGTTCCACATCATTCGAAATGTTTTAAGGATCTTCTTGAGCTAAATACACCAATGATGACTGAAAGCAGTGTTTTATAATATGCGTTACTTTTAAAGTTTTGTAATTTTATAACTTTATTTCCATCATACAATGGCCATTTTATTTTTTATCGAAACAGGAGTTCGAGAGAAACAAATTCAATATATTTTACTCTAAATGATGTTCAGAACAAATAATAATTTTTGCACTCCCATTATAAAATAAAACATGTTTTTACACTTATGCAATATATTTTATTATTTTGTCGACAATAATGTTATGCTCTTTATATATCTACATTTTTCATTCTAAAATTAAACCTAATGTAGATTGGAAAGTACGTAACTAACTAATTATCCTATTTTAATACCGTATTTTACTTTAGTGATGTATAATGTATTTATTTTGCTTACGGAAATAGCAGCTGGGTTTATGGTGCAAATAAAATGGTTTCATTATTGAATATTTCTTGGCTTCAGGAGGTTTCTCTTATCTAAATGTTTCATTAAAACGTCACGTCAAAATGTATAGCCAGATGTAGCTGGTGAAAAAGGAATATGATAGTATAGTTTTTATATTCCAACAAAAACAATGCCAATCATTCAATATGATATCGGCGTCGCCATCGCCATCGGCATCGGCGGCTTCGTGCATGGAGAGGTGGTGTTTTTTCTTTTAAATCAATCCGTCTGTTATGAACTGTCGCTATGTTCATTCTCCGTTTATTCCATATAATATCCTTCTTTTCGTTGCTGAATTTGTGACATAAACAGCAGCTGGTCCACGTTTCATTTTGATAATTTTATCGGTCAGGACTCATTCGCATGGCGGTGGCTAATCCATATACACACATGTTGATGACGTATTTCTTGCATCTATTAAACCGGCGTAGCTAATCGAAGTCTGACGGACAGTCCCGAATATTCATGAGCATGCTTTATACGGATCGTGAACGTGGGCCCAAAGCAGAAACTAATTAAATAAAGGCATCGAATTACATGAAATAATCATATTAACAGGATTACATAATAATTGCGTGCATTACATAGATATTAAAATTATCAAAGAATACCCGGAAAATAAATATGGATATGAAATACCACCAAAAATACCGCCTTGTCTCACACCATTTGAGACATAAAAAGTCAGAGGTCGTGGAACCCCATTTAATTCAAAACATTTGGATTTTGTACCAGAATAACGAGTAGGACTGGCACACTACGATTAACAATTTTCTAAAGAGTGTCCAATGGTTAACTCTATCAAATGCTTTTGATGCATCTAAAAAGCATATATACACAGGACTATAAAAAATTCTATAATACTGAATAATTTTTTTAACGTATATATACAATGATCATCAGAATGGCCATTCTTGAATCCAAACTAATTTGTATTTTGTATCAACGTAAGATTCCATAACTTCAATTAATACAGTTTCAAATATCTTAGAAGCAACCGTGGCCAGTGCTATAAGTATGTAGTTGTTAACGTCACTTGTGTCACAGACTTGTTTGTTTACCAAGGGTATAATAATATATTTTACAAAGTCATCAGGCATATATGCGTGTGAGATAACAGCAGTGTAAAAAAGGAAAATAATATAATGATGCACCTATCTGCATGTATAAAATGTTCTGCAGATAGCCCGTCATTACCACAAGCTTCACCAGACTTCAGTTTGTCTATTGCATTCTGCATCATCCAATGTGTAATGTGTACATCATTATCGTTCCACTCACTTCCACTAGTGTGTATATGTTTGTTTACATTTTACATTATATTTACATCTAAAGTGACATTATTTAACAGTGACTCAAAATGTGTTTTCCACATGGCGGATATGGAACGCGGGTTACTAGCACCATTGACAGTAGAAGCATTAGGTAAAATTTTCTAGTACGTTTGGCTACATGTTTCAAAAATGAAGTTGTCTCTTTAGTATGCATGGATTTAGCCATGATTTCTGCTCAAGCCATTTCTTCTCTTTATTGAGTAAATATTTAAAATGTAACCTAGTTCTTCGCATGAGTTCATATATTGGGCCATGCTTGGGTTGTCCTATATTGCTCCACAGAATATGGGAATTTCTGGCTTCAGTATGTGCCTCCTTTACATAATCGTTCCTGGCGGGTACAACCTAATCTTGACACAAAGTTTTTACTTATAGTTTCAAGACTGAATTTCAGAAGTGCAGTGCTTACATCATCAGATAGTTTGATATTTAGCAGTTACACAAGTAGAGATAACAAGTCCTACAGGGAGATGATCCGAAGTAGTGAATTTATCTAAAATGTTTAAGTCAGTGATCTTTCAGTGAACACTATGCGAACAAATAAAGTGATTTAACCATGATGATCAATTGCATGCATCACTGACATAAGTATAAGTATTGCAAGTTCGACCACATTTTTTTCTTAATCTGAGATTACCAGACCAATAGTGTCACACATATCAATTAGCGCTGTTTCATAAGAGTGCTTAAAAAGCAACATTAAAATCGTCAGTTATAACAACATTATTAGTGTCTTTTTCCTCTGTTATAGATGCAATTTTACCAGTCAGACCTCTTGTAAAATATTATATCATTTTGTTCGCAAAGAAGTAGAATAATCATATACAGATGTTATAAAACCATAACAATTGAAAGTTACATTTTACAACGTGTTATTGATCATTAGGTTGAATGTTAATTAAAAACAAAGCAATCAGAATGCACATACTGGATCTTCATACAACCACTTACTCGAAATACCCACGTACCAGGACACCGGAGGCTACACGTCTAGGTCTATTAGCAAGTATTGGTGACGTGATGAGTGTCTAACACAGAGTATTGTGTAAGCATAATAGAGACCGCCCGCTGAACGTCTCTGTGTATGATTGGATAGTCACGACAGACGCTCTTCAGATGGACAACGGTCGGTCAACATTGTTTAAAAACTTCGCACCCTCTCGTCCACCTTCGGACTCGTAAAGAAGATATTGACAGATAGCTCCAGTGTCTCTCACTTCGCCCAATCTACAACTCACTTGTGTGACGTAACACGGCTTTCGTGTGTTACTTGGAAAAGACATATCCAGAATGCATGGCAAGGTACTGTACCACGTCTCATCTAATATACAGATCCCAAATCCATTGTTACGCTGTCCCTCTGTCCGTCTGTCTGCTGTTATCCATGCTTGGCCATATTTCTTTGCTGATCCGAACGATACTTTTGCACCTTTTTTCCAGAGTACATAACTATTGATCTGATGTGAAGACACCATATTACCCTTTGTTGAATTACAGTATCGACATTTTGCAACGTTATACGTATTTACGCGACTTAACGATAGTTCCTAAACCATGATATTTACTTTTCTTAGCTACTTATCAATATGCGTAGTATAAGTGCTCGAGCGTTCCGTGTGTGTGTGTGTGTGTGTGTGTGTGTGTGTGTGTGTGTGTGTGTGTGTGTGTGTGTGTGTGCATGTGTGTGTGTGTGTGTGCGTATATGTATGTATGTGCGGGTGTGCGGGTGTGCGGGTGTGCGGGTGTGCGGGTGTGCGGGTGTGCGGGTGTGCGGGTGTGCGGGTGTGCGGGTGTGCGGGTGTGCGGGTGTGCGGGTGTGCGGGTGTGCGGGTGTGCGGGTGTGCGGGTGTGCGGGTGTGCGGGTGTGCGGGTGTGCGGGTTTGCGGTTGTGCGGGTGTGCGGGTGTGCGGGTGTGCGGGTGTGCGGGTGTGCGGGTGTGCGGGTGTGCGGGTGTGCGGGTGTGCGGGTGTGCGGGTGTGCGGGTGTGCGGGTGTGCGGTTGTGCGGGTGTGCGGGTGTGCGGGTGTGCGGGTGTGCGGGTGTGCGGGTGTGCGGGTGTGCGGGTGTGCGGGTGTGTGTGTGTGTGCATGTGTGTGTGTGTGTGCATGTGTGTGTGTGTGTGTGCGTATATGTATGTATGTGCGGGTGTACGGGTGTGCGGGTGTGCGGGTGTGCGGGTGTGCGGGTGTGCGGGTGTGCGGGTGTGCGGGTGTGCGGGTGTGCGGGTGTGCGGTTGTGCGGGTGTGCGGGTGTGCGGGTGTGCGGGTGTGCGGGTGTGCGGGTGTGCGGGTGTGCGGGTGTGCGGGTGTGCGGGTGTGCGGGTGTGTTTCAGTAATGCCTAATTCGGATGCAAATATTTATTTGTGCCTTTGTGATTCGACAAATGCGCACGAATAATCATCGGATGTTAAACATGTTCTTTCTAGTTGGACTTTGTGCATGTGCATATCTAATTAATGCTGTAAAAAACTAAATAAAAAGCAAACTGTTGATTAAACTAATAACTAAACATACCACTGTATTATTTGTGGAATTCAGCACGATAGGCCTTATCATAATATCTTTCCAATAAGCAAACAGGTTACGAAGTTACATCCGGGTTTGTTATGTACCTGTTTCGTGTGAGATAAAAGAAGTCACTCCTTGTCACCAATTCGTGCGCAATGTATGGATGAATTGATGTCGTGCCTCCGACAGTGCGAGGAGAATAATACGTGTGAAGTATCTCGAAAGTTCTGCCAGAAGCTATGCATGCGGACAATAGTCGTCTGCCAAACAAAATGTTTTGATAAGTGGAGCTCAGCATAGCTCAAGCTATGTGCTGGACCAGTGTCTCATTTTTTCGTTTAACAAACACCTCTCACGCTGCGCCCGTCTAGTGTTTGTGATAGATTATGTTTCCTGATGAAGATGGATTCCTGGTCGTGATGCACGACACGGTATTACATCAGAACTCAGAATAATTGTTTACCTATAAATACGATACATATACAACGAATAACGTAAGTAATAGCTAAGATCGGGAGACTCCCATTAAGAGGAGTCACCCCATATATATAAACAACAACAAAATTTACATGATACAAGTCAGAATATCATATTACTTGTTTTTGTAGTTGATAATTACTCAAAGTATCAACATGCATACGTTATACAAGGACTGCTTGTATGTACTCGTGTACACATTGACGTACATATGGATATTTAGGTATACATTCCAATACGTATTACGAATTAAAAATAAAGCAATTATGGATACGACAACTCATAATTTAAAATAAAAAATGTTTTGTGTATGTTAAAAAAACATACAGACTGTGGGTGTAGATGTTGTTAATGATAATACCTGGTGTATTGTTAACTGTCTCTACTATGTTGTGTCTAATGACATTTTTTGTAAATTCATCTTTGAATCTGGACATATACATATTATTTCTTTCACGTGTGCAGTGCTGATGAATATCATAGATGTGTGCTTGGAAAAACATTGAAGTAGTAGGGTAAAAGATTGTTAATTAATTTATAGTAAAATTCTAATTCTTGGACTTTAGCAACTGAAGTCTTTTAAAAATAGGACTTCTGTGAGCATTGCATTTACTTAAAGATATTATTCGTATTGCTATTTTCTGTAATTTGAAAATTCGATGTGCCTGCTGACCTCACAAAAAGTAAGGCATACTTAATATGAGGGAGACTAAGAGAATTGTACATAATCATTTATACATTCAATGCATGCTCCATCTATTTATTTTCTAGTTTCTTTTGAGGCATATTAAAAATCATGAATTTAGTCTTTTCGGCATTTAGTGACCGTTTCTTAGCTTTCGACCAATTGCTAATTTTTTTTAGTTCTTTGTTAATAGTTTCACTTCGCATTTGGCCTTCTGAATCGTTAAATGTATTTAGTGTACTAGTAAGGGTAGTGTCGTCAGCATACGTTATGAATTTGTAAAGGTCATTTGAAAATGCTATGTCATTTATATATACATAATCAATAAGAGTGGCCCTAACATTGAACCTTGAGGGACACCAGTGTTGATGACTATTTCCTTAGACTTAATATTTTAAATTTCTACATACTGCATACGATTTTGTAAATAGCTCTTACAAAAGTCCAGAGCCTTGTCATTTAGTTCATAGTATTTTAACTTACGTACCAGTATAATGTGAACAATTGTGTCTAATGCTTTTGAAAAATCAAGGTATATATTTACTGAAGTTACCGATTTATCAAGTTCTTGTATAATTCTGTCTATGATTTCAAGTGTAGCAAGCACATAAATAATGGCTACATTTTATCTAAACACAGTGAACAATGTTTTAAACTTTCTGATTACGTGCATAATAATATAATTTAGCCGACGATGTACGTAACATTTTCGAAACATCGTACAGAAAAAAAGAAAAATGTGCCTGCACAGTTTTCCGCGTCCATTTTGTCGTAGATGGGTTCCCGTTGCCGTAAATGAGTTCGCGTTACATCCTAGTATCCATTAAGTTTTATAATGGTGTAGAATTTTATGTTTTGGGAACAAATTCACTGGATGCACGTAACTAATAAATGGACACGACAAAAGTTAATTTTCGTTAGGTCTGCGTCAAAAAACTTGTAATTTATACTTCTTGAAAACTGACTTCCCAAATTAATTAAGTCCAATGCCAAGTCAAAGAATTTGTTTTTTTCATTGTACAATAGCTACCATTTTTTATTTTGGTCAGGTGTTCATAGTCGGGCATCATTAGAAATGGTTACATTGAATTCCTGATATGGCAAACATAGGGATGGACACCAAAATCTTGTCTCTAGCATAAACCAAACAAAAGGTATGCTCGAATTTAGCTATTTTTGGTTAAAATGGCGGCCATTTTGATTTTTTTTTATGTGAACATAGTCGGACATCATTGGAAATAGTTTCATTGAATTCCTCATATGCTAAAACATGGGCATATACACCAGAAACAACATGTTCTTAGTATGCTCCAGAGCAACGATTTCTAATTTGACCTAGGTTTACAGCAGCCATCTTGGAGTTGCCTGGCTCCCACAAGTTGCCCAAGGATGGCGCGTTGCCATCCCGCTGATTTTAGTTGAGGGACTCGTAACCTACATGATTCAGCAAAAAAACCTTACACTACCAATCATTTCCGGGTTCCATGCTCAACATAGTAGGGCGGCAACTCGACTATACGACAGAGAATATATGCAGATATACGGTCAGCAAGGTACTGAGGAGTGTTTGCATAAACAGCGCCGTGCACCAACGTCAACAGTTTAAATTGAATTAGCTGCGCCACAGGTAGTCTATGCAGATCTCGTAGTGCCGCCGTTATGCTGTGTTGGTCAGGCCGACGTAAGCAGAGAAGGACACGCGCAGCTGATCGCTGGACCATCTCTAGTCGGTGCAACAAGGTTCCAGTAATACCGTACAGGGCCGCGTTTCCGAAGTAGATTAGCGACTTGACTAGGCGTGTATAAGCGACTTGCACGCTGAAAGTGGGAGCGATGATCGTGTTCGCACTATGCCACGTAGATGGACGTAGCCAGCCCGACAGGTACGGCTAATGTATGTGGCTATCGATATCGTGGACCTTACTCCTAGGTCACGTATGTTGGCGGAAGTGCTGACGTTGCAACCGCAGATGTCGATGGGACGATGCGGTGGCCAGGGAACACGGTTGTTTGGTGCTGCAAACAGGATCGCCTCTGTAATCGCCTCGTTCAAATGCAGATAGCGCGACGTTAGCCATGCTTTCACGTCAGTCACACAACGGGATGGCGGACGCAGAATCATTTCACGGAAAATAGACATAGAGTTGGGTGTCGTCAGCGTAGACATCATGATAGCGAACACCGTGCTTCTCGAATACGTCGGAAAGACCATCACAGTATATAGAAAATAACAGAGAGCTCAAAACACTGCCCTGTGAAACTCCATGTCGTAGTCGGCTGTCGCAAGAAAGATGACCGTTAACACTGACGCACTGTGTTCGGTCGGCATGGTAAGAGGCGAGCCAGAAAGGTGTGTCACCTCGTACGCCGATTTGGGTCTAATTCAGCGTCAATAGTATCATGGTTGATCATGTCGAACCCTTGTAGATGATACTAGCAAGATGGTTCGTAAGTTCTCGGAAAGCGGCATTATTGTCATCTGCAATTTGTGGCAACATATAATCTGCTCCGTAAGTAAAAATATAGGAAGTGAATGAAACATGACCATTTAGAGACACCAACAAATATTACGTGTACAAATATGTTTCAATAAACGCCTATTCACAAACAACGATTCTTCATAAATTCCAAGTTTCAATGTGCAATGCAGGTTGTAAGGAAATACAACATTTGCTTCAAGTTTTGGAACTTATTTAAATTTACCTCAAATATAATCGCCAGAACCGGGGTGCTTCTCTAGTCAAGCAGTGCAGCGGACACCTTTTTGTACACGTACGAAACTTTGACCACATGCATCTAGAATAGTTGATATTATAGTCAGATTATCAATCGAGGGAGCCAAATGGTTCTACAATTATAAATTGGTCCGACTGGAATTCTTGTCCCTGACTTCAATATGTAGTTTTAGCCACCTAAATTACTATATTTGAGCAAGGCGGCCTTCCTCCTTTTCTGTGTCCTTTATAGTCTTCCTTGAAGGCTTTTTTATGAAAGGCTTTTTTTACTTTTGGCATACGGTAAACATGTCCAAACGACTGGATTCGGTTATGTCTAATGACATCTGAGATGGATTCAGGAGTGAGATTCTCCTCTCTGACTTGGCTATTTTGCAGTCTGCCTGCACCAGTAAACCCTCTGATAGCCCGCAGGCAACGCATCTCAAAACTCAAGAGACTGCAGCTCTTGCGATCGTAGTGTCCAGGCTTCTACGCCAGGTAATACTATAGGCAGCGAAAGGGCTCCCACATTGTTTGGTTCTCCTTTTTATTGAGATGCCTCTGTTTGAAAATACGTTAGCTCTGAGTATACAAAAGGCTGCTGTCGCTAAAGATATTCGTTCTGTCAACGTCTCTTTCTGTATAAGGTACTATGCTGCATAAGAAGCAGAACTTTCTCACAGTGTCGAGTTCTCAGGAAGATATGCTTGTCTGATGAGGTAATTATGTTGCATTTGGAGAGGTTCATTTTATAAATAAAATCTATGTATAAAATATGGCAATTCTGGACCGTGAACACATTCAAATAATCCTCAAAACGTCAGTCTCTATGTTAAGGCACAGTATCATTAAGCTGTATTTCACAAACATGTTATCGTCATGTTGTTTGCAATCTAATGTCTGCTTTTTTAATTTATCAGGTAATATATACCAAAGTCAATTGGCCGCGACCATTAACATGCTTTATTAAATCAGCTTCGGAAATCATTTAAGCAATATACACTTAAACCTTTCCTAACGTTATTGTCATCTAACTTTGTCACTGTATCCGTGTGTTGCAGCTTTCAAGTGGTAGCCACAGCGTCGTTCTGCTTTTGTTGTTGGTGATTTTCTGCTCCCTATCTCCACAAACATAGGCGCCATAATACACAATCATCTGAAGTACTATTTCTCTTGCATCGATGTGTGTGAGAAGGACAACACAAAGTGTTACAGTGATTGTGAAGTGAACAGCACTAGTGAGGCTTCTCACCAGTTCTGCAAGGATTTGTGTCTGAAGCTGGCGGTAGCGCGCCATAGGAAATGCTACAAGGAGACAGCGAAGCTGTACTAAGAAACAAATACAGAAGCATAGCGGTACATTGATTGCATTCGAGCTAGGCACATTCTCATAGCATGCTAACGGAAAGTTCATCAACGTGGACGCCTTGGGATATTGTGGAAACAGTTGGAAAATCCCGATTGTTGTGAAGTAAATACTATCTTCTGAACGAGAAAAAAAGAAATAAGCTCAAAATATTTAATGATAGATTACACACGTCGTTAAAATATTAAGTATTACAAATAGGGGTCCTAAAACAGAATGTAGTTTTATGCCATACTTCATTGTCATTTATTTAGTATCTTTCTTATCGTACGAAAGATGTTTTATTCTACACTTCCGGTTCCCCTCTTTAAACTGATTACATGTGTCTTTACATTCTAGCAGATTGCCGCTTTTAATAACACAATTACTCATAATTATACAAGGTCAAATGCTTCAGTTACATTAATAGATACGTTTTCATGATAATGGCTTTGTTGTCAATTCCATTTTTTTGAAACAATGCTGGCATTCTGCTATCGTGTGGGACTACATTGCCATCACTGCAGCTCAGACAACATGGGAGTTGACCTTCCCAAGTCCTGCTTCAACCAACTCCTTGCTGGACTTTAACAAAACTCAAGCATTGGTTCCTCTGTTCCAACAAGTATGTTTTTTGTTGATAGTTCAGCAATATACTTTCCACGAGAGACGTTCACTTGTTGCCATCATTAAAGGACAACATCCTTTTTTTAAGTATATATCAACAATCATACAAAAGAGTATATATATCATCAAACTCCATATGTTTTTTTTCGGTTTGCTAATATAATATATAGCATATACGATAAAACTACCGTATAAACTACAACCATTTTTTGTTGCAAGCATATTTGCATTATATTGCTTATAATCCCATTATTCTTTTAAACTCAAACTTTGATAAAACATAGCTCATAACGTGGTTGCAACATGCTCGATATAAGTATTCCGTACACTGTGTCGTGATGCTGGTAATTAACAGCACAAGGCATGAATTGCAAGGAATACTTCATTATTTGCAAGTTGGTGTAGTTCGCTAGGGAGCAGCACAGCTGTGCTATGTCAAAGAGTGCATTTTTGAGTAGAAATTTGTTGCCAAACGTAATCGGGTAGATTTTTGTGTGTCAACTTATTTGACCAAACATATTTAATCAAACGGCATTATAGTGAATTATTTGAAAACAATCTTGCACAATGTCGACGTAAATGGATAATCGAAAGTCAGAATTCGACAATGTAGCATTGTTGAATTATGGCCCAAATATCGTTTCGTACACAATGAGTGAAACACTTGCATTCATCATCGTGCAAATAATATTTTTGGTATAAAAGGGGTCATATTTCAATGTAAATTCCACTCAGTCTGACTGGCTAGTCGCAACAAACATTTTCAAGAGGGCACTTCTCCGACAAGTCGACGTGGTGTTCAAACGAACAGGCATGCCGGAGTGAAGTACAACATGCTTTGGACTAAATACTGTGCTATATATGAAAACATACCGGTACCTTTTATACCAGGGATCCAACAATGTTGTTCAACTTCGCACTATACTCATAATGAGGGTATTCGAGTAGGTTGTACGCATAGCTTGTGGTCCAGTGTACAACTCACTTGGTGGTATCACGTGATTTGCAGCTGACAGTGTTCTTTTTTATAGAGAAAGGACAACATCATAGTTACTCTACGCCAGTTAGATTATGCACGCCAAGGTACGTTAATGAGGATTGTAAATCGCTTCTATTTGTCCGCGTGTTGGTTTTATTTTAATAGACATGACTTAAAAGTAGGGTATGTAATAACCAATGACTCTGTTGTGTACCACAGGCAATACACGATTATAAGATCATCCCATCTAGAGAACAAGAAACGTAATGGTGGCTGCGTTGGTGATGTGTCAGTTGGCGGCCATGTTCAAATCCAAAATAGCCGATATATGTGGACATTTTCAATAATAAATCAGGTAGTTAATGTTGTTTACAGCCCTTTTGGGGATAATACTCACGTTTTCCAGTGGTGTTTACATAAGGCGGTGTATGTTGACGGTCGCACGTTCACGTTCGCACGTTCATGTAAATGCACTAAACAGGCAAACATACGTACACACTCTTACCGTATGGTGCTATTGCGATTTTTTTTGTTACTGCTGTTGTTGCTATAGCATATGCTGCTGTCGTAACTAATCAAATATGTAAATTCTGAAACACAAAGCTTAATAAGATACGATTTTCAACATGTACGTATTTGTAGAAAGCGAAGGCAATACAGATACACGCATACGTACAATCACAATTTATCAAACACAATTCACAGCCATCCAGATATCTATATTTATGGGTTTAATGCAGTGTTCTTCACCTTAGCTGAAAAGTTGGTCGTCAGTCGGATATTCAACTTTTAAAAGTTGGTGGTCCCAGATAGAAGTTGGTGGTCGCAATATTAACATAATTTCACGAGTAATATACATATACAGCTGTAACACATGGCAATTAATAATATACTAGTTCAGGCCAAGTCTGTCCTACATATTAAGTGACGATGTTAAGATTAATGAATCAGCGAATAAAACATGACAAATTAAGAAACAGTTTATTGTTGACAGAAAATCATCAATGTTGAATATTATTACAAACAGCACAATATGAATGCCTTCAGGGATCTACTCAGAACTAGTGCCTTCACCTACAGGAAGGTCGGGACCGTCAGACTCGGAAAAGACTCCATCCGTCCTGGACTCGGACAGTGACTAACTGTCGAGTCCAAATCGTATTTGAGTTGGGCATCCTCGCGCCGGATGTATTCCACAGTTGGATAGCTGATGTGAGTTTGTCTTGTCGGGTAAATGCAGCTGGATGGTGATGATAGCCGACACTGTGGACTACATCATGCGGTTTCCATATTCAGTCTTGAACTATTCACTCGTTTCACTGTGCTGACACATCGTTCACATTCAGCGGAACTCTCTGGAAATGCCAGCACTAGGAACAATACTCTGTCAATCTATCAGCATAGATCAGCTCGACATTTTATTGTTTTCCAACTAGTTTTTGTACCAAGCTTACATTAATTTTCCCGTTCGGATGTATATAAATATTGCCATTATTGACACTTGTCTAGTCTCCGGGCTCGCCTCTACTTCGTGGTTACAGCAACATTTTGGATTAATTTTGGTACCTCATATGTTATAGCCATCATTAACATTATCCTATGCATATCTACATAACTACATTGCTCACTGCGGTAACGGGCGGCCGCAGCGCAGGTCCATTATTTTCTTTCTTTTTTAATCTGCCAGTCTTGCGGGCAGGCAAGTTTCCGGCACAAATAAATATTTGTCAGTCTCGGGCCTTCGGGTCAGCAATACTTTCCAACACTTGTTCTATGTACTCATGCACGTTGATAAGCATTGTGTAGTTTGAAACATACCGGTCATAGTTTGAAAACTATCTTTTATTACAGCAAATTACCTAACATTTTTACATATGTTTCAAAGGATTGCTAATGGTAATACTAGTGGTATTTGTCATAAATTGATGAAGTTGATGTTTACACATACGGACACACACATAGACGCACGCACATACGTACGCGCACACGCACACGCCAAGCTCTCACACATACACACACGCACACTCACACACACTCACACACGCACACACGCACACACTCACACACATACACATACAGAGACATATACACACACTCACACACACTCACACACACACTCATACACACAATCACACATACACACACTCATACACTCACTCACTCACTCACTCACTCACTCACTCACTCACTCACTCACTCACTCACTCACTCACTCACTCACTCACTCACTCACTCACTCACTCACTCACTCACTCACTCACTCACTCACTCACTCACTCACTCACTCACTCACTCACTCACTCACACACACACACACACACACACACAAACATACACACACACGTTCACGCTCGCGCACACGCACACGCACACGCACTCACACACACCTACCCTGACGCACACACACACACACACTCACTCACATATACACTAACACAAACGCACGCGCACGCGCAAGCGCCCGCGCACGCACTTTCGCACACATGTCGTATTGGTTACGACAAAAATATATTTACACAAACATACACAACAAATTAAAAAGCGAAACAAAGGCTGTTGAGATTGACTTGTATCGTTTCTTAATGTTACTTTACTTTAGCATGTTATGTGAATTAGCATAGAGACACCACCGTCTTAATTGTCTTCTTCTTATATCTCCACTGTATCGTGTGTTGCAGCTTTCTATCTGGTCCTGCAGATCGGACATTGCTCTGCTTCTACTGCTGGCAATTTTCTGCTCCCAGTTTCCCGACACAAGCAGTTCCGAAATACCCGAACATTTAAAGAACTACCTGGCGTGCATGGGGTCGTGTGAGAAGGAACTAAGGAAGTGCTACAAGCATTGTGAGGAAAGCAACTCGTGTGAGGCTTCTAGACGGTTCTGCAAAGACATGTGCAGAAAGGCGGAATTGGTGTGCCGAAGAAAATGTTACAAAGAGGCGGAGAAGCATCTTAGCCCATGAACGTTATTAGTTGAGACCATTAGCAACCTTTATTAAGCGCTGAGTCACAGGTCTACGTGACGTGTACTGATGTGTATTGCAAACTCAGCTTTCTGTAAATGTATATGTTTCGTAGAGTTCGACCTTTTACATTGCATGGTTCAGTTTGCATACATGTTTGAAATAGCGGGCATGCACACTTCAAGTTGAACTGCAGATCATGCGTTTACCATTGATTGGACGGTACGATATATGTCGTACAACAGCGTTCGAACTTATTTATGTTCGATAATGATCTCCATTATGTTTAGGCATGCTTGGAGAGGAACGGGGTTTACAACTTTCAATATATTTTCATAGCACATTAAAATGGTGATGACAAATGAATGTATTAATGTTAGGAAGGAAATTGTTTCATATCCATCACACGTGACCACTTACTGGATGAATATTGACTGATTTAAAGGGAGAACACTAATTAACACTTTTCAATACACACGGTCATCCTGGATGATTTTTTCAATTTTGAATGTAGATCAAACATATAAAAGCAGTTTTTATCCACTTTTACAACAACTAATAGGTTGTATGTATACCTGCACATGCTATTTCTTGGTGTGAATACTACCTTAGCATATTTAAGAAAGTTTTCTTGTGAACTGGAACCAATGTGTTATTGTGTCATTTTATTATAACCTCGTTTGTATGTAGTTTGGGTATTTCACGGAAATATATTGGTTACATCGGAGAACAAAGATAGATGCAATATTGCATAATCTTGAAGTGCTGGTGAGAACAACAAATCTCATATACAATGAGATATTCAAATATGATCACACTTACAAAAACAAAGTTGGCTTAGGCAACACAAATAATTACATAGGAGTATATATGCGCATTGTTTGTACTGAACTATTTGTTCACATTGCTTTCTCTCTCTCTCTCTCTCTCTCTCTCCTCTCTCTCTCTCTCTCTCTCTCTCTCTCTCTTTCTCTCTCTCTCTCTCTCTCTCTCTCTCTCTCTCTCTCTCTCTCTCTCTCTCTCTCTCTCGCTCTCTCTCTGTCTCTGTCTCTGTCTCTCTCTCTCTGTCTCTCTCTCACTCTCTCTCTCTCTCTCTCTCTCTCTCTCTCTCTCTCTCTCTCTCTCTCTCTCTCTCTCTCTCTCTCAAAGAAGGGTGGGTTTCACGAGACAGACAAACAATCCACTCACAATTATTGCAATTGGGTGTCACCGACGCCTTGCGAGAGGAATCGCTTCGTAAGCCAATCATGATGTTTAAAGAACTGATTGGCTTTGGCAGAGGTTTAGAAACATCTGAATGTCAGACAGCCGATATTTCAGTCAGCATTCGGGGACAGGCTAACGAAACATGTACCAGCTGTGTCAAGAAGCTTACCGGTAAACAGCAAAACCAGTAACAAGCAGGAAGTGTCGTTACTGTGTCGAAATGTATCCTCACAGAGGAGATGGTCCAGCCAAACATCAGCGCTGTAATTACTGTGCAAACGTTGGACTTTTTGAGAATGTGTGTCGATCAACAAAAATATAAAATAGCATCCAAACAATGCAAAAGACGGCGCCACACAATCGTGCGCCTAATGATCGGAGGTAAAATAGGCATGCAAAACAAGAGTCGGCCTCAATCTCAATCAGGTTGTAGAGAGCAACAAATCTGACACTGATCAAGACGCAGATTTTGGGTTCTCTGTGCAGAACGCTACAGACAAGGCATCGCAGCCCAAAACTATCGTCAAAATCAAAGGGAATGACTTCGACATGATAATACATAGTGGGTCTTGCTTAGACATTGTTGACGATAAATTTATAATGCAATGAACAATGGCATTAAAGTGTCTAAATATAAAAGCAAACTGTACGGCTACGCTGGATCAGTAATTCCCACACTAGGCAAGTTCACTGATTGATAGACACGGCAGGCAAAATGGCTCCATCAACCATCATAGTTGTGAAAGGGAATCATGGCAATCTCATGAGTGGTCAGACGACAAAAGAACTTGGTTTACTACAAGTGTCAAACACTCAAGCTGTCAACAATGGCTAACCAATAACAGAAAGGTTCCCAGGCTTGTTCAGTGGAGTCGGCAAACCGTAAGGTCCTTCATTGCACTTGTACATCGATTAAAGCGTCCAGCTGGTAGCTCAGACTCATCGTAGAATTCCATTCTATCAACGTAAAGCCGTTGAACGGGACCTTCAACATCTACAACGAGAGTACATTGTAGAGAAGGTGGAGTGCCCTACGTCCTGGTTTAGCCCGATTTTTGGTAGTCTCAAAACCAAAACGCCCCGGCGAAATGCGCATTTGTGTGGATATGCGTCTTCCAAATCAAGCAATCCAACGAATACGGCACATAACCCATTTGTCATCGACCTGCGTTCTGGATATCACCACCTTGAACTTGACGAAGAATCTCGTCAAATAACAGCATTCACGACGCGTGTCGGCATTCGTCTGTACAAGCTTTTGTTCTTCGGAGTAAACTGTACTTCTGAGGTCTTACAAGACACATTTGCAGATGTGATCGATGGAATACCAGGCACACGAAACATTTCTGATGATAACATCGTGTTTGGTAGAGCTCAATGTGAACACGATAGAAACGTTGAACTAGAGTGGCAACGCCTTAAAGAAATCTGGCAAAGTGTGCTTTTAGTCCAAGAAGCATTAAGTATTTCGGTCATGTGTTCTCAGCAGACGGTATATCTGCATCATCAAGGATGGTTAAAACATTACACAAGGCATGACCACCAGCAGATATAAACGAAGTGAGCAGTTTGCTACCGCTTGCACCCTATATATTTCGCTTCATACCTGACTTTGCAATTCTTACACAACCACTTCGTAAGCTAAATAAAACGGATGTTAGCTGGCTTTGGGAAAATGCAGAAGAAAAATCTTTACGAAAGCTCAAAGCTCACCTAACAAGTAAAACATGACATTCTTCAACTTGAGCAGAGACAATGAAATATACACAGGTACTAGTCCAGTGGGCGTAGATGCAGTCATAGTGCAACGTGACAAGGATAATCCGGATCAGACGTACGTCGTAACATATGCAAGTCGTGCCCTCACTCCAACTGAGCAGAAATACCAGCAGATCGACGAGAGGCTCTCGCCATAGTTTGGGCAGTAGAAAATGTTCACTTGTACATTAATGGCAATCGCGTGACGACAATAACACACCACGCACCACTAGAAACAATTTGGAACAATCCTTGGTTGAAGTTGTGAGCTAGACTAGAGAAATGGTCTCTTCGCTTGCAAACGTATGATCTGCAAATCGAGACGGGGAAAATCTTGTGGATATGATGAGCCGTCATCCACTTCCCTCTACGTTTGAACGGATATCGAGGGTTGCAGATAAGAATTTGTTAAACGCATTAAGAATTGAAACTGGGACGACCTGTGTAATGGTCTAACAATGCACTCATTCCGCAATGTTCAGAATGAACAATCAGTCTGAAATTATGTCATTTTGAGAGGTTTAGTAATACTTGGGATTTCGTCATAAACGAGTTACTCCTCTTTCGCTTAACTCGGAGGTTGAGCGTTTCTTGAGACACAAGAACAATGTTATGAAAGCTGTGACTGTAGAAGGAAGATCATGGAAACAGCAGTTGCGTTGTCTTCTCAATTACAGAGCAACTCCCCACAGCCATACCGGACGCTCGCCAGAAGAGCTGCTTTTCAGTCGTTCACTAAGAAGGAAAGTGCTAGAGACCAGCGACATGCAGGATGACACGGTGCAGCGACAGCGAGTTTTCCAAGGAAAGCAACGAGAGAAACAATATGCAGACCGCAGAAGACGTGCTCGCCCATCAAATGTGCAAATCAGAGAAAATGTTCTCATAAAATGGCGTCAATCATACAACACCATAGGTCAAGGTTCCAGTCGATGCCAAAAAACACTTCTTTCAGCAGCTCCTTGAGGATTCGGGAACATACTGCTTATGAAGCAGCTCAGCTTGACCGGTCCCAGAGTTTATCTTCACTTCTCTTCTGGCAGCGCGCTCGAGCTAAGGACCTCCCATCGAAATAAAGTGACGAATCTGCACCATTTATTACAGCGCTCCTCCAGGCGCGTGCTGGGAACTGTGGTCGTGTTACGAACGATCGTGAAAAGCAGAACTGATGCTTTTGAAACACCGTGGATATAGCAGTGAGGGCATAGTAGAGGTATACCAAATATCGAAGGAATATTAAATGTAAAGGTCGTTGAGCACGCTGAAGTGATCTCTACCACGTCCCGCTCTCTTGCTCCGTTTTTCTTGCTCGTAAAATAGTTTAGCAGTTGTCTTCGAGTGTAACTATCACAGCTTTCGAGTTGCGCAGCCATCGTGTTTCCGACAGAAGTTTCACCGTGTTTGGTGGTGAATGGGTCCGATAATTGTGCTTTGCTTTCTTCCCTGCGGGGTGCACCGGGTCGTCGATAAACTCCTCTCTTGCCGAGTCTTGGAGATCCCCATTTTCGTTGTTACTGGGCTCGCCATCTTCCGCCGATTCTTCATCCAAAAATCCCTTCGCATTTTCATGGTAGCTCCTTTGCATATCCCGCATATATACTAAAACGTATAGTTTGAATGGCGTCCGCAGCAACCCTCGCCACCTGGATACACACACTACAATGTCGGCATGAATACGTGGCATCAACCTAAAGGGCCATACTTAGAACTTATATATTTGTGGGTTTCCAAAAGGGTATCACCCTGTGTATTGCAGGCCCGTAGCGGGGATGCTTTTGGTGGTGCGTTATGACGGAAAACATTTCGGTGAATTTGTATCAAGTGATAACGTTACAGTTGAAGCCTCAGGTCCTGTCTATCGGACTGGCATCGAAGCGAGATGACGGTGCGGGAGAGGGGGTGCTGCTGTTGGAAATTGTTTGCGGTGATGTTCCATGTGTTTTCAGGAGTCGCACTACACCCGTGGATGCTGTCGTACATGACATCGGAAGACTAGGGGTGGGAGGGGAGGGATGATATTAGATGTTGTCGTACATGACATCGGAAGACTAGGGGTGGGAGGGGAGGGATGATATTAGATGTTGTCGTACATGACATCGGAAGACTAGGGGTGGGAGGGGAGGGATGATATTAGATGTTGTCGTACATGACGTGGGAAGACTAGGGGTGGGAGGGGAGGGATGATATTAGATGTTGTCGTACATGACGTGGGAAGACTAGGGGTGGGAGGGGAGGGATGATATTAGATGTTGTCGTACATGACGTGGGAAGACTAGGGGTGGGAGGGGAGGGATGATATTAGATGTTGTCGTACATGACGTGGGAAGACTAGGGGTGGGAGGGGAGGGATGATATTAGATGTTGTCGTACATGACGTGGGAACACGAGGGGTGGGAGGGGAGGGATGCTTTTAGATGTTGTCGTACATGACGTGGGAAGACGAGGGGCGGGGGGGGGGTGCTATTAGGTGTTGTCGTACATGACGTGGGAACACGAGGGGCGGGAGGGAAGGGATGCTTTTAGATGTTGTCGTACATGACGTGGGAAGACGAGGGGTGGGAGGGAAGGGATGATATTAGATGTTGTCGTACATGACGTGGGAACACGAGGGGCGGGAGGGAAGGGATGCTTTTAGATGTTGTCGTACATAACGTGGGAAGACGAGGGGCGGGGGGTGCTATTAGATGTTATCGTACATGACGTGGGAAGACGAGGGGTTGAAGGGGGAGGGATGCTATTGGATATGTTGTCGCGGTTATGTTCCGCCCATAGTACCCAAGCATATGGGCCTGCATTTTCATATGGATCATGCAGCAATGCGTGCTTTGATTGCGCCCATGACTTACATATTTTTTTCCGAACATACACACTCTCGGCACTTTAAATAAAGCGCTGTGTCTGAACGAACGTTTTTGAAACAGAAAAATCTGGTAGCAAATAGAGCTATAGGATCTAAAACCGATCAATATCAAACTAAGTTAGGGAAATGGTCTTTACATTTGCACACGGGTTAAACGATGTCCAATATCCCGAAGACAGCTACACGAGGGCTGCTTTTGATGACTATGCTGTTTGGAGTCTTAAACGTACGTGGGACCTTTCCATTCGCGCCGGCGATGCCGGGTATAATGCTGGGTAGATGCCGGGTTTGCCGGGTAGGATCTCCGGGCCGCTCGACATCAATGTATAGTCCGGGTGGATACGACGCTTATGCACTGTCCCATCGGTGGTAACCTAGGATCCGTCTATGCGACTTTAAGTTTTAAATAGGTGCCCTTGTTGAAATGTACCCAGAGATTGGAACAGTAAATTGAACAACAATATGCATGGAACAGATGAAGTTTAACACCGATGGAACAATTGTGGAATTTGTGGATGATGCTGATGGACCTGGCATAAACACTGCGCAGATGTCTTAGCATATATGTATAATTTTTCAAGTCATTGCAGATAATCACCCCTAAATATTTTGTGATTTCCCCATATACCAGTTTCTTTCTATGCAAGTAAATATCTGGATATTTGAGATGAAAACCACGTGGTTTGATAACCATGCATACTGTCATTATAGGATGATAATTTATATAAAGTCATTATCGAAGCCAAATATGGCACACATATTCAGCATTGCCTGGAGGCCACTGGGGCTAGGTGCAATAACGCATAAATCGTCTGCATAGAACATATAGTTTGTACTGATGTTGTGTAGGTGACAACCTATGCCAGAGATTTTAAGTATAATGCTTAAATCGTCGACATATACATAACATAAATAAGGAGATGAAATACCACCACAAATACCACCTTGTCTAACACCATTTGAGACATTAAGAAGTCAGAAGTCGTGGAACCCCATTTAATACAAAACATTTGTGTTCTGTACCAGTATAACGAGTAGGACTGGCACACCACGATTAGCAATTTTCTAAAGAGTGTCCAATGGTTAACTCAATCAAATGCTTTTGATGCTTTTGAAAAGCATAATATTATACACACAGGACTATAGTAGTTTCTATATTACTATTATTTAACGCATATATACAATGATCAGCAGAATGGCCATTCGTGAATCCAAACTAATTTGTCTGTTGTATCAAGGTCAGATTCCATAAGTTCAAGTAATACAATTTCGAAGATCTTAGAAGCAGCCGTGACCAGTGCTATAGGTCTGTAGTTGTTAAAGTCAGTTGTGTCACCGTACTAGTTTTTTTGCCAAGGGTATAATAATAGTTTTCAAAAAGTCATCAGGCATATATCCGTGTGATACAACACCGGTGTAAAAAGGACAATAATATAATGATGCGTCTATCTGCATGTACAACATGTTCTGCAGATAAATCATCGTTACCACACGCTTTACCAGACTTCATTTGTCTATGGCATACTGCACCATGCAAGGTGTAATCTGTATACTCACTCCCAACCAATATTGTGTATATGCTTGTTTACATTTTGTATATTTACATCTGAAGTGACATTATTTAGGAGTGATCCAAAATGTGTTTTCCACATGGCGGATATGGAACGCGGGTTACTAGCACCGTTGACAGTAGAAGCATTAGGTAAAACTTTGTTGTACGTTTTGGATACATTTAACAAAAAACGAAGCTGTATTGGTAATATGCTTGGATTTAGCCATGGCACCTGGTCGAGCCATTTCTTATGTTTATTGAAACTGTTTGCGCCACAGAATACGAGTACAACATAATCTTGACACAACGTTTGTTTTAATGTACTGATAGTTTCAAGACCGGATTCTAGAAGTGCAGTGCTTATATCATCAAAAAAGTTATCTATGTTACAAATGTGCAGTCTATTTGAGCAATCCGTGGTAGTGCATGAAAATGATTCTGGAATTAGTCCTTTGTGTAGATGTACAACACTACTCTTTACATATTCTCGGATATTATAATCTGATGCTTTAGATCATTTAACAATAGGACACATGTTATCAGCACACTTTGCCGCTGAGACATTGTCTTGACATTCTGCAGTTACAAAAGTAGAGAAACAAGTCCTACAGATAGAAGATCCGAACTAGGGCATTTATTTAAAATGTGTAAGTCAGTGATTTTTTAGTGAACACTATGCGAACACATAAAATTATACATGCACGAGGAACAGTTGTGTGCATCACTCACATAAGTATAAGTATTGCAAATTTTGACAACACTTTTCATAATCTGAGATAACTACACCAATATTGTCACACATATCAATTAGATCCGCTTCAAAAGAGTGTTTAAAGCAGCAGTAAAATCGCCAGTAATACAAATATTGTTGGTGTCTTTTTCTTCTGTTATTGGGGCAATTTAACCCAAATAATTACAGAACTCCTCGCAGTTTTCATGTGATTGGTAAAGTAGGTATACATTTAGGAGAAACACTTTACAGAATTCGAAAAGGTTTGTTATGGCAATGCTCCACTGTGCTCCACGTATCCCGTATTGCAACATAAACATTTATTCCACTAGATCCAGATGTCGTAGTAAACTGTGATGTCACAATAAACATTGCAGTGCTGGTGTCATATAGCTTAGCTAATGTATATATATATAGATCGGGATAATTTATATGATTTGACTTCGTATAGCATAATCTAACTGGTGACGTGTTTTTTAGGGATTTCTTATTGATAGAATACGTAAACCGTCAAGAGTACTGTACATTCATCAGCTGTCAGCGCACGGTATAATGTTCGTCTTCTTGTTTCAGTTAATCACATTTGTTTGCACTCCTTCCACGTTATACATCACACCATGATAATAATAATAATAATTTTATTTTATTTGGCAGCCATAGAGGCTGAAAAGTACAATATAAAGATTATAATTAATAAAACAATTAAATAAAGTAAATTCATAAAACAGTAAATGGAATATACAACCTATATTAGTAAAATTATAATTAATTAAAATGTATCATTTGCGTATAAATAATTAAATAACTAAAACAAGATTCACTGTCAATTGCGAGTAATTCATTGGAATTATATGATATGCAAGTTTTGTCGAAATGTTATTAGTACTTGTTATGTGTGCTTTACCAAATAAGGATCATTTAGTGCACGTCTGGTTGGCCGCTTCAAGTGCATACACAGTACTTGAGTTGCCATAAATACAGCCAACAAGGGCACACATACTATAAGAATCCCCAAATAATTAATTATTTGTGTTGCTATTTTTGTATTAGTATGTGTTTTATTTGTATAGCTATCTGTAGTTTGATGTACAGCTATTACACGAGCAACAAATCCTCAAAAAATGGTTTCTTTTACGACTTAAAATGCCAGATATTAATATGTTATCTGATATGGTACGTGTAGAGCTAAGATCAAACGAGGTCACCGGTAAATGCTGAATATTCGAGTTTTTTACAATCCCGCGAAAGTTATAAAGTTACAATGACCCTGTAAATACTTCCTTTATATGCACATATCATATACTGTGTGAAAGTTGCATTTCTTCCCGTCAAAATGTGATGTAATAATAATGAAGACTTATATAGCGCCTGTATCCGCCGTAGAGTAGCTCATGGCGCTTGCACAGTAATTGAGCATTGATGACTTTAAAGTAGTAATTTTAAAATGTTTAAAAGTATTACTCTAAAATATAACAAGAGCAACGTTCTATAAATTATGAAATGAGTATCATTAATTATACATAATAAAATCAAAAAAAAATATATATGATGATATGACATGGATCTGTCAGTTGATGGAGTAGGTATGTAGCGACGATCAAACAGAGTCACCGTCAAGTGATAAATGTTCGAAATAGTGTCATCCCGCAAACGTCATGCAATATAAATGATTGCGCATATCTACGTTACCTATATATTCGTGGCAACGTCGTATACCGATGGAAAGCCAACAGTCTCTCCGTAAAAATGCGGAACGTGCAGTAGGTGTGGAGTGAAGGTTAAACAAGATCACCATTAAACGGCGAATGTTCAAAACTACGCCACTCCATAAAAGTTCTGCACTTACAAGTGTTGGGTAGCTACTTGGTCTACGTACACTAGGTCATGTTACAAACCGTTTTAAAGTATATTTTTATTGTATCCCCCTCAGAAAGATAAGTCGTGGAGTTTTAAAGTGGTGCTCTAACTGTGGAATGAAGGTTAAACAAAGTCAACGTCAAAAGATGAATTTTATAAATGATGCCTTTCCGCAGATTGTAGGATAACCAACGTATGGTGTTATACTTTTCACACAAGGAATATATAAGAAAATAGGTGTATAAGAAAATATGTGTATGTGTATGCCACCCTCGATTTTTAAGGTTATATGAATGTTTAAAACTTGTGTCAAACTTTTTTGTAATAATTAATTGACAACTTCTTACACACATCGTTGCATAAAACCAAATACTTTATGTTTTGTACATTGTATTGTTTGTGTTATCTGGTGTTTAACTTTTAATTTACTCATAAAATATATGGGATACCCTAACATAAAACGTCATCTTCTCAAATGTGTTCATCGCGAACACCAAAGTTGTTTACAAACCCAATTATCCTTTGTAAGCCTGTTTGTATATATACCTGTTGATACAATATGCACATTATTTATTACTACGCATGCAATATGTGATTAAAATGACGTGAAAGTCAATGAAGTTGCCCAAAATGTAGTTAGGATGTTGAAGAAATGAGGTGACAATCGCAGATTAGAACTCTACTCGCAACACAGTCAATATTTATGCGGTAATTCAAAGTTAAACACCTGATAACACGGACAACACATGTACAGATCATAACATATTTGATTTTATGCAACCATGTGTACAAGAAGATGTCAATTAATTAATACAACTATTTTGACACAAGTTTGAGTTTGTGACGTTCAAATATCCTTCAAAATCGAAACATTCTTCAAGAGAGCACTTCTCCGACAAGTCTAGATGGTGTTCAAACGAACAGGCATGCAGGAGTGAAGTGCAACATGCGTTGATGGGTCATAGGCCTAAATAATGTGCTATATATGAAAACATACCGGTACCTTTTATACCAGGGATCCAACAATGTTTTTCAACTTCGTACCATTCTCATAATGAGGATATTGGTGAAGGTTGTAGGCATAGTTTGTGGTCCAGTCTACAACACACTTGGTGGTAACACGTGATTTGCAGCTGACAGTGTTCTTTTTTTATATAGAGAAACGACAAAAATCATAGTTACTCTACGCCAGTTAAATTATGCACGCCAAGGTACGTTAATGAGGATCGTAAATCGCTTCTAGTTGTTCGCGTTTTGGTTTAGTTTTAATAGACATAGCTTAAAAGTCGCGTTTATGTAATAACCAGTGGGTCTATTGCGTACCACAGGAAATACATGACTAGAAGATCACCCCATCTAGATATCTTCTATACGTCCGAGATAACAAGAAACGTCATGATGGCTATGGTGGTGGTGTGTCAGTTGGTGGCCACGTTGAATTCCGAAATACCCGATATATATAGTCATTTGAACTAATAAATCAGCTTGTGAATGTTATTTACAGCCCTTTTTGTGGAAAATACTCACGTTTTCCAGTGGTGTTTACTTAAGGCCGTGTTTGTTCACATACGCACATTCACGTAAACGCACTAAACACGCGAACATACAGTCAGTCAGTCAGTCGGACATTCAACTTTCAAAAGTTGGTGGTCCCAGATAAAATTTGGTGGTCGCAATATTAAAATAATTACATAAGTAATATACAGTTACAGCTGTAACGCATGACAATTATTAATATACTAGTTCAGGCCAAGTATGTCCTACATATTAAGTTACGATATTAAGATTAAAGAATCAGCGAATATAAAATTACAATACAGGAAACAGTTTATTGTTAACAGAGAATCATCAATGTTGAAAATTATTACAAACACCACAATACGAATGCCTTCAGGGTTCTTCTCAGAACTGTTGCCTTCACCCGCAGGAGCGGCTGGACAGTCAAACTCTAAAGAGACTGCAGCTAAATTCAACCTGGACTCGGACAGTGACTAACTGTCGAGTCCAACTCGTATTTGAAGTTGGACATCCTCGCGCCGGATGTATTCCACAGTTGATTAGCTGATGTGAGTTTGAAGTCAGCCATGTCGGGTGAATGCAGCTGGATGGCGATGATAGCGGACACTGTGGACGACTTCATGCGGTTTCGAATTTGAAGCCTCTTTCACATTCAACGGAACTCGCTGGAAGTGCCAGCACTAAGAAACATAACTCAATCAATCTATCACCATCGATAAGTTCGACATTTTTTTTCCATCTTGTTTTTGTACCACGCTTACGTTAAATTTATCGTTCGGATGTACATAAATGTTGCCATTATTGGCACTTGTCTAGTATCCGGATTCGGCTCGACTTCGTGGTTAGAGCAACATGTATGCCTAATGTTGATACCTCATATGTTATTGTCATCATTCAACATTATCCCATGAATATCAACGTTAAAAAATACCGCGACTTAGCGCACTTTTGAAGCCCAAAGAGAGACCCAGTTTCCACAAACCGGGTAGCACTTTAGGCCTCAACATTTTCGTAATGTGAATATGCCTGGAATGAGACTTGCCCGGATAATAGACGCGTGGTCCTTTTAAAAAGTTTCCGGCACAACAAAAATAGTTGACGGTCTCGGGCCTCCGGGTCGGCAATAATTTCGAACACTGGTGCTATGTATTCATGCATGTTAACAAACATTGCGTAGTTTGAAACATACCGGTCATAGTTTGAAAACTATGTTTTATTACAGCAAATTACCAAACATTGTTACATATGTTTCAACGGATTATTAATGGTAATGCCAGTGGTATTGGTCATAACGTGATGAAGTTGATTTTTAAACATACCGACACGTGGACGGACACACATACGTACGCGGACACGCCAAACTCTCACACATACACTCGCGCGCGCGCACACACACACACACACACACACACACACACACACACACACTCTCTCTCTCTCTCTCTCTCACACACACACACACACACACATTCACACACACACACACATACACACACACACACACACACAC
>OZ023213.1:19000857-19019839 GCA_963995525.1 Escarpia spicata
TCAAGTACCTCGGAGCTATAATGACGAGGGTTCTAGAAACGAAATCCTTGCAAGATCTGCGCAAATATTAGCAGCAATGACGAAATTGAAACCAGTTTGGAGAGACAAAAACATCGCACTGAAATCTAAACTTAAACTAGTACGTACACTGGTCCTTTCCATCTTTCTGTATGCATGCGAATCATGGACCCTCACAGCGGAAATACAAAGAAGAATTGCTGCATTGGAAATGAAATGCTACCGAAGAATCCTCGGTATTTCCTACACGGACCACATCACCAACGATGAAATCAGAAAAATCATCACTAAATATGTAGGACATTACGAAGACCTGCTGACCACAATAAAAAAAGAGGAAACTGAGATGGTATGGTCATGTAACACGATCAAGCGGGCTCACAAAAACAATACTACAAGGAACAGTGCCGGAAAAAACAAGATGGGGAGACAGAGGAAGAGATGATCAGACAATATTGCAGAATGGACTGGGAAAACCTTTGCAGAAACTCTGACATTAGGACACAACCGCGAAGGCCCAGG
This sequence comes from Escarpia spicata, assembly GCA_963995525.1. Taxonomy (NCBI): domain Eukaryota; kingdom Metazoa; phylum Annelida; class Polychaeta; order Sabellida; family Siboglinidae; genus Escarpia; species Escarpia spicata. Next base: position 19,001,398 of record OZ023213.1, read on the forward strand.
CGGGTTACGGGAGCAGTAAGTAAGTAAGTCCTGGATGGGATGGCATAAAACCTAACATTGTCAAGCAGGCTTTCTCCACCCTACTTGATCCTTTGAGTTACATCGTAAACTTATCATTTGATCAAGGATATGTTCCTAATCAACTAAAAATAGCTGATATAATTCCCGTTTTTTTAAATGGCGATACATAATTAATTAATAATTACAGGCCTATTTCTGTCTTGCCTGTATTTTCAAACATGTTTGAAAGATTAATGTACAATAGATTAATGAATTACATAATGAAACATAACATGATGTATAATTCCCAATTTGGATTTAGGAAAGGATATTCCATTGATATGGCTATTTCACTGCTAACTGGCAAAATTAGTAAGGCAATCGATATCAAAGAGCACGTAATTGGGTTATTTCTGGATTTAGCCAAAGCCTTTGATACCGTTAATCATAATATATTATTATTACTCCAATGGATTCGTAACTTTCTAAGTAACAGACAACAACGAGTAAAATATTATGGACAAAATCTTCCCTTAAAACATAACATGTGGTGTTCCGCAGGGTTCAATTCAGGGACCTTTACTCGTTCTTATCTATATAAATGATTTATCTGCTTTATCTGACACAACGTTTACCATTATGTTTGCTGATGACACGAGCATCTTTATACAAGACAACAACATATGATATGGAAAATGCTCTAAACTCTGTGCTGTGCACGTCGCGTTTTTAGATGCATCAAAACTAAACTTTTAACGAAACTAGAACAACGAAATGTACCGAAATATATCTTAAGAGTACTCAGCAATGAATTCAATAATCAATGTGTATGCATGCGATGGGGATATACCTACTCGGACTTCTTCTCGCTAGACGGTAAGTTAGTGTTATGTTGTTAAGCAAGGTGGGAAGTTATCCCCTTTACTTTTTTATTTTTTTATGGATAATCTGAGTATACAACTGCACAAAACACAAATCGGTTGTAGTCTTGGTAACATGGTTGTTAATCACCTTATATACGCCGATGATCTGTTTGCACCTTCTGCTAAAGGACTACAAACACTACTAGAAATGTGCTAATCATATGAATGTGAGCATGACGTGCAATACAATGCGGGTAAATCCCTCGTCATGAACTTTGAATCTAGAAAGTCAAATCTTTCTCAAGAAATTACATTAGGAGGAAAGAAGTTAAACTTTTCCACCTTATGTAAATATCTTGGACATGTCATTTCTAATAACGTGTCTGATGAGTCTGATATGCAAGCCAAAGTGAGACTTTTGTATGCCAAGAATAATATGTTACGTCAAAAATATTCCATTTTGTTCAACTGCTGTAAAACATAAGCTATTTACAGCGTATTTTGGTAATCTATATATGTGTGCGTTATGGGTGAACTTTAGAAAAGTTAATTTTCAGCATTTCGTTGATGCATATAACAACTCTTTCAGGATATTGAACAATTTGCCCATGAGTTGTAGCGCTAGCCACATGTTTGCTACAGCTAATGTCAGCTCAGGTAAATGTGTAATCAGAAAGGCTATTTTTAGCTTAATGAATACGATTTACATGTCTCTGAATCCCATTATTGATAGCATTAAAACTAACGACGTGTATTGTACTTCGAAACTGCGGCACCAGTGGGTCCGGGATTTATATAATTGTTAAACATATTGTTCTTATCGATGTATTTTTTTATTTATTTACATACTTTTATTGATGTATTTGTATATATGGACATGCTGATTGTCTGAAATAAATACATTATTATTATTATTAATATAAGTATAACTATTGAAAGTTCGACCACATTTCTAATAATCGGAGATTACCGGACCAATAGTGTCAAACATATCAATTAACTCCGCTTCAAAAAGAGTGTTTAAAGCAGCATTAACATCGCCAATAACAACAATATCGTTGGTGTCATTTTCCTCTGTTATTGAGGCAATTTTACCAAAATAATTACCTTACTTTAATACATGTCAGGCGATTGATAAGGTGGGTATACATTTAGAATAAACGATTTACCATTCTTTGTATCAATGTCAATTTCCAGTAACCTGACATCTAGAACGTCAAATATTGTACATGCATGATATATAGCTTTCTTCCACAGCACACCTACACCGCCATAAGGGTGTCCAACGTACACCGCCATAAGGGCGTCAAACCTGAAGGTGGAGTTGGTCATTCATAGCACTGACACCATGAGCTTCAAATTCTTTATGAATTGTCCGCAGTAAAGTGATATCTTCACTGGAGAGCCAGAGCTTTTGTAAAAATATGATATCATGTTGTTCGCAAAGAAGTAGTATATCATATGCAGATGTTTTAAAACCATGACAATTGAAAGTTACAATTTTCAACGTGTTATTGATAGTCTGGTTGAATATTAATTAAAACAAAGCAATCAGGATGTACATATTGGATCTTCATACAACCGCTTCCTCGAAAAAGCCACGTATCAAGACACTGGAGGGCCGCAACTTTGGGTCTAGTAGCAAGGGTTTGTGACGTAATGAGAGTCCGACACGGAATGATCAGTAAGCATAATACAGACCGCCCGCTGAACGCGTGTGTGTCTGATTGGATAGTCACGACAGACACTCTTCATATGGACAACTGTCGGTCAACATTGATGGTCGACGTCGCACGGTCTGACTCAACTTTGGACTCGTAAGTAGGATATTGACAGATAGCTCCAGTGTCTCTCACTTCGCCCAATCTACACCTCACTTATGTGACGTAGCACGGCTTTCGTGTGTTCCTAGGAAAGAACATAACCAGAATGCATGGCAAGGTACTGTAGCTCGTCTCATTTAATATATAAATCCCAAATCCAGTGTTACTCTGTCCCACGGTCCGTCTGTCTGATGTTATCTATGCTTGGCCGCATTTCTTTGCTGATCCGAACGATACTTTGCACCTTTTTCCAGATTACATAACTACTGGTCTGATGTAAAGACACTATATCACCCAGTGTTTAATTACTCTATCGAAGTTTTATTTCACAACGTTATACGTATTTACGCGACTTTTAATGATAATTCCAAAACCAGGATATTAATTGTTCTTAAGTATTTATCAATATACGTATTATAAGTGCTCGTGCGTTCGGTGTGCGTGTGTGTGTATGTGTGTCTGTGTGTCTGTGTGTATGTGCGGGTGTGCGGATGTGCGGGTGTGCGGGTGTGCGAGTTTGCGGGTGTGCGGGTGTGCGGGTGTGCGGGTGTGCGGGTGTGCGGGTGTGCGGGTGTGCGGGTGTGCGGGTGTGCGGGTGTGCGGGTGTGCGGGTGTGCAGGTGTGTGAGTGTATGTCAGTAATGTCAAATTCCGTTGCAAATATTTATTTCTGTTTTTGTGGTTCGACAAATGCGCTCGAATAGTCATCGGATGTTAAACATGTTCTTCCTAGTTGGAATTTGTCCGTGTGCATATCTAAATATGTAGCAGTAAATACGCTATGGTTGGACTTGCTAAGTGTTGACTCAGGACTTGTGTCCCGTCACATGTGATAATTAATGCAGTAAACACAAACTAAAAAAACAAACCTTTTCTTAAAGCAATAACTAAACGGACCACTTGATTATATCTGGAATTCAGCACGATAGATCATATTCATAATATCATTCCAATAAGCACACAGGTTAAGAAGTTACATCAGGGTGTGTTATGTACCTGCTTTCGTGTCAAATAAAAGAAGTGACACCTTTTCACCAGTACGTGCCAATCATTCATTTTCTATCGTGTCTTCTTATTTCTCCTTGTACCGTCTGTTACAGCTTTCCACTGACATATCACGAGATATTCTACTTCTGGTGCTGGCGATCGTCTGCTTCCAGATTCCGGAGACGAACGCCACGATTCTAGTCGATTACTACAATTGTATGAAGGCGTGTCAGAAGGACGTGATATCATGCGTCGAACAGTGCGATGAGAATAATACGTGCGAAGCATCTCGAAAGTTCTGCAGGAATCTATGCTTGCGGGTCGTAAGAGTCTGCGAACAAAAATGTATTGATAAAGGAAGCTTAGCATAGCTCAAACTTTGTGCTGGACCAGTGTATCATGTTGTCGTTTATTAAACACCTCTCACGCCCGCCTAGTGTTTGTGATGAATTATGTTTCCTGATAAAGATGGATTCATGGTCGGTACGAACGATACGGTATTACATCGAGTACGCTGCTTATATACAATTTTTTTTTTTTAATTGATGTATAAACAACCACATTATGGTATAAATTGACATTCATTACAGAATTTTATACGAAAGTCTCGTTCGCTCTCTCCCACTCTCTCCTGCTTTCTCTATGTCTCTCTCTTTCTCTCTCTGCCCGTACTATATGTACAGGCTGTATATGTATATAGTATCTATCTATGATAACATTGCATACCAATTAAAGATAAATGTTTCCAGGTCTCTCCTAAAACGTCCGTTGGCTTTTTAGCTCTAGTGTAACAGAATTCCAGAGGATGGTACCTGCACTTGAAAATGCCCGTCAGCCGTACCGTTCCAGGTTAACTCTAGGAACAAAGAGGAGTAACTGGTCGGCCTACCGAAGACTACGACAGGAAACACAATTATGCAGATATACGGTCAGCAAGATACTGTGGAATATTTGCATACAGAGCGCAGTGCATCAAGGTCAACAGTTTAAATTGAATTCGCTGCGCTACATGTAGCCAATGTAGCTCTCGTAGGGCCGCCGTTATGAACCATCTCTAGTCGGTGTAACAAAGTTCCAGTATTGCGGTACAGGGCCGCGTTTCCGAAGTCGAATAGCTACGTGACTATGCGTGTAGAAGCGACTTGCACGCTGAAAGCGGGGGAGATGATCGTATTCGCGTTATGCCACGTAGTTGGACGTAGACAGCCCCGACAGGTACAGCTAATGTGTGCGGCCATCCTTATCGTGGAGTCGAGCTGTACTCCAAGGTCACGTATGTTGGCGGAAGTGTTGACGTTGCGCAGATGTCGATAGGAAGATGCGGTGGCTGTGGAACATGGTTGTTTAGTGCTGCAAACGGTATCGCCTCTGTAGTCGCCTCGTTCAAAAGCAGGTTGCGCCACGCTAGCCATGCTTTCACGTCAGTCACACGATGGGATATCCGGTCGACGGCGGACGCAGAATCATTTCGCGGAAAGTAGACGAAGAGTTGGGTGTCGTCAACGTAGACATGGTAGCGAACACCTCGGATACGTCGGAAAGACCAGCACAATATATAGAACATAGGGCCCTAAACACTATCATGTGAAACTCCATTTCGTAGTCAGCTGCTGCGTGAAAGCTGACCATCAACTCTGACTCACTGTGTTCGGTCGGTCTGGTAAGAGGCGAGCAAGCAAAGTGCGTCGCCTCGCACGCCGATTCGGTCTAGTTCAACGACAAAATGTCATGGTCGATCGTGTCGAACGCAGCGCTGAGGTCAAGTAGAACTAGAAGTATATGCTCACGAGCACCCCGTGATGTTAGCACGTCGTCTTGGATAAACAAAATCGCTGTCTTAACGTTGTGTGTTGGCGCTCTGAAAAGGATCTCCGATGTTGTTGTGTTGCATATGCAAACGCAGTTGGGCAGAGACGTGACTCTCAAGAAATTAAGGGAAAGTGAGAAAAAATGTATGTTCCTAAACAATTATAAAACAGAAAATATGGTCATCTCAAAGAAAAAACACACTCCAACATGCAACATGGTAGCGTATGGTATTGTTTTGAAACAAGTCCGAACGTTTAACTATCTGTGATCACTGATAATACCGGACGAAAAACCAACAACTATGACATCTAAAATTTTATGTTTGAATAAACGCCTATTAAAAAACAACGAATATTCATCAATTCCAAGTTACGAGGTGGAATGCAGGTCGTAAGGAAATACAACATTTGCTTCAAGTGTTGGAACTTATTTATTCTTAACTCAAACATAATCGCGAGAACCGAGATGCTTATCTAGTCCTGCAGTGCAGCGGAAATGTTTTTTCGAACTCGAAACATTGACCATATGCATCTGAAATAGTTGATATTATAGTAGGATTATCAATCGAGGGAGCTAAATGGTTCTACAATTATCAATTGGTCCCACTGGAGACCTTGCCCCTGACTTTAATGTGTAGTTTTAGCCACCTAAGTTTTATATTTGACAAGGCATACTTGTTTGCCTGCAAACAGAACGTTCATGAACACAAAGGGCTTGTGATACAGATTAAATATTCGAAAATGAAAATAAAGTTTGTGTTGAGGTAATTAATATATTCTGAATGAAGACAAGAAACTGGAATATATAAACGTTTAAGGGAATACATAATGATAATTAGATACAAGTTACAAAGGCCAATACATAAAAGAAAACAAATGGTGACCCTAAAATCGAAATATATTCTCGAAAGTTCTGCAAGACGTTGTGTTATAGGATGAGGGTAGCGTGCCATAAGAAATTATACAAAGAAGAAGTGACGTTGTATACCGAAAACCATCCAGACGAATAACACTACATTGATTGCATACGAGCTCGGTACAATCCCATCGCACGCTAACAGAAAATTAATCAACACGGAGGGTTAGGGTTACTTGGAAAATCACGTTTGTTGTTAGGTAAATAATATATTCTGAACTAAAAATAAAGAAACCTGAGTTTATCTACATTGAAGGAAGTTGTTAATAGTTAATGAAAAGTTACATAATGTGTTACTATATTAAGTATTACAAACAGAACGTTGTATGCCAATCATAATTGTCATGTATTTAGTGTATATGTTGTCGTAAGAAACATGTTTATTCTACACTTCCGATTACCCTCTTAAAAATTACTTGATGTACCTTTAAATACTAGCAGATTACCTCTTTTAATAATACAATAACTCATGGTTATATAAGGTCAAAGGCTTCAGTTACATTAATAAATAACTTTTCATGATAATGGCTTTGTGGTAAATTCCAGTTTTTATTAAACAATGCTGGCAGTCTGCTATCGTGTGGGACTACACTGGCATCATTGCATCTCAGACAACAGGGGAGTTGTCCTTTCCAAGTCCAGCTTCAAACAGCGCCATGCTGCACTGCACAAAATTCAAACGTTGGTTCCTCTATTCCAACAACTCTGTTTTTGTTTATAGTTTAACATTATCCTTACAAAGAGAGACGTTCACTTGTTCCAATCATTAAAGGACAACATCCTTGTTTAGTAAATAGCAACACTCATAAAAAAAATATATAATCAAACTCCAATATGAATTTTTTGGTTTGCTAATACTATGTAGCACGTAAGATAAAACTACCGTAACAAAGCTACAACCATTTTTGCTGCAAGCAGTTTCATGGCATATTCATTTTAAACACTCAATTTACTGAAATCACAAGCCAGTTTAGTAAATATATATACATACTATTAAAAATAATATCCAACTATATATATATATATATATATGTACAATTGTTTTGGAAAATACATTTATATTTACCTCGAAAAATCACTGATACTAAAAATGACTATTTATAATCACAATTACTATGGTAAATAAGTAGACACAAGAGACATATATGCCGTAAAGGTACGTTTTCATATAGTGTAGTATCCAGTCCTCAAGACTGCTCACAACGCTTTACACTCTACTCCGTGGCAGATCTGTTCAATCGTACACCATCTCAACTTCTCTGGGAAGAATCCAGCCACACTGCAATTGATGCGCAAAGATTCTTCGTACCCACAAGTCAACCACTGTCTATTTCCAAGTACAGAGTCATACAACTGAGTGAACTGGAGCACGGTATAGTGAACGACACAACAGCACATGATTCGAATCCGGGTTCTCTCGGTCGACAGTCCAATGGTGTATCCACAGTGCCACTGCCCTCCGCGTATCCCGTGTTGCAACATAAACGTATCTTCCACTAGATCCAGATGTCGTAATTAACTGTGATGTCATAATAAACATTGCAGTGCTGGTGTCATATAGCTTGGCTAACTGGCACACATAACGAAACAGATGCGGGATAATTTATATTGAATGAATACTGTATAGTTTAGGAGAAACCGGATATTAGACATGACGTGTCTTTGTGGATTTCTGATTCATAGAATACATAAACCGTCAAGTGTAATGTAAATTCATCAGCTGTCTACGCACGGTTCAATAGTCTTGTTGTTGTTTAAGTTGGTCATATTTGTTTGCACTCCTTCCACGTTACACATCACACAATGTCAACAGTTTTAAGTTTACTTACGTTGTGCATAGAAAATGAAGTTGTTATTAATACCGACATAGAACAAATATGGCTTTGCAATGGTATCGAGTTTGCTTTTGTGGGAACATTAATAATATGGTGAATGCGGTCTTCGATGTGTTTCGCTAGTATCGTTTATATTTGTTATAATTAGGTACCTGTCAAATAGTAAATAACGTATTTATATTAACTTCATCGCTTTAATGAGAATACTTCATTTCTAGCTTGACAAGGAACACATGGTGAAACATATTTTGATTTACAATTATTATTAATTATGACTAAACGATAATATAATTTTTACATAACATGGTCCTACCAGTCCCACCAGCATATATAGAATAGCTAGTAAAACATAATTTATGTTAACGGTAAATGGTTGGTGTACTAGCAATGAAACCCAAACACTAACATTCTAGAAATATGTTTTGGCACAACAGTTACAAAAACGTACGTGTTTCGCCTGGTATCGCCTTTCGAGTTGATCCATATTTTGCTGAAGAGTTGGTATAATGCCATGATGTAATCGTGTAATTAACTTATGATTGACCATTTAATGATAACAATATGCCATATAATGTTGCTACAAACGTTATAATTTAACACAACTGGCGCCTCTAGAATAACAACACTTATTGTTCAAATATATCATCATCATCCTGACTGTTTTTTTTGTTGGCTAGTATGTCGTACACATTGACGACAGAGGTTTGTGATGTTATTTGGTATAACATTTCCCATTCTTTATAACCTCCTTTCCCTATTCGAACCCGTCTCGCAATGGTGTCTTTAACAAAGATAGTGTCAAGAAACTGTTGAAATGAAAACTTCGCTTGGACACTCATAAGGGATCACTTTTTTGAAAAAAGCCTGTTAGCCACCGGAAATTTCAAGATGACCGCTATTTTTTTAAATGGCCGTCATTTCCGACATAAAATACTATTGTCGCCATAAAATTTGACAGAATATATATAATAAAAATGGTTTGCAGTTCATGATTCATCACAGTTTCTAGCTCACTAAGACTGTTACCATTGACAAAAACAGTTGTATCATCAGCAAATATAATAGGAAATAGGATATCTGATACGTTAACAATGTCGTTAATATAGATTAAGAATAACAGTGGGCCTATTATTGATCCCTCTTGGACACCACAGGATATAGACTGGATGTTCGATTTTATTCCAAAAAATAATACATACTGCGTTCTATTAGACAAATAACTTTCCAGCCAATCAAGTGCTCTTCCTCTAATGCCATAATGGTCTAGTTTATTAAGTAATATTTTATGGTCAACTGTATCGAAAGCTTTACTGGAGTCAAGAAAAACTCCTAGTAAGTAGTCACCATTATTTATAGCAATGGACATTTTGTCCACAAGAGCCATGTTTGCAGAATGCTTCTTCCTAAATCCAAACTGGTAATCATATAATATGTTATGTTTGTTTATGAAAGATGTTAATCTGCTGTACATTATTTTTTCTAGAACTTTAGAACAAACTGGCAAAATGGATATTGGACGGTAATTGCTTACTTACAAGTGTCTTGCCTTTTGTATATCGGGATCACTTTTGCTCTTTTCAGGTCGTCTGGAAAAATACCTTTAGCTAACGACAAGTTAATAACATGTGTTAAAGGAAGTAAGAAAGTATGATATGTTAATGTACCAATATGTGGAGTTACTAAGTCCCAACCAGGGCTTGATATTTTTTAGATCTTTGATTATAGTTTTTACTTCATTCAGTTCAACTGGGGAGATAAATATTGTATGGAAGTTTCGATGCTTAATATATAATGACGGGTTAATACCATCTTTGGTAATCTTTTCAGCCAACGATGGTCCAACCTTAACATAATAGTTATTGAAGTAATTGGCGATTATCTTTTTATCGGTTATTAATTGATTATTAATAGTTATCTTCGGAGATTGGGGAGGTTTTTTTAAAAAATTATTTGCTTAATAAGTTGCCATGATTTCAGAAGATTAGATTGATTTTGCTTTAATAACTGTTGATAGTGATTTCTTTCTGCTCTTCTTAAAATTGAGTTAAGTTTATTGCGGTATGCTTTATAGTTAGTTTCATTAGTAAGGGTAGGTGCTTTTTTGTAGTAGGCAAATAATTTATTTTTAAATTTTATGGAAGTCTTCAGCCCATGTGATAGCCATGGTTTCCTATTACTATATTTGTGTTTAATCTTTACTTTAGGAAAGCAGTTAAGATAATGCTTACCAAGCTGTGAATAGAAAGCAGCATATGCATTATTTGGGTCATCAAGCTCATAAGTAACAAGTGACCAGTCAGCATTAGTTAGACTTGTTGTAAACTTTACTATGTTCTAATCGGTATAAAACCTCTTAGTTATGTATTTTACACATTATCTTCGCACTTATGGCACTCCTGGAGTCACGCATAAAGGTGATAACTTAATCCTGGTATAAGCAGCTGCACAATGCTGTACAGATGAGACAGAAGCCATAACATGTGCACCTTACACAACATTCCTTCTTGCATTCACACAGCTGGTCAGTGATAACTCTGTCTAATGGACACACACACACACACACACACACACACACACACACACACACACACACACACACACACACACACACACACACACACACACGCACGCACGCACGCACGCACGCACACACGCACGCACGCACACGCACGCACACGCACGCACGCACACACGCACACACGCACACACGCACACACGCACACTCACACACACTCACACGCACTCACACACACACACACACACACACACACACACGCACGCACGTTCATGCACAAGCACATGGACGCATATTTAAACACAAACCGTACAACTATTCTAAATAAAATATACTTTGTGTGTGTGTGTTTTTTTTGTGTGTTTGTGCGTTTGTGCGTTACTTATAGACACCCTTCGGCTTAAGACCGTGGAGCCAGCGCAGTTGTTCATCCTCGCACTCCGGATATTGCTGTTGTTCATTGACATCGTTCCTGGCCTAATTTATATTTATTTTGTGTTTTACAACGTGACACGGCGCCTAGCATTTCTGGTTTTACCAATACAGTACTACATCATCGTTACTAAGCGCCACCGACGTTATGCATGCCAAGGTAAGCGTACGACGATTTGATAACACATACAATTATTCAGTTGTTCGTTGTGATTAACACGTATTTTCTCAACGTGAAAGCCGGGCAGTTATGTTATGTAACACGATCGTCCCATTTGTAATGTTCGTCTACAACACTTACATGGTAATCTTTCCGAATCCGTTGTTTTAAATCCGTTATTATCGTTGCAGTTATTTTCATATATATATTCTTTATTGTCAAAGTATTCGTTACTATTGGCCGATATATTTTATTTTTCCAAATATGTGTATAACTGCACACTTTGCTAGTAAATTAAACTATTTCAATTTCCGTTTTTCACAATATTGCCTTGAGGGACATTATAAAATGACAACGTGTGCTCATTTTTTGACCAAGGGTTGTAATACGGTGCCTGGTATTCTCACTCATTTCTGACATCTCTGCGTTGGCTTTCTGTTCGATATCATATCATTTTTAATGATCATTAAGTTGGAAGATTAATTTAAGGTAACGTTTATGATACAATTAACTATTATCACTCATGTTAACGTTTCGACTGCCGTCAGCATTCTTCATTTCTGGTTTGTTCATCTTGTGCATAGATGGTGTGGCGAGCAGGCTGTCCAATACGTAATTCAGTCAGTATCAACCCTCTTCTTGATTCACATTTCGTCTTGCTTTGCTGATCCAAAAGGCTTCCTTTATCCTACTTGCCACATAAACAAAGGAAGAATAAAGCAGTTCTTCTGAAGACTGCTGACGGCAGTCGAAATGTTGAAGTGAGTTTCAATTCTTTGCTATGCCATGGCGAACATTGGTTTCTTGTTGTTGTTATTATTGCTGTGCTTGTGGCTGCAGTAGTAACAGCTGCTGTAGCATTTCTGTTCGATTTTGTCAACTTCAGATGCAGGTACTTAAATACCTGGTTAGGCAGGTATGCAAGTTTCATCGAAATGTTATTAATACTAAGGATCATTTAGTGCACGTCTCTTTGGCCGCTTCAAGTGCATACACAGTACTTGAGTTGCAATAAATACAGTCAACAAGGGCACACATGATGTAGGAACCCGCTAAAATTAATTCGTGTTGCTATTTTTCCATAATAGGCGAAGCTAATACAATGTATTCTTGCATTTTTTTAATGAGTTTTATTTGTATTTTTGTCTATAGTTTGATGTACAGCAATGCGAATAATAATGCATTTGGTGCGATACAAAATGATAATATAAAAACAAATTGCTATTATACTATATTCTGACATCATTCTAAAAAAAATTGTTTTAAGACATTTCAGTTCCTAATGTTCATTCGAACCCAGATTACAGCATGTAATCATGTATGACTGCCTGTACCCATGCACGCAGGCACTCACCCTCGCGCCCACGCACAAACACACACGAGCGCGCAAGCATGCAAGCATACAAACACACAAACACACAAACACACAAACACACAAACACACAAACACACAAACACACAAACACACAAACACACAAACACACAAACACACAAACACACAAACACACGAGTATCCTGAATGAAATAATGGATTATCGAAAACTGGTCACACAACTATTAAAACATAATCGTATATATATTTATATATATATATATTGTTTCCTTTTAATTATTGAAACTCCTGATCAGTCCCCCGAATATTAATTTCGTATATGCGCTATTGTTATGCATTGTAGTATTAAGAAAAAGATCTAAATACCAATCAAGCCTGGGACATACATCGTATTCGTAAAGCAAAATGGCATTTAATGGGAATTTGCATCAAACTATTCGTTTCTATTATCATCCTCTTACATATCCACTGAATGGTCTGTTACAGTTTCTTGCTCAGCGACCAGGTGTTGATGCGCTTCTGCGGTTGGTGATCGTCTGCTCCCAGTTCCCACAAACAATCTCCACACGAATCCCCCTACTTATACGACCCTACCTTCTCTGCGCTGCAGCGTGTGAGCATGAAGTAAACAAGTGTTTCACTCATTGCGAGGAGAACAACACCTGCGCAGCATCTAGACAACGCTGCAAAAACCTTTGTAAAACAGCGGAGAAAGCCTGCCTTAGGAGATGTTTACATGTAGCGAAGAAGAAATACCAAGAAAACGAATGAACTTTGGTTGGACAAACACCATCTACGTTATCAAACAGAATGTTTGTTTGTTTCTATTTTCATTTGTGTGAGCATTCTCTCCGTTAATTTCGCATGTATGGGGCTGATATTGTGAAGATATTCTATGGCAGTCCACAGATTTAGACTGGGGCTTTCGAAACGAAGCAAATTACCTATCTTAAGTTAAGGGGTATCCCACACGAATCTGGGGTTGGTGGGCTTTCCTTGTTTGGGGGGTGGGGTGGGTGGGAGTTCATAATAGGTCTTGATGATTTGGAGGTCGGTCAATATTTAATATTCATAATTATGCAAACAACAATATTTTGGTATAACATGTTTTCAATGTATATTATTGGAGAGTGGGTCCGCTAAACGGAATTATTACTAAATGAACTATTTTAAAGAAAACACGAGAAATATCATTATTTGACGCATGTCTGTCTAAGGCAGTGAAAAAGCAGTGACAGACATTTCAGTTGGGGGAATGCTACGCCAGTGACATTATGAACGTATAGGCACGTTAATGAGGATCATACAACACTTCTATTGGTTCGCATGTTGGTTTACTTTTAATATACATGACTTAAAAGTCGTGTTTATGTAGTAATTATTGGCTCTATTGTGTACCACAGGAAATACATGATTAGAAGATGTAGATATATCTATACGTCCGAGAGAAAAGAAACGTCATGAAGGCAATGATGATGGTGTGTCAGTTGGCGGCCACGTTGAATTCCGTAATAGCCGATAAATGTAGTCATTTTAAATAATAAATCAGGTTGTTAATGTTGTTTACAGCCAGTTAGGGGATAACACTCATGTTTTCCAGTCGTGTTTACTTAAGGCGGTGTATGTTCACTGTCGCACGTTCACGGTCGCACGTTCACGTAAACGCACTAAACACGCAAACATACGTACACACTCTTACCGTATGGTGCTATTGGTATTTTTGTTGTTGCTGCTGTTGTTGCTATAGCATCTGTTGCTGCTGTTGTAACTAATCAACTGTGTCAATTCAGAAATACAACGCTTAATAAGATACGATTATCAACATGTACTTGTAGAAAGCGAAGGCAATATTGAGATATATCACACGTGTACGTACAATCACAATTTATTAAACACAATTCACAGCCACCCAGATATTTAAGGGTTAAATGCAGTGTTCTTCACCTTATCTGAGTTGGTGGTCAGTCGGACATTCAACTTTCAAAAGTTGGTGTTCCCAGATAAAAGTTGGTGGTCGCAATATTAACACAATTACACGAGTAATATACATTTACAGCTGTAACGCATGGCAATTATTAATATACTAGTACAGGCCAAGTCTGTCCTACATATTAAGTTACGATATTAAGATTAAAGAATCAGCGAATATAAAATTACAGAATAGGAAACACCACAATACGAATGCCTTCAGGGATCTACTCAGAACTGTTGCCTTCACCGGCAGGAGCGGCAGGACGGTCATACTCCAAGGAGACTCCAGCAAAATCCAACCTGGATTCGGACAGTGATTAACTGTCGAGACCAACTCGGATTTGAAGTTGGGCATCCTCGCGCCGGATGTATTCACAGTTGGATAGCTGATGTGAGTTTGAAGTCAGCCACGTTGGGTGAATGCAGCTAGATGGTGATGAAAGCGGACACTGCGGACGACTTCTTTTCATGCGGTTTCGAAACTCAGTCTTGATCTCTTCACTCGAAACTGAAGCCTATTTCACATTCAACGGAACTCGCTTGAAGTGCCAGCACCAAGAAACAAAACTTAATCAATCTATCAGCATCGATCAGTTCGAAATTTTTGGTTTTTCCAACTTGTTTTTGTACCACGCTTACGTTAAATTTCTCGTTCGGATGTACATAAATGTTGCCATTATTGGCACTTGTCTACTATCCGGGTTCGCCTCTACTTCATGGTTACAGCAACATTTTGGCCTAATTCTGATACTTCATATGTTATTGCCATCATTCAACATTATCCTATGCATGTCTACATTAAAATATACTGCGACTTAGCAACTTTTGTAGCTCAAAGAACGACCCAGTTTTCAACCACGTACTATGCTATATTGCTCACAGCGGAAACGGGCGGCCGCAGCGGCGCAGACTGACGCAAACCGGGTAGCACTTTGGGCCTCAAAAATGTGCTAAGACAGTATTTTCATGATGTAAATATGCCTAGAATGATGCCTGCCCGAATAATAGACAAGTGGTCCATTATTTTCTTTTTTTTAATCTGCCGGTCTTGTGGGCCGGCACTTTTTGAATGTTTCCGGCCCGACGAAATAGTTGACGGTCTCGGGCCTCCGGGTCGGTAATAATTTCGAACACTGGTTCTATGTATTCATGTACGTTAAGAAATATTGCGTAGTTTGAAACATACCGGTCATAGTTTCAAAACAATCTTTTACGATATCAAATTACTTAACATTGTTACAAACGTTTCAACAGATTGCTAATGGTAATACCAGTATTATTATTCATAACATGATGAAGTTGAAGTTTACACATACGGACACGTAGATGCAAACACATACGTACGAACACACGCACACGCCAAACTCTCACACATATACACACATTCTCTCCCACACACACAAACACACACTCTCTCACGAACACACACTCTCTCTCTTTCTCTCTCTCTCTCTCTCTCTCTCACACACACACACACACACACACACACACACACACACACACACACACACACACACACAAACACACACACACACACACACACTCACACACACACACACACACACACACACATACTAATACACTAATTCACTCACACACACACACACACACACACACACACACACACACACACACACACACACACACACACACACACACACAAACACACACACGTATATACACTCACACGTACTCTCGCGCACGTACGCACGCACGTTCGCAAATATGTCACATTGGTCACGAAAACAATTATATTTAAACAAACACGCACAACCCAAAATAGAAAAGCAAAAAAGGGGCTGTTGAGATTGACTTAAATCGTTTTTTAAAGTGATATGTTCCATGAATTTGTATCGAACCACCACCGCTTTAATTGTCTTCTTCTTATAACATTGCTCTGCTTTTACTGCTGGCACATTTTACAAACATTGTGAGGAAAGCAATACGTGTGAGGCTTCTAGACGGCTCTGCAAAGACATGTGCAGAAAGGCGAAAGTAATGTTACAACGAGGCGGAGAAGCATCTTTGCCCGTGAACGTTATTAGTAGAGACCATTAGCAACCTTTATTAAGAGCAGAGTCTTAGGTTTACGTGACGTGTACTGATGTGTATTGCAAACTACGCTTTCTATAAATGTTCCGTAGAGTTTGACCTTTTACATTGCATGGTGATGGTTTAGTTTGCATTTATGTACGAAATAGCGCGTGGACACACTTCAAGTTGAACTGCAGATCATACATTTACCATTGATTGGACGGCATAATCTGTGACGTATCATAGAGTTCGCAATAAATTATATTTGCTAATGACATATAATATGTATAGGCATACTTGGAGAGTATTTCCAACTTACAATATATTTTTATAGCACAATAAGATATGGTGATGACAAGTGAAAGTATTAATGTTACGTAGAAATCGTTTCGAATCCAACAGACCTGATAACTTATTGGATGAATATTGACTGATTTAAAGGAAGAACAGTAATTAATACTTTTCAATACACAGGGTCATCTTATATTATTTTTCCAATTTTGAATATAGATAAAACATGTACAAACAGTTTGTATCCACTTTTACCACAACTAATACCTAGTATGTATAACTGCTTATGCTATTTCTTGATGTGAATAATATTTTAGCATATATAATAATGTTTTTGTGATGTGGAACCAATTTGTCAATGTGTCATTTTCGTTATAACCTCGTTTGTGTGTACTTTGGATATTTCACGGAAATATATTGGTTACATCTGAGTACAAATATCGGTGCCATATAGCATAATCTGGAAGTGCTGGTGGGAACGACAAATCCTATGTACAATGAGAGATTCAAATATAATCACCCTTACAAAAACACAGTTGGCTTAGTTAACATAAATCTTTACATAGGTGTATATCTGTATATCTAATTGTTTGTAGTGATTTATTTGCTCGCATTATAATCACACATATAACAACGTTGGCAGAACGTGAGAACCACGAGTACCAATGCGGTTTCCGCACTAGCAGAGGAACTATAGACATTATATTTCATGAAAGACACCAAACACAGCTACAAGGGAAAGCAAGGAACCAGCATTTGCCAAACCATATAGCTTGTGTGAATATTACGAAAGCTTTCGATAACATAAATAAAAATTCCCTCCTCACCGTAGTGCAGTGCCTGTAGCGGCACCTCGTGGATTAAAGGGGGTTATCAAGTTGATTGCCTTGTCATGTGTCATGTATTTGCCCGCGCACGCCACACTATCAAAAATAACACAACAGAGACACCACATCTGGCGACGTGCATGATATATCTAGAATGAAGAAGCAACAGAGAATCTCGTGGTGGCAAGTACGACGCATTTCGGCGTTTAGTGACGTGACATTGATTGCGAAAAACTCACGCTGCAGCAAAGCGGCTGTAGGCGTAGGGTGGCAGTGACGTCACGCGTACAGTAAAACTGAAGTTTGCTTGCTAATAAACAAGGCAAGCCGCAAGATGGCGTCACTGAACTTCTCAGTGTTTGCACCGTTCGATCCGGACTCACAGACACAGACCATAGGTCCTAGATGGCAACAATGGGCAGGTCGGTTCGAAAATTACTTGGTAGCAATGAACATTGCCAACGGCAATCGCAAAAAAGCTCTGCTGTTACATGTCGCCGGCGAAAAGGTGTTTAATACATGTGACACTTTAAAAGCAGACGGCGATGACTATGAAACGTGGAAACGTAAGCTGACTGGAGTTACTTATGCCTTCGAAGTACATGAACAAATCCCGCTATCTTTGTAATTTCGAAGCAGTGCAAAAGC
>OZ023213.1:19020039-19047539 GCA_963995525.1 Escarpia spicata
TGTATATATATATATATATCTATATATATATATCTATATATATATATCTATATATATATATACATACATATATATATATATATATATATTCCTCTCTCTTTCAAAGAACTGTGGGTTTCACGACATAAATTTAAAAATCCACGTACAAATATTGCAAGGGGGTGTCACCGACGCTGTGCGGGAGGAATCGATGTATAAGCCAACAATGACGATTATAGAACTGCTTAGCTTTGGCAGAGGTTTATAAACATCTAAACATCAGACAACCGATATTTCAGTGTGGTTACTGTGACGGAATGTTTCCACACAGAGGGGAATGTCAAGCCAATCATCAGCGCTGCAATTACTATGCAAAAAGTGGTCATTTTGAGCGTGTGTTGATCAAAACACAGACCAAATAGCAACCAAACAACGCACAAAAGGGCGCCACACAATTGTGCGCCAAGCGATCGAAGGCAAAATAGGCATGTAAAACAACGGTCCTACAGTCGTCGTAGCAATCTCAATCAGGTTGAAGGAAGCAGATTATCGGTCCTCTGTGCAGAACGCTACAGACAAGGCATCGCAGCCCAAAGCTATCGTCATAATCAATGGGAAATACGTCATCATGATGATAGATCGTGGGTCTTGCTTAGACATTGTTGACGAGAAACGAATAATGCAATGGAAAATTGCATTAAAGTGTCTAAATGTAAAAGCAATCTGTATGGCTACGCAGGATCAGTAATTCCCACAGTTGGGCAGTTCACCTTGTTGATAGAAACGCCAGGTAAAATGGATCCATCAACCATCATAGTTGTGAAAGGGAATCATGGCAATCTCGTGAGTGGTCAAACGGCAAAAGAACTTTGTTTGCTACAAGTGTCGAACACTCAAGCTGTCAACAGTGTCAACCCAACAGAACAGTTCCCAGGCTTGTTCAATGCAGTCGGCAAACTGAAAGGTCATCCAGTGCACTTGTACATCGATCCAAGCGTCCAGCCGGTAGCTCAGCCTCATCGCAAAATTCGGTTCTATCAACGTAATGTCTTCGAACGGGAACTTCAACATCTAGAACGAGAGGACAGTACAGAGAAGGTAGAGGGCCCTACGGCCAGATTAGACCGATTTTGGTTGTCCAAAAACCGAAAAGCCCGGGCAAAATTAACATTTGTGTTGATAGGCGTCTTCCAAGTCAAACAATCCAGCGAACACGGTACATCACCCCAGATGATGATAGATAGATGACACAAATGGCGCCGCAGTGGTTTCCAAGATAGATATTGTTGTATATTGAATGTAACGGGTACTAGTTGTAATTGTCCGTCCGTGTTTTGTACCTTTTCTGCAATACATACCAGAGGCACTCTGGGATACCGCCAACCTCATGTGTAGTTGATTACTATTCGTAATCTGTCTCCTTAAACATGCAAACTCCACAATACACAACAGTGGCGACGAGAAAACGAACTTAAGCATGTCGGGGAAGAGCGCCCGCTTCGAGCCGTATGTGGAAGAGAAGGAGAGGTTCGAAAACTACGTTGAACGGTTCGAGTTCTTCGTGATCAGTAACGGCGTATCCGCAGATGTCAAAAAGAGTTTTGTCAAACGTTGGCGCTGAATGCTACGCGAAGTTGAAGACGCAACTGAAGCCGGAGACACCGGCAAATGCGGACTACGATGAGGTAATTCGTGCGGCGACCACGGTTTACAAACAGCAACTAACAATCATAGGCTTGAGAAACAAATTCATGAACAGACGGCGTAGGCCTTCAGAAACAGTGGCGCAGTTTGCGCTGGCGTTGCGTGAGTTATCCGGTGAATGTGAGTACCCACGTGATTATCAAGATGAGGCTCTGAGAAACATGTTCGTAAAGGGCCTGAACTTGACGGCGGTACAAGCGAAGTTAATGCTCAGAGACAATTCGCTAACGTTCAATGAGGCTTATCAACGGCGATCGCCGAGGAAATGGCCGTGAAGAGCTCAGCGGAGTTCAATGAAACGCCCGAAGATACTCCATCGGCGACGGCAGCGGTGCATCACGTGACTAGTCGGGGATCACCAAGACAAAAGCAGACGATGTTGCCGGCCGACCGAGAGTGCTTCCGATGCGGCAGACACCACTGTGCTGCTAAATGCAAAGTCATTGATCAAAAATGTTACTTGTGTGGTAAAATTGGTCATGTAGCAAAAATGTGCAAGTCAAAAGGCCGAAGGGAGATCAGTGTAGGCAGAGAGGTTTCTAATGTTGATGATGATGTTGATGAGGCTACTGATGTTTATGGCAGTCAAAGTGACCTAGGTCTACATGGAGTGTTCACAGCTAGCGAGGTTAAGAGAGGCATACATGTGAACATGGAGTTAAATGGACACAATGTGTCAATGCTTGTAGATACTGGGGCGGCGGTGTCTATTGTACCGGAGAATGTGTACAAAAATGTCTTGCGTAGCTTTCCACTAGAACAAACAGGTCTGAAGCTAAGGTCATACACCGGAGAACTAATCCCATTGGCAGGTAAAGTGTGTGTGCCTGTCAGATATCGTGGTAACAAGCATTCATTGCAGGTGTTTGTGGCGAAAGGGTCACGACCAGCATTGATGGGGCGGGATTGGTTAAAGCAGATACCACTTAACTGGGGTGCAATTGTCAGTGTCAATCCGCAGATCGCTACAGACGTACACCAGTTGTTGATGGATATCGAGGACTGTGACCGAAACTGTCGGGAATGCAGCCAGGTAGCGAGCACGCCGAAGGTAGCACCATTGGTTCCATGGCCGTGGGCTATCCATGTGGATTTTGCAGAAAAAGACGGACAGAACTTCCTTGTCGTGGTGGATAGTCATTCAAAGTGGCTGGAAGTGGACTCAATGTCTCGCACTACTGCAAGCAAGACGATAGTGCAACTGAGAAGAATGTTCGCAGCATTTAGTTTCCCACGCGAGGTGGTATCTGACAACGGACCTCAGTTCGCTTGCGAGGAATTTGGTCGTTTCTTGAGGTTGAATGGCGTCAAGCACATACGGTGTCCAGCTTACCACCCGGCGACGAACGGCCTCGCGGAGAGAAATGTCCAGACGTTCAAGAAGATGCTTGCAAAATCCAACAGTCAGCTACCATTGCAACACCGTCTGTCGGACATACCCAGTCTCTAAGCAAAAGTGCAAGCTCGACAATTAAAACAGAAACAACAGCATGATGGAGCTCATTCACGCATTCGCAAGTTCGACGTCTACCAGAGAGTGAGAGTCAGAAACATGAGAGGAGGAATGGAGAAGTGGACACTGGGAACGGTGGTCAGAGTTTTAGAGCCACTGACATATTTGGTCAGACTGCCAGGAAACAGGAGGCGATCCGTTCATGTGGAACACATGGTCGCGAATGATGACCACCCAGCTACACCAGAAGGTTGGAGCGATGTCGCGATTGCACCTCCCATTGTCGTGACATCCGAGCCAAAGCCTGTAGTGGTCGATCCGGTCAATCCGGTCGATCCAGTAGGTTATGGAGGGCAAACAGAACAAGCAGCTAAGGCATCTAACGGTTTAGGATCACCAACACCGATTGTCCTTCAGTCGCCAGCTGCTGTCAGGCGTTCATCACAAGCTATCAAACCTGTTGTTAAGTTGAATTTTTGATTATTCACCCAATTACTCTTAGTATAAGCTTGCTATATTAGTTGCAGATGGTTCTTTAGAATAGTTCTGTTTTAAGGTGGATAAATGTTGTATATTGATGTAACTGGTACTAGTTGTAAGTGTCCGTCCGTGTTTTGTACCTTTTCTGCAATACATACCAGAGGCACTCTGGGATACCGCCAACTTCATGTGTAGTTGATTACTATTCGTAATATGTCTCCTTAAACATGCAAACTCCACAATACACAACAGATATCACCAGCTTGAACTTGATGAGAAATCTCGTCAAATAACCACGTTCCCGACGCACGTTTGCATTCGACGTTACAAGCATTTGTTCTTTGGAATAAACTGTGCTTCAGAGATCTTCCAAGACTCAATTGCAGATGTCATCGATGAAATACCTGGAACCCGAAACATTTCTGATCACATCATCGTGTTTGGTAGCACTCAAGGTGAACACGATAGAAGTCTTGAACAATAGCTGCAACGCCTTAAAGAAAGAAATCTCACAGGACATCTGGCAAAGTGTGCTTTTAGTCAAGAAATATTGAGCATTTCGGTCACGTCATCTCAATAGACTATATATCAGCATCCCCAAGGACGGATGAAGCAAAACTCAAGGCAGGACTACCCGCAGATGGAAAGGAAATGCGCAGTTTGCTAGGTCTCGCAACCTATAAGACACGCTTCATACCTGACTTTGCGATTCTTACACAGCCGCTTCTTGAGCAAACAAAAACGGATGTCAGCTGCTGAAGAGAAAGCTTTGCGAAAGCTCAAAACACACCTAACAGGTGAAACAACGATGGCATACTTCAACTTGAACAGATACACTGAAATATACACAGGTACTAGTCCAGTGGGAGAAACTGCAGTCATAGTGTAATGAGACAAGGATAATCCGGATCAGACGTACGTGATAGCATATG
Organism: Escarpia spicata; assembly: GCA_963995525.1. Taxonomy (NCBI): domain Eukaryota; kingdom Metazoa; phylum Annelida; class Polychaeta; order Sabellida; family Siboglinidae; genus Escarpia; species Escarpia spicata. Next base: position 19,024,588 of record OZ023213.1, read on the forward strand.
CAAGTCGTGCCCTCACTCCAACTGAACAGAAACACCAGCAGATCGGAGAGAGGCTCTGGCCATAATTTGGGCAATAGAACGTTTTCACTTGTACATTAATAGCAATCGCGTGACGACGATAACAAACCACGAACCACTAGAAGCAATTTGGAACAGTCCTAGGCAGAAGTTGTCAACAGGACTAGAGGAATGAGAATGTGTATTTGGAAGAGGGAGTGGATCCTTTAGAATGGAAAGAGGCAAACATAATGCCGTTATTTAAAAAAAGGTTTGAGAAACAAGTCAAAGAACTATAGACCAGTGAATTTAACATCAGTGATTTGCAAATTATTATAACGACTAATTAAAGATCGCATGGTGGATTTTGTTTTTAAACATAACTTGATTAACCCATCTCAACATGGGGTTTTAAAAGCGAGGTCATGCTTAACAAATATGAAATGTTTTTTTGAATACATCACTAAGTGGGTAGATGAGGGATCACCAGTAGATATCATCTACTTGGATTTTCAAAACGCTTTCGACAAAGTACCTCATCAAAGATTACTGCTTAAATTAAAGACCCATGACTTAGGAAAGGGTATAATAAACTGGATGGAAAAATGGCTGAATGACAGAAAACAACGTGTAGTAGTTGATGGGCATGCTTCAAACTGGAAATCGGTATTGAGTGGGGTACCACAGGGATCAGTACTATGACCTATATTATTTTTAATATATATCAACGATTTGGATGATGATATAACAAGCAAGGTGTTGAAATTTGTGAATGATACAAACGTGTTTAGAAAGATTAAAAGTGATGGAGATAATCAGCATTTACAAAATTATCTTGACAGGTTGTACAAAATTATGGTCTGAAAAATGGCAAATGCTGTTCAATTTTGGGAAATGTAAATGCTTCCACACAGGATATGGGAACGAAGATGTAGAATATAAAATGGGGTACTGTACTATGCACTACTGTACAAGAAAAGGACTTAGGGTTAACAATTAGTGCTGATATGAAGGTTTTAGAGCATTGCGGAATTGCAGATTCAAAGGGAAATCAAATCCTTGGATTAATTAGGCGAAATATAGCGTATAAGGAAAAAGAACTAATAATACCGCTGTACAAAGTAATAGTGCGGCCTCATTTAGAATATTGTATACAAGCGTGGAGGCCATACCGCAAGAAGGACATAGATATGCTAGAAAAAGTACAGAGGAGGGCGACAAAAATGAAACCAAAACTGAGCATATTAGTTATGAAATTCGCCTAATCGAAAGTGGTTTAACAACACCAGAGACCAGGAGATTGAGAGGAGATCAGATAGAAGTGTTTAAGATAATGAATGGTTATGAAAATATTGATAAACATTTTTTTTCTCAGTTACGAAAGATAGAAGGACTAGAGGACATGAAGTTACATTAGCAAAGGAGCAGTGTATATTAGATGTAAGAAAGTTCTCATTTTCACAACGGACTGTAAATGAATGGAACAGATTATGTGCAGATTGGGTGGGTGCGAGTAGCGTGAATATGTTTAAACATAAAATAGACACATACCTCAGAAGGGCGGGATACACATAAATAAAAGAGTTGGACTCTCGATAAACCAAAGGGCTTCCCTGTCCACCTGCCACCTGCCACCTAGAGTTAATTATCTGGGTGGCAATCTTGTTAAATCTGGTTAAACTCCCCAGAGCACTACCGGGCGCTGGCGAACAGAGCTGCTTTTCAGTCGTCCACTAACTGTAGGAGATCAGCGACATGCAGGATGACACTGTGCTGCGACAACGAGATTTCTAGGCAAAGCAGCGACAGAAACAATATGCAGACCGCAGAAGACGCGCTCGCCCATCAAATGTGCAAATCGGAGAAAACTTTCTCATAAAATGGCGTCAATCATACAAAACCATATAAAGGTTCATCGGTGATTAAAGGGGGTTTCCAAATTGGTTGACATGTCATACGTTATGTAGCATGCCACAATATCATAAATCACACAACAGACACCACAGTCACAGCCCAGAAATATGAATGTCCAACAATCCTCCTCAATCGTATTCCAGCCTTCCACTGCGGTGCGCAATGCACTGTTCAGGCCGACGGATAGATAATTAAGCCCTTCCCCATCAAAAAACGGGGAAAAGTAGGGAATTAATCTGGCCCAGATTCAATCTCCAAAGTGCTCTTATGTAGTCATGGAATATTCTGGCTTTAGTAATGCGGGAATGTGTCGGAAAGTCAGTTTTGATGGCATCATTTGATCTACATCAAGATTGAAGGTCAAAAGGAAAACGACAGAGTTTCATGTGTCTCAGACCCTCAACGTAGATGATGCAGGGTTTTGCTCTTACTCCGACTAGCAGCTGCAGTACATCTTAGGTAGCTTCTCCAGTATTGTGTCAGTGACTTTACTGCCTAAGATTATGAGTTAGCACTACATCACTACATGATAGCCAGAATGGCAACGACATGGAATTCACTCAGCTTGATCGGCACACTGTGGAAAGTTGCACTCAGACGTAAAGTTGTGCATATTTCACATTCCTGGCAACGGTGGAGTTAATGTTCCTCTACGGACGCGAGTCGTCGTCAATAACAAAGACACTCAAGCAATAACTATAGGGTTTCCACAAGAATTCCGCGAATCGTTTTAAACATTCACTAGCATATGAATGCATTAATGCCTTTTATTTTCAGTTACAAAACCCGTAAGACATGTACAATTAAGTACTGCATATATATATAGGAATAAAAGGTACCGCATTAAAAATAGTAAGTAAAATATGTAACTGAGTAAACCAAACTAATAAGTTAATAAATAATTTGTTAAATAAAAATATAAGATAAAATTAATTATAGAAATATGTAACAAATATATAATATAGTAACTATTTTAGAACATATAGATATTTCGACCAGCAGGACCACATGGGCCCGTTAACAATTTCTCTACCGTTACTCATAACTTTTATCATATTATTGTCAATATTAAGATCCCGTTTTCTTTATCCATAAAACTTGTTTTGCGCATAGGGCGTCAAATGAGTCAATAGCATTATTTACAAACCCATTACTCGCACTGTCCCATAGGCGTCGTAAATCCATCGGCCGCCCGGCATCCAACACACATCGGGCCGCTGGTCCTGTCCGGACCGATGTTTAAAAAAAAAAGGAAATACTTTTAGGGTTCTATGTACAGAGGGCATTTAAGCGTATGTTGCCATCGATACACAACAGGCTGCCTTCACCATCAAACGTTGGATGACTACTGGTCCATAACATAGCAAAATAAACAAAAAACAACTACAATATATGTGTTTAACATTGTAATAGTCTCTGTGTACAGCAAGCATCTACGCAGGGCGGTGAGTACATCGTGCAAGTCTGATATGCGCGCAGATATGTGCAAGCATCGCCTCGCTTTTGAAGATGCTGCAGTCGATGACGGGGTAGAGGTCTCGAAACGCCAGATCTATGGCGATCTTAAACAGAGCAGACTCCCCATGGCCCACCATCGTTACGTCCTCTATGTCATAGTTCCACTCGATGCTAAAAACACTTCCTTGAGCAGCACTTTGAAGATCTGGGAAAGATACGGTTCATGGAAGTAGCTCAGCTTGACGGGTGACAGAATTTATCTTCACTTCTCTTCAGGCAGCGCGCTCGAGTTAAGAACCATTGTTGTCCACCCTCTCTGCGACACGCACAACAATCTCATAGAATTATGGTGACGAGTCCATACCAGTTATTATAGCGTTCCTCCAGTCCGTGCGGAGAACTCTGGTCATGTCATGACGAACTGGTGCTTCTAAAACACTGTGGATATAGATGTGAGGGCGCAGTGTAGGTCTTCCAAATCTCGAAAGGAGTAGTAAACATAAAGGTCGTTGAGCACGCTGAAGTGCTCTCTACCACGTCCCGCTCTCTCCGTTTTTCACATTGCTCGTAAAATAGTCTGCAGTTGTCTTCGAGTGTAACTATCACAGCTTTCGAGTTGCGCAGCCATCGAGTTTCCGACAGAAATGTCACCTTGTTTGGTGTTGAGTGGGTCGGATTATTGTGCTTTGCTTTCTTCCCTGCATGGTGCACCGATTCGTCGATGAACTTCTCTCTTGCCGAGTCTTTGGAAAACAAGCCCAAGCTCGGCGATACCTAGTCGACTTGTAGGCTCATTCACATTCATTGCTTTGAATCAAATTGGATTCATGTGGAACCGTAAGATAACTGCTTGTTACTCTATGATGACTAGTGTTTGTTATACATCGGATTATTGCACAATAACTCATTCTGACGCTCGTTTCTACCCAAAAACTATCCTTGTAAATATCCTCTGAATGCATGTAAAGTGTCGGTCTGCTGGGAGTGTGGGTCATACGTGACGTCACGATACCACGTGATCGCCTAGCTCATTAAATTTTATTTTCCGCGGGAATCGCTACACAGACGTGTTCAAAATCGAATATATGTTACAAATGTATTTTTTATGTATGTTTTAATGTTCTCGAATGTTACATACAATGTTAAACTTTGTGTACACATGGAAAACAGATTTTAGCTAACGCCTGTTTTTATTTCCTTTAAGTTTTAAATAGGTGCCCTTGTTGAAATGTACCCATAGTTCGGACCAGTAGATTCAACAACAATATGCATGGAACAGATAAAGTTTAACAACGACGAAACAATTATGGAATTTTCGGATGATGCTGGTGGACCTGGTATAAAAGCCGCGCAGGTGTCTTAGCATATCTTTATCATCCTTCAAGTCATTGCAGATAATCATCCCTAAATATTTTGCCATTTCAATATATACCAGTTTGTTTCTATGCAAGTAAACATCTGAACATTTGAGACGAAAACCACGTGGTTTGAAAACCATGCGTACTGTTTTTATAGGATGATATAATATAATGTCATTGTCGAAGCCAAACATGGCACAAATATTCAAATCGTCTGCATGGAACATATGGTTTGTACTGATATTGTGTAGGTGATATCCTACGCCAGGGGTGTTAAGTATAATGCTTAAATCGTCGACATTATAGTAAACTTATTACATAAATAATATGGAGATGAAACACCACCAAAATATCACCTTGTCTAACACCATTTGATACATTCAAAATTTAAAAGTCGTAGAACCCCATTTAATATAAAACTTTTGGGTTCTGTATCAATATAAAGAGAAGGACTGGCACACCACGATTTGCAATGTTCTAAAGAGTGTCCAATGTTTAACTCAATCAAATGCTTTTGATGCATATAAAAAGCATGTATACACAGGATTATAGTAGCTTCTATAATACTGAATAAAACATGTTAACGCATAATTATACACTGATCAGCAGAATGGCCATTCTTGAATCCAAACTAAATTGTTTGTTGTCTCAAGGTAAAATTCCATCAGTTCAAGTAATACATTTTCAAAGATCTTAGAAGCAACCGTGATCAGTGTCATAGGTCTGTAGTTGTCAACGTCACTTGTGTCACCATACTTGTTTTTCAGGGGGTATAATAATAGTTTTCATAAAGTCATCAGGCAGATAACCATGTGAGATAACACCAGTGTAAAAAACGACAATAATATAGTGATGCGCCGATCACTCATTGTCGTTACACACTTACCCTCTATTGTGTATACATTTTGCCTATTTACATCTGAAGTGACATTATTTAACAGTGATTCAAAATGTGTTTGGTTTTCACATGGCGGATATGGAAGACGGATTTCTAGCACCGTTGACAGTAGAAGGATTAGGTAAATTTGGAAAAGAAGAAGAAGACGCTGTATCTTTAGTATGCATGGCTTTAGCTATGACTTTACTGGAGCCAATACGTTTCTATGTTGACACTGTTTGAGCAACTATTTAACATACAACCTAGTTCACTTATTGGGCCATGCTAGGGTTTTCCCATATTGAGCCACCGACATTTGGAATTTCTAGCTTCAATATGTGCCTCCTTTACATAATCGTTCCAGTCTGGTACAACAGTTTTAAATGTTTTTTTTGCACTGATAGTTTATAGACTGAATTCCCGAAGTGCGATGCTTATATCATCAATTAATTTATCAATGTCACATATATTGCTATCTATTTGAGCAACCAATGTCAGTGCATCCATGTGATTGTGGAATTAGTACTTTGTCTAGATGTACTATTCTTTATATATTCTCGGATATTATAATTTGGTGATTTAGACAATTTAAAAATAAGAAAAATTTTATCAGCACACTTTGCCGCACAGACATTGTTTTGACATTCTGCAGTTACAAAAGTAAACATAACAAATTCGTCAGGGAGATGATCCGGACAAGGGCATTTATCTAAAATGTGTAAGTCAATGATATTTGAGTTAACACTATGCGAACAAATCAAGTTATCTAATCACGAGGTGCAATTGTGTGCATCACTCATATAAGTATATGCATTGTAAGTTCGACCACATTTTTCATAATCGGAGATTACCAGACAAATAGTGTCACACATATACCAATTAACTCCGCGTCAAAAAGAATGTTTAAAGCACCATTAAAATCGCCAATAATAAAATATTGTTGGTGTCTCTTTCTTGTATTATTGAGGCAATTTTACTCAAATAATTGCAGAACTCCTCGGTGATTGGTAAAGTGGATACATATTTAGTACAAACAATTTATAATCCTTAGTAGCAGGACGTCCAACCTGAAGATGGAGCTGGTCATTTATATCACTAACACCATAAGCTTCAAATTCTTTATAAATTGTCCGCAGTAAAGTAATATATTCTCGTTGGAGTCAGATGATTGGTAAGGTGTGTATACATTTAGAAGAAACAATTTGCCATCAAGAATCAATGTCAATTTCCAGTAACCTACATCTTGAAAGTCAAATATTTTGCATGCACGATACATAGTTTTCCTCCACAGCACACCTACACCACCATGAGGGCGTCCAGCCTGAAGGTGGAGCTGGTCATCATCACACACACACACACACCCACACCCACACACACACGTGTGTGTGTGTGTGCGTGTGTGTGTGTAGTAGGGGCAGAGAGAGAGAGAGAGAGCGAAAGATAGATAGAGAGATAAAACAGGAGGGAGAGAGAGAGAAAGCCGGAGAGAGGGGGAGAGAGCTGATATATATATCAGGGTTTATTATAATACTGATAAAAACGAATGCGTTGCAGCAGTGACGTGACGAGAGATAGAGAATATAATAAAGTCATATATATATATATATATATATGTGTGTGTGTGTGTGTGTGTGTATGTGTGTGTGTAGTAGTAGTAGTAGTAGTAGTAGTAAGTGTAGAGAGAGAGAGAGAGAGAACGAGCGAAAGATACAGAGAGAGAAAGCAAGAGGGAGACAGAGAGAAAGCCAGAGAGAGCGGAAGAGAGCGAGCGAGACTTTCGTGTAAAATTCTGTAATGTGTGTCAACGTCTACCGAAACTGGTCATAACGGTGTGGTTGTTTATATATCATTCGTAACCAATTACTTTTCGGAACTCCAAATAATTGTTAATAATATGTATGGTAACCTTATTCCAATTTTACAAAAATGTAGTTATTTACAGAGCATAATAATGCTGTAAATGTGTAATAATTGTTTAGCCTAAATTATCAAATTAATGAGTTACGGAAAATGTACATATCTAATATGGTGTATTTAAACACAGCAGTGGTGTATGCTAAATATACATGTTTACTTGACATACATATCATAATCCTCTGTACGGTCAGTGTACGTGGTATGTTTCTAAGTATCCAATATGCTGGTTATGATAAACAGCCTATTCGATGTAATACGGTAACGTGCATCGCGACCAAGATTCCATCTTCACCAGGAAGCATAATATATCACAAACACTTGACGGGCGCGACGTGGGAAGTGTTTGTTAAACTAGAAGATGAGACACTGGTCCAGCACATAGCTTCAGTTCCACTTTTCATAACATTTTAATTCGCAGACGGGTCTTATCCGCAAGCATAGATTCCTGCAGAAGGTTCGAGATGCTTCACACGTATTATTCTCCTCGCACTGTTGAATGCACGATATCACATCCTTCTGACATTCCCTGATACAATTGTAGTACTCGAAAATAAATATGGCGTTCGTCTCCTGAATCTGGAAGCAGACGATCACTAGCACTAACAGCAGAAGATCGCGTGATCTGCCAGTTGAAAGCTGCAACAGTACAAGGAGAAGTAAGAAGCACGATATAAAGGGAATGATTGCGCACGAATTGGTGACAAGGTGTCACGTCTTTTATCGGACACAAAAGCAGGTACATAACACGACCGGATGTAACTTCGTAGCCTGTGTGCTTATTGGAATGATATTATGAACAATGCCAATCGTGATGAATTCCAGATATTATACAGTGGTCTCTTGAGTTATTGCTTTAATAAACAGTTTATTTTTTTAATTAGTGTTTTATTTTGATTTACCGCATTAATTACCACTTGTCACGGGTCACAAGTCCTGTGTTAACACTTGGCAAGTCCAACCATAGCGTATATAAAGTCCAACTTGAAAGAACATGTTTAATTAACATCCAATGACTATTCGTGCGCATTTGTTGAACCATAAAAGCACAAATATACTTTTGCATCCGAATTTGGCATTACTGAAACACATTCGAACACCCTCACACCATCACACATACGCACACACACACACACACACACACACACACACACACACACACACACACACACACACACACACACACACACACACACACACACACACACACACAAACACACAAACACACAAACACACAAACACACAAACACACAAACACATACACACACCCACACGCACACACACACGCACATACACACGCACATACACACTCCCGCCACACACAAATACTAACACACACACCAACCCACACACAACACACACAACACACACAGACACAGACGCACATATACCCGCGCGCACACAGACACATGCACCGGCACAGGCACACACATATACACACACATACACACGCACACACACTCAGACACAAACACACTTACACCCACACCCACACAATTACACACACACACACACACACACACACACACACACACACACACACACACACACACACACACACACACACACACACACACATACACACATACACACACACACACCGATGCGCGAGCACTTACATTACGTATATTGATAGGTACCTTAGAACAGTAAATATCTTGGTTTTAGAATAATCATTAAGTCGCGTAAATACGTATAAATGCGAAATAAATCTTCGATAGGGTAATTCAACAAAGAATAAAATAGTGTCTAAGGGTGCAAAGTATCGTTCGCATCAGCAAAGAAATACGGCCAAGCATAGATAACAGCAGACGGACGGACTGAGGGACAGAGTAACACTGGATTTGAGATTTATATATTAGATGAGACGTGCTACACGTACCTTGCCATGCATATTGGATATATCCTTTCCAAGTACCACACGATAGGCATGCTACGTCACACAAGTGAGTTGTAGTTTGAGCGAAGTGAGATACACTGGAACTATCTGTCAATGTCCTCTTTATGAGTCGAAAGTTGAGTAAGAGCGTACTAAGACGACCAGCATTGTTGACCGACCGTTGTCCATCTGAAGTAGTTTATCGTGACTATCCAATCAGACACAGGCGTTCAACGGGCGGTCTGTATTATTCTAATTGATTATTCCGTGTCGGACACTCATTACGTCACAAACCCATGCTACTAGACCTAAATTTGTGGCTCTCCGGTATCCTGCTTCGTAGGTACTTCGAAAAAGTAGTTGTATGAAGATCCAATACGTACATCCTGATTGCTTTGTTTTAATTATCATTCAACCAAACGATAAATAACACGTTGAATATTGTAACTTTCAACTGTCATGGCTTTAAAACATCTGTATATGATATACTTCTTTGCGAACAACATGATATCATATTTTTACAAGAGCTCTCGCTCTCCTGTGAATATATTACTTTACTGCGGACAATTTATAAAGAATTTGAAGCTGATGATGACCAGCTCCACCTTCAGGCTGGACGCCCTCATGGTGGTGTAGGTGTGCTGTGGAGGAAAACTATGTATCGTTCATGCAAAATATTTGACTTTCAAGATGTAGGTACTGGAAATATACATTGATTCTTGATGGCAAATTGTTTCTTCTAAATGTATACACACCTTACCAATCATCTGACTCCTACGAGAATATAGTACTTTACTGCGGACAATTTATAAAGAATTTGAAGCTTATGGTGTTAGTGCTATAAATGACCAGCTCCATCGTCAGGTTGGACGTCCTGATACTAAGGATTATAAATTGTTTGTACTAAATATGTATCCACTTTACCAATCACCGAGGAGTTCTGCAATTATTTGAGTAAAATTGCCTCAATAATACAAGAAAGAGACACCAACAATATTGTTATTATTGGCGATTTTAATGGTGCTTTAAACATTCTTTTTGACGCGGAGTTAATTGGTATATGTGTGACACTATTTGTCTGGTAATCTCCGATTATGAAAAATGTGGTCGAACTTACAATGCATATACTTATATGAGTGATGCACACAATTGCACCTCGTGATTAGATAACTTGATTTGTTCGCATAGTGTTAACTCAAATATCATTGACTTACAAATTTTAGATAAATGCCCTTGTCCGGATCATCTCCCTGACGAATTTGTTATGTCTACTTTTGTAACTGCAGAAAGTCAAAACAATGTATGTGCGGCAAAGTGTCCTGATAAAAAATTTCTTATTTTTAAATGGTCTAAATCACCAGATTATAATATCCGAGATTATATAAAGAATAGTACATCTAGACAAAGTACTAATTCCACAATCACATGGATGCACTGACATTGGTTGCTCAAATAAATAGCAATATATGTGACATTGATGAATTAATTGATGATATAAGCATCGCACTTCGGGAATCCAGACTATAAACTATCAGTGCAAAAAACACATCACAAAATGTTGTACCAGACTGGAACGATTATGTAAAGGAGGCACATACTGAAGCTAGAAATTCCAAATTTCGGTGGCTCAATATGGGAAAACCCTAGCATGGCCCAATAAGTGAACTAGGTTGTATGTTAAATAGTTGCTCAAACAGTGTCAACATAGAGACGTATTGGCTCCAGTAAAGTCATAGCTAAAGCCATGCATACTAAAGATACAGCGTCTTCTTCTTCTTCTTCTTTTCCAAATTTACCTAATCCTTCTACTGTCAACGGTGCTAGAAATCCGTCTTCCATACCCGCCATGTGAAAAACAAACACATTTTGAATCACTGTTAAATAATGTCACTTCAGATGTAAATATGCAAAATGTATACACAATACAGGGTAAGTGTGTAACGACAATGAGTGATCGGCGCATCACTATATTATTGTCGTTTTTTACACTGGTGTTATCTCACATGGTTATCTGCCTGATGACTTTATGACAACTATTATTATACCCCCTGAAAAACAATTATGGTGACACAAGTGACGTTGACAACTACAGACCTATGACACTGATCACGGTTGCTTCTAAGATCTTTGAAAATGTATTACTTGAACTGATGGAATTTTACCTTGAGACAACAAACAATTTAGTTTGGATTCAAGAATGGCCATTCTGCTGATCAGTGTATAATTATGCGTTAACATGTTTTATTCAGTATTATAGAAGCTACTATAATCCTGTGTATACATGCTTTTTATATGCATCAAAAGCATTTGATTGAGTTAAACATTGGACACTCTTTAGAACATTGCAAATCGTGGTGTGCCAGTCCTTCTCTTTATATTGATATAGAACCCAAAAGTTTTATATTAAATGGGATTCTACGACCTTTTAAATTTTGAATGTATCAAATGGTGTTAGAAAAGGTGATATTTTAGTGGTGTTTCATCTCCATATTATTTATGTAAAAAATTTACTATAATGTCGACGATTTAAGCATTATATTTAACACCCCTGGCGTAGGATGTCACCTACACAACATCAGTACAAACCATATGTTCCATGCAGACGATTTGAATATTTGTGCCATGTTTGGTTTCGACAATGACATTATATTATATAATTTTATAAAAAGAGTACGCATGGTTTTCAAACCACGTGGTTTTCGTCTCAAATGTTCAGATATTTACTTGCATAGAAACAAACTGGTATATATTGAAATGGCAAAATATTTAGGGATGATTATCTGCACTGACTTGAAGGATGATGAAGATATGCTAAGACACCTGCGCAGCTTTTATACCAGGTCCACCAGCATCATTCGAAAATTCCATAATTGTTTCGTCTTTGTTAAACTTTATCTGTTCCATGCATATTGTTGTTGAATCTACTGTTTCGAACTCTGGGTACATTTCAACAAGGGCACCTATTTAAAACTTAAAGGAAATAAAAACAGGCGTTAGTTAAAATCCGTTTTCCATGTGTACACAAAGTTTAGCATTGTATGTAACATTCGAAAACATAAAAATATACAGACAAAATACATTTGTAGCATATATTCGATTTTAAACACGTCTGTGTAGCGATTCCCGCGGAAAATAAAATTTAATGAGCTAGGCGATCACGTGGTATCGTGACGTCACGTATGACCCACACTCCCAGCAGACCGACACTTTCCATGCATTCAGAAGATATTTACAAGGATAGTTTTTGGGTCAAAACGAGCGTCAGAATGAGTTATTGTGCAATATTCCGATGTATAACAAACACTAGTCATCATAGAGTAACAAGCAGTTATCTTACGGTTCCACATGAATCCAATTTGATTCAAAGCAATGAATGTGAATGAGCCTACAAGTCGACTAGGTATCGCCGAGCTTGGGCTTGTTTTTAGAATAATTATATAGAATGTAACCAACGGGAGATAATCTACACCAATATACATACATAGCAAACATATATCGTATCCTGCTATACAAAGTAACGCGTATAATCTCATAATATCACTAGAATATCGATGTATGAAGGAGGAGTTGTACAATTTACCATAACAATTTAAATCAGTCAGAGAATTTCTGTCGGTACTGCTAGCTCAGTTGGTAAATGTGTTCTTTTGTAATTGGGCGACGCCGGCTCAATCCCTACTCAAAACCATTGATTTTCTTTACAGTTTTTATGTTTTCACGAAGTAATATACCAAATCATTTTGTATACTATGATGCAACGTAAATATTTTTGTAGTAATTATTTATTCGCCACAAAAATGAAAATATGGTTATTATATATAACGATATTTCTAAATTTCATTTATTCAGACATATCACCATTTGTTTGCATATCTATCTATCTATCTATCTATCTATATATATATATATATATATATATATATATATATATATATATATATCTATCTATCTATCTATATATATATATATATATATATATATATATATAATTACAATATATTATCGTACACTATACAGCTGTATATATACAATTAATAAATTATATATCCATTACATTATATTTGTTTGGATAAATACAATTTAGATCGAAACACCGTTAAATAATTCCCATATGTTAATTTGAGTGGCGAATAAATAATTATTACACAAATAAAAAAAATATTTATAAACAGTGCATCATAGTATAGACATGATTTGGTTTATATTACTTCGTGAAAACATTAAAAAGTGTAAAGAAAATCAATGGTTTGGTGTTGGGATTTAACCGGCGTCGCTCGATTGCCAAATAAATGCCACGGAACCAACGCGTTTTCCAACTGACTGATTTAAGTTGTTATGATCAGTTGTGCAACTCCTCCTTCATACATCGATATTCTAGTGATATTATTATATTATACACGTAACTTTCTGTAGCTTGGTGCGATATATGTTTGCTATGTATGTTTATTGGTGTAGATTATCTCCCGTTGGTTGTATCCAATATAATTATTTTTTAAACGAGCCCAAGCTCGGCGAAACATAGTCGACTTGTAGGCCCATTCGCATTCATTGCTTTGAATCAAATTGAATTCATGTGGAACCGTTAGATAACTGCTTGTTACTCTACAACATCTACTAGCATACCTCCCCTCCCATCGACTTCCCACGACATGTACGACAACATCTACTAGCATCCCTCCGCTCCCACCCCTCGACTTCCCAGGACATGTACGAAAACATATAATAGCATCCCTCCCCCTCCCACCCCATTTACGACAGCATCCACGTGTTGAGTGCGCCTCCTGAAAACACATGGAACATCACCGCAAACTATCTCTAACAGCCCCCCCCCCCCCCCCCCCCGTCATCTCGTCTTCGATGTCAGTCCGCTAGATCTGAGGCTTCAGCTGAAACGTTATCACTTGTTACAAATTCACCGATGTGCTTTCCGTCAAAACGCACCACCAAAAGGACCCATGTTACGGGCCTGTAATAAATAGGGTGATACCATTTTGGAAACCCTCAAATATATACGTTCTACGTATGCCCCTGTACGTTAATGCCACGTATTCATGTCGACATTATAGTGTGTGTATCCTTGTGGCGAGGGCTGCTGCGGACATCATTTCAACTGTGAGTACATTTTAATATATATATGCGAGATAGGCAAAGTAGCTACCATAATACAGCGAAGGGATTTATTTAGGCAGAAGCTGGAACGGGCACGTTCTGATGGTGGAGACTAAGAAGAGTCAGCGGAAGATGGCGAGCCCAGTTACAACAATAACGGGGATCTCCAAGACTCGGCAAGAGAGAAGTTCATCGACGAATCGGTGCACCATGCAGGGAAGAAAGCAAAGCACAATAATCCGACCCACTCAACACCAAACAAGGTGAAACTTCTGTCGGAAACTCGATGGCTGCGCAACTCGAAAGCTGTGATAGTTACACTCGAAGACAACTGCAGACTATTTTACGAGCAATGTGAAAAACGGAGAGAGCGGAACGTGGTAGAGAGCACTTCAGCGTGCTCAACGACCTTTATATTTACTACTCCTTTCGAGATTTGGAAGACCTACACTGCGCCCTCACATCTATATCCACAGTGATTTAGAAGCACCAGTTCGGCCTGACATGACCAGAGTTCTCCGCACGGACTGGAGGAACGCTATAATAACTGATATGGACTCGTCACCATAATTCTATGAGATTGTTGTGCGTGTCGCAGAGAGGGTGGACAACAATGGTTCTTAACTCAAGCGCGCTGCCTGAAGAGAAGTGAAGATAAATTCTGTCACCCGTCAAGCTGAGCTACTTCCATGAACCGTATCTTTCCCAGATCTTCAAAGAGCTGCTCAAGGAAGTGTTTTTAGCATCGAGTGGAACTATGACATAGAGGACGTAACGATGGTGGGCCATGGTGAGTCTGCTTTGTTTAAGATCGCCATAGATCTGGCGTTTCGAGACCTCTACCCCGTCATCGACTGCAGCATCTTCAAAAGCGAGGCGATGCTTGCACACTCTCCTAGACGTCACAGAGTTGCAGAAAATATATAACTTTTTGAAGTACCGGTCGTTCTATACGACAGTCGTGGAACCCGTAATGTGTCTGCCAACCACTATTTATTCCATACAGACACAGTTTTTAGGGCTTGCTCACATCAAGTCAAAATTCTGAACGACCATGGGTCAGCTAAACGTGAACAATTAAGCCACCTTAACAAGAAGGCCATCAACTCCACTGATCTGGAAATTGTGGCGGATGAATTGTTAAGCTTCGTAATTCTCAAAAACATATCTGCGCGCATATCAGACTTGCACGATGTACCACCGCCCTGCGTAGATGCTTGCTGTTCACAGAGATGTCGACTAATAAAAAGTTAAACACATATATTGTAGTTGTTTTTTGTTTATTTTGCTATGTTATGGACCAGTAGTCATCCAACGTTTGATGGTGAAGGCAGACTGTTGTGTATCGATGGCAACATACGCTTAAATGCCCTCTGTACATAGAACCCTAAAAGTATTTCCTGTTTTTTTTTTTTTAAACATCGGTTCGGACAGGACCAGCGGCCCGATGTGTGTTGGATGCCGGGCGGCCGATGGATTTACGACGCCTATGGGACAGTGCGAGTAATGGGTTTGTAAATAATGCTATTGACGCATTTGACGCCCTATGCGCAAAACAAGTTTTATGGATAAAGAAAAAGGGATCTTAATATTGACAATAATATGATAAAAGTTATGAGTAACGGTAGAGAAATTGTTAACGGGCCCATGTGGTCCTGCTGGTCGAAATATCTATATGTTGTAAAATAGTGACTATATTATATATTTGTTACATATTTCTATAATTAATTTTATCTTATATTTTTATTAAAAAAATTATTTATTAACTTATTAGTTTGGTTTACTCAGTTACATATTTTACTTACTATTTTTAATGCGGTACCTTTTATTCCTATATATATGCAGTACTTAATTGTACATGTCTTACGGGTTTTGTAACTGAAAATAAAAGGCATTAATGCATTCATATGCTAGTGAATGTTTAAAACAATTCGCGGAATTCTTGTGTTAACCCTATAGTTGTTGCTTGAGTGTCTTTGTTATTGTCGACGACTCGCGTCCGTAGAGGAACATTAACTCCACCGTTGCCAGGAATGTGAGATATGCACAACTTTACGTCTGAGTGCAACTTTCCACAGTGTGCCGATCAAGCTGAGTGAATTGCATGTCGTTGCCATTCTGGCTATCATGTAGTGATGTAGTGCTAACTCATAATCTGAGGCAGTAAAGTCACTGACACAATACTGGAGAAGCTACCTAAGATGTACTGCAGCTGCTAGTCGGAGTAAGAGCAAAACCCTGCATCATCTACGTTGAGGGTCTAAGACACATGAAACTCTGTCGTTTTCCTTTTGACCTTCAATCTTGATGTAGATCAAATGATGCCATCAAAACTGACTTTCCGACACATTCCCGCATTACTAAAGCCAGAATATTCCATGACTACATAAGAGCTCTTTGGAGATTGAATCTGGGCCAGATTAATTCCCTACTTTTCCCCGTTTTTTGATGGGGAAGGGCTTAATTATCAATCCGTCGGCCTGAACAGTGCATTGCGCACCGCAGTGGAAGGCTGGAATACGATTGAGGAGGATTGTTGGACATTCATATTTATGGGTTGTGACTGTGGTGTCTGTTGTGTGATTTATGATATTGTGGCATGCTACATAACGTATGACATGTCAACCAACTTGGAAACCCCCTTTAATCACCGATGAACCTTTATATGGTTTTGTATGATTGACGCCATTTTATGAGAAAGTTTTCTCCGATTTGCACATTTGATGGGCGAGCGCGTCTTCTGCGGTCTGCATATTGTTTCTGTCGCTGCTTTGCCTAGAAATCTCGTTGTCGCAGCACAGTGTCATCCTGCATGTCGCTGATCTCCTACAGTTTCATTCTTAGTGGACGACTGAAAAGCAGCTCTGCTCGCCAGCGCCCGGTAGTGCTCTGGGGAGTTTAACCAGATTTAACAAGATTTAACAAGATTGCCACCCAGATAATTAACTCTAGGTGGCAGGTGGCAGGTGGACAGGGAAGCCCTTTGGTTTATCGAGAGTCCAACTCTTTTATTTATGTGTATCCCGCCCTTCTGAGGTATGTGTCTATTTTATGTTTAAACATATTCACGCTACTAGCACCCACCCAACCTGCACATAATCTGTTCCATTCATTTACAGTCCTTTGTGAAAATGAGAACTTTCTTACATCTAATATACACTGCTCCTTTGCTAATGTAACTTCATGTCCTCTAGTCCTTCTATCTTTCTTAACTGAGAAATTTTTTTTTATCAATATTTTCATAACCATTCATTATCTTAAACACTTCTATCTGATCTCCTCTCAATCTCCTGGTCTCTAGTGTTGTTAAACTACTTTCGATTAGGCGAATTTCATAACTAATATGCTCAGTTTTGGTTTCATTTTTGTCGCCCTCCTCTGTACTTTTTCTAGCATATCTATGTCCTTCTTGCGGTATGGCCTCCACGCTTGTATACAATATTCTAAATGAGGCCTCACTATTGCTTTGTACAGCGGTATCATTAGTACTTTTTCCTTATACGCTATATTTCGCCTAATTAATCCAAGGATTTGATTTCCCTTTGAATCTGCAATTCCGCAATGCTCTAAAACCTTCATATCAGCACTAATTGTTAACCCTAAGTCCTTTTCTTTTACAGTAGTGCATAGTACAGTACCCCATTTTATATTCTACATCTTCGTTCCCATATCCTGTGTGGAAGCATTTACATTTCCCAAAATTGAACAGCATTTGCCATTTTTCAGACCATAATGTTGTACAAGCTGTCAAGATAATTTTGTAAATGCTGATTATCTCCATCACTTTTAATCTTTCTAAACACGTTTGTATCATCCACAAATTTCAACAACTTGCTTGTTATATCATCATCCAAATCGTTGATATATATTAAAAATAATATAGGTCATAGTACTGATCCCTGTGGTACCCCACTCAATACCGATTTCCAGTTTGAAGCATGCCCATCAACTACTACACGTTGTTTTCTGTCATTCAGCCATTTTCCCATCCAGTTTATTATACCCTTTCCTAAGTCATGGGCCTTTAATTTAAGCAGTAATCTTTGATGAGGTACTTTGTCGAAAGCGTTTTGAAAATCTAAGTAGATGATATCTACTGGTGATCCCTCATCTACCCACTTAGTGATGTATTCAAAAAACATTTCATATTTGTTAAGCATGACCTCGCTTTAAAAACCCCATGTTGAGATGGGTTTATCAAGTTATGTTTAAAAAGAAAATCCAAGCATTGACACATTGTGTCCATTTAACTCCATGTTCACATGTATGCCTCTCTTAACCTCGCTAGCTGTGAACACTCCATGTAGACCTAGGTCACTTTGACTGCCATAAACATCAGTAGCCTCATCAACATCATCATCAACATTAGAAACCTCTCTGCCTACACTGATCTCCCTTCGGCCTTTTGACTTGCACATTTTTGCTACATGACCAATTTTACCACACAAGTAACATTTTTGATCAATGAATTTGCATTTAGCAGCAGAGTGGTGTCTGCCGCATCGGAAGCACTCTCGGTCGGCCGGCAACATCGTCTGCTTTTGTCTTGGTGATCCCCGACTAGTCACGTGTTGCACCGCTGCCGTCGCCGATGGAGTATCTTCGGGCGTTTCATTGAACTCCGCTGAGCTCTTCACGGCCATTTCCTCGGCGATCGCCGTTGATAAGCCTCATTGAACGTTAGCGAATTGTCTCTGAGCATTAACTTCGCTTGTACCGCCGTCAAGTTCAGGCCCTTTACGAACATGTTTCTCAGAGCGCCATCTTGATAATCACGTGGGTACTCACATTCACCGGATAACACACATCGGGACGCTGGTCCTGTCCGGACCGATGTTTTTAAAAAAAACAGGAAATACTTTTAGGGTTCTATGGACAGAGGACATTTAAGCGTATGTCGCCATCGATACACAACAGTCTGCCTTCACCAACAAACGGTGGATGACTTCTGGTCGACAACATAGCAAAATAAACAAAAAACAACTACAATATATGTGTTTAACTTTTTATTCGTCGACACTTCTGTGTACAGCAAGCATCTACGCAGGGCGGTGGTACATCGTGCAAGTATGATATGCGCGCAGATATGTTTTTGAAAATTACGAAGCTTAACAATTCATCCACCACAATTTCAAGATCAGTGGAGTTGATGGCCTTCTTGTTAAGATGGCTTAATTGTTCACGTTTAGCTGACCCATGGTCGTTCAGAATTTTGACTTGATGCGAGCAAGCCCTAAAAACTGTGTCTGTATGGAATAAATAATGGTTGGCAGACACATTACGGGTTCCACGACTGTCGTATAGAACGACCGGTACTTCAAAAAATTATATATTTTCTGCAACTCTGTGACGTCTAGGAGAGTGTGCAAGCATCGCCTCGCTTTTGAAGATGCTGCAGTCGATGACGGGGTAGAGGTCTCGAAACGCCAGATCTATGGCGATCTTAAACAGAGCAGACTCGCCATAGCCCAGCATCGTTACGTCCTCTGTGTCATAGGTTCCACTCGATGCCAACAACATTTCCTTGAGCAGCTCCTTGAAGATTTGGGAAATATACTGTTCATGGAAGTAGCTCAGCTTGACGGGTGACAGAATTTATCTTCACTTCTCTTCAGGCAGCGCGCTCGAGCTAAGGACCGTTGCTGTCCACCCTCTCTGCGACAGGCACAACAATCTCATATAATTAAGGTGACGAGTCCATACCAGTTATTACAGCGTTCCTCCAGTCCGTGCGGAGAACTCTGGTCTTGACAGGCCGAACTGGTGCTTCTGAAACACTGTGGATATAGATGTGAGGGCGCAGTGTAGGTCTTCCAAATCTCGAAAGGAGTAGTAAATATAAATGTCGTTGAGCACGCTGAAGTGCTCTCTACCACGTCCCGCTCTCTTGCTCCGTTTTTTCACATTGCTCGTAAAATAGTCTGCAGTTGTCTTCGAGTGTAACTATCACAGCTTTCGAGTTGCGCAGCCATCGAGTTTCCGACAGAAGTGTCACCTTGTTTGGTGTTGAGTGGGTCGGATTATTGTGCTTTGCTTTCTTCCCTGCATGGTGCACCGATTCGTCGATGAACTCCTCTCTTGTCGAGTCTTGGAGATCCCCGTTATTGTTGTAACTAGGCTCGCCATCTTCCGCTTACTCTTCTTAGTCTCCACCATCAGAACGTGCCCGTTCCAGCTTCTGCCTAAACAAATCCCTTCGCTGTATTATGGTAGCTACTTTGCCTATCCCGCATATATATGTTAAAATGTATTCACAGTTGAAATGCTGTCCGCAGATACACGCACTATAATGTCGACATGAATACGTGGCATTAACGTACAGGGGCATACGTAGAACGTATATATTTGAGGGTTTCCAAAATGTTATCACCTTATTTACTACATGCCCGTAACATGGGTCCTTTTGGTGGTGCGTTTTGACGGAAAGCATATCGGTGAATTTGTAACAAGTGATAACGTTTCAGCTGAAGCCTCAAATCTATCGGACTGACATTGAAGACGAGATGACGGTGGGGGGGGGGGGGGGGGGGGTGCTGTTAGAGATAGTTTGCGGTGATGTTCCATGTGTTTTCAGGAGACGCACTCAACACCTGGATGCTGTCATAAATGACGTGGGAAGACGAGGGTTGAGAGGGGGAGGGATTATATTAGATGTTTTCGTACATGTCGTGGGAAGTCGAGGGGTGGGAGGGGAGGGATGCTAGTAGATGTTGTCGTACATGTCGTGGGAAGTCGAGGGGTGGGAGAGGAGGGATGCTAGTAGATGTTGTAGAGTAACAAGCAGTTATCTTACGGTTCCACATGAATCGAATTTGATTCAAAGCAATGAATGTGAATGAGCCTACAAGTCGACTATGTTTCGCCGAGCTTGGCTCGTTTAAAAAATCATTATATTGGATACAACCAACGGGAGATAATCTACACCAATAAACATACATAGCAAACATATATCGCACCAAGCTACAGAAAGTAACGTGTATAATATAATAATATCACTAGAATATCGATGTATGAAGGAGGAGTTGCACAACTGATCATAACAACTTAAATCAGTCAGTTGGTAAACGCGTTGGTTCCGTGGCATTTATTTGGCAATCGTGCGACGCCGGTTCAATCCCATCACCAAACCATTGATTTTCTTTACACTTTTTAATGTTTTCACGAAGTAATATAAAGCAAATCATGTCTATACTATGATGCACTGTTTATAAATATTTTTTTAAATTTGTGTAATAATTATTTATTCGCCACTCAAATTAAAATATGGGAATTATTTAACGATGTTTCGATCTAAATTGTATTTATCCAAACAAATATAATGTTATGGATATATAATTTATTAATTGTATATATATACAGCTGTATATTGTACGATAATATATTGTAATTATATATATATATATATATATATATATATGCAAACAAATGGTGATCTGTCTGGATAAATAAAATTTAGAAATATCGTTATATATAATAACCATATTTCCATTTTTGTGGCGAATAAATAATTAGTACAAAAATATTAACGTTGCATCATAGTATACAAAATTATTTGGTATATTACTTCGTGAAAACATAAAAACTGTAAAGAAAATCAATGGTTTTGAGTGGGGATTGAACCGGCGTCGCCCGATTACAAAAGAAATGCGAAGGAACCAACCCGTTTACCAACTGAGCTAGCAGGACCGACAGAAATTCGCTGACTTATTTAAATTGTTAAGGTAATTTGTACAACTCCTCCTTCATACATCGATATTCTAGTGATATTATGAGACTATACGCGTTACTTTGTGTAGCAGGATACGATATATGTTTGCTATTGGTGTAGATTATCTCCCGTTGGTTACATTCTATATAATTATTCTAAAAACAAGCCCAAGCTCGGCGATACCTAGTCGACTTGTAGGCTCATTCACATTCATTGCTTTGAATCAAATTGGATTCATGTGGAACCGTAAGATAACTGCTTGTTACTCTATGAGGACTAGTGTTTGTATTACATCGGAATATTGCACAATAACTCATTCTGACGCTCGTTGCGACCCAAAAACTATCCTTGTAAATATCCTCTGAATGCATGGAAAGTGTCGGTCTGCTGGGAGTGTGGGTCATACGTGACGTCACGATACCACGTGATCGCCTAGCTCATAAAAAAAAAATTCCGCGGGGATCGCTACACAGACGTGTTTAAAATCGAATTTATGCTACAAATGTATTTTTTTATGTATGTTTTAATGTTCTCGAATGTTACATACAATGTTAAACTTTGTGTACACATGGAAAACGGATTTTAGCTAACGCCTGTTTTATTTCCTTTAAGTTTTAAATAGGTGCCCTTGTTGAAATGTACCCATAGTTCGGAATAGTAGATTCAACAACAATATGCATGGAACAGATAAAGTTTAACAACGACGAAACAATTATGGAATTTTCGGATGATGCTGGT
>OZ023213.1:19052571-19085071 GCA_963995525.1 Escarpia spicata
GGTATATATATATATATCAGCTCTCTCCCGCTTTCTCTCTCTCTCCCTCCTGTTTTAACTCTCTTTATCTTTCGCTCTCTCTCTCTGCCCCTACTACTACTACTACTACTACACACACACACACACACACACACACACACACATATATATATATGTGTGTTTGTGTGTGTGTGTGTGTGTGTGTGTGTGTGTGTGTGTGTGTGTGTGTGTGTGTGTGTGTGTGTGTGTGTGTGTGTGTGTGTGTGTGTGTAGTAAGGGCAGAGAGAGAGCGAAAGATAGAGAGAGAGATAAAGCAGGAGGGAGAGAGAGAGAATGCCGGAGAGAGGGGGAGAGAGCTGATATATATATATATATCAGGGTTTATTATAATACTGATAAAAACGAATGCGTTGCTGCAGTGACGTGACGAGAGGTAGAGAATATAATAAAGTCATATATATATATATATATAAAACTATGTTGTGGGATAGATTCTGATGTGTCCCTCTCTCTCTCTGTCTCTCTCTGTCTCTGTCTCTCTCTCTCTCTCTCTCTCTCTCTCTCTCTTTCGCTCTCTCTCTCTGCTTGACGAGACATAGAGAATATATATATATATATATATATATATATTCTCAGAATCTATCCCACAACATATTTGTCTTACGTTGAGAATTAGACATTCTTAAACTTCGCACATATCACTTCGTGTGTCCAGCGCTGGGAACTGAAGAAGCTGCAAAATCAGGCCAAGGAACTGGCTGCTACCTACTCCTCCATTTTTTTAACACTCTTGCTGATCGATTTCTGGAGCTAGATATATTACCGATATTCAGTAGTTTGACGACCAACGCCGAGCCGAGGCAACAGCCCACGTATATTACCAGGATCCCAAGCGGTGTCGAATTCGAACAGAGCAAGACAATAGCCGATGACGTCGGCATCCTGGTGGTTCGTTATCCGGTCTACTAGATCAATTATGCCGACCTGGTCAGCTCCCAGCCATCCGACTCACCATGCTCTTGTTAACCGCATTGCCCGAACGCGGCTTCTCTGCGCTATTGCGAGGCAAGAATAAGTTGCGTAGCTGTCTCATCTAGAATGCTCAGAGCACTGAAAGTGTCGACCAATGGCCCCCGAGAGTCGTTAAAACACAAAACACATGTTTACCCGTGAGAAATGGTCCACTGCCCGTGCGAGCTAAACCTAAGAAAAACCCTGCCTAAAATGAATGTTATTCATCATTGCGTGCACCTCGGTTTCACGGCTGCTCGCGTGTAACGTGCTGGACCGATTCGTCTTCTGCGGGCACACTACACTAACAAAGACTACTTGCCAGGGGACCTGTTCACTAAGAAGTCATATTCAAATCGATCCCTTGTTGAATCTAAGGAGCTTTTCAAAAATGTTACAACTGGTCGCCGTATAACCGAGAACACTACTTCCGTGACTCACCGGTGAAAATGTCATGGCGGTGCGTCGTCGTGTTGATCTAGAATAAGGAGCGAAATCTACTTTTTGGATAAAAACAAAATGATTCCCAGATCGTCTTCAACCAGTGATTCTGGACGGTTATGTTTCCTGAATAATAATGACTTGTGCTTGCGGGGCAGTAGAAAGCATTGCGTTAAGTTCCTTTAATTAGCTATTCTGACGTAATCCGCATATAGGGAGGGTGACGGGTGTTAGTAGCCGAAAACATACATGCAGGGAATTCAAACTGTATGTTATTGTACAGTCAATAAGTAACAACATATTGTCTGTGTTGGGTCATAATCCCCACCATAACGTAATTCAGGCCAGTAGGTTCGTGGAAGAAGGGGGTGCGATATTCCGCTTGTGGGGAGGCGTTCCGCTTGGATTGTAAGTAATGTTGTTTGAATAATAAATGTTGCAATAATTGTTTTTGAAATACGACTGCTACTACCCATTGACCGAGAAAATCTACAACAATACTCCCCCGTCTACCGAGAAAATCTCCGTCAACACCCCTCGACCTGAACAATTCCAAACACTACCCCCGTTGTAGTGCCTAGTACTGGAACGATAAAAACAAACATTTATCATAATTAAATGTAAACGGAAAAAAACTCGAATTGTGACTGGGCCAGAGTGGACAACACATGCGTAGTGATATTGTCCATATTGTGGAAATGGTAGAAACATATCACTACTTAGATAAGATGACGATAACTGATGGCACGACACAGAAATAGAACATTTCACAAAAGGTTTACGAACATTTGAAGGAAGACACACGATGCACCTGGAAACGTTCTTGGAGAGGCTACGTGGTTGCACTGTTAACGTGACTGTTATCAAGCATTAAAGTAGTCATTGGTCTAATTGTTGAATATTACTCACGGGATGCCTTGGTAGAAGACAGTGGTGAAAGTAATATTTACAAAATGTTAGAAAACGCAGAGCATCATAAACACCATAACGCATTCGCAGATACTCGTTGTGATGACGGTCAGAGAGAATGTAAAGTTTACATCAATCGATAGGTCGTAGACGTGTTACTGTAGAACTGTTAAATAATATTCGCATTGCTATGCTGTTGACATGAGGGTAGATATAAGCATTATTGTGTCTGCGTCTACTTCATGATGTCAGGTCTATGACGCAAGAGCGGTTTTCCCGAAGTGTTTTGCGGCGCGCGCGTTGTTCCTGCAATTAACGTATCCGTCACGGGACCTGTTCCCTAGCAACACTTCCGTCAAGCCATCAGAAAACACGTGGTTGGTTCAGACATTACGTCGTATGTTTTGTTGAAATTCTGGTCACAAAATCGTTTGTTTATGACAAAAACATCAGGCAAATGATTTAAAGTGACAACTGTTTGCGGGAATGTTTGATTTATGAGACGTCATGCAGCAGTTCTAATGCAATTCACATTATAACAGTTTTCAGCATTGTCGGAAGAGGCATAGCTTGACGTGCAAAAAAATCGATTGTGATGTAGGCAAATCGTGACGTGCTGGATACATCAATTATTAGATTACGTTTTACGTATTACGTACACGTCACGTTTTATGTATTATTTAAACATTACGTGTAAAGTTCACAACCGTTAAGGAACGAACTGATTTACCCCACAACGATATCTTGACATATGTGTGGTATTCTAATAAAGATATAGGGGGCACGTCCTATTCTACGGGTCGTAGATTAATCCCTGAAAATGTGGTGCTCGAGGTACAAACCGTCTAAGAGGGAAACCTTAAACTAAATACGCAAGCTCGATTATTATAAGATATTATTATTATTATTAATGTGATCACGATATCTCATCTCGTCTTAATTATTCTGAAGAACACAATTCGACAATATAGTTCAGTTGGTGATGAACGTCGGGAACGAAGCCAAACCTTGCAGCCTTGAGGGACGAACACTGTGGTTCTCTATCTCGCTCTCATGATTTCGCGATTGGTATGTTGATAGTCCCCGTGTTTACGTAGTCACTGTGTGGGAAGATAATAATATGGACAAAATGCTACTGATGTCGCCCTAAAATGAATAAGTATATATCGCTTGTGACCCGACCCTGTACTTGACCTACTTTAACGACTGAAATAACTCAGTTACCAAGTTTACACAGTTAGCAAAACATTCAAGCCGTCATTACGGTCTGCATAATTGAAAACGTTTAGCTGCAAATGGTGTTACGTTAAACCAATTTATTAATCGCACAAGCACCACTGTAACGCTGTTTATTAATTGATTCTGACTGATACGTTGTACTTGATCTGATAATTCGTATTGTATTTATTAAGTTTTGTTTAGTTCAAGAAGGGCGGAAGTAGTATGATTTCAGGTGTATCCCATCAACAGCAGCAACAGTTCACCATACTGTGCTATTGTATTATGTTGTTGTTGTTGTTGTTGAATAAACTTTCATTCATACTTGTAATTCCGCAGCGACACGCCTAACTGAGAGGGTCAAAGCAAGTCGTGGTGCAATGGGGTCGCCTGCATCGCCCTGAAAACTCCTTCGGATTGTTGTTTCGTTGAGGGTCTGCAGAGGCCGATAGTTGTCCTTGAGGAGTCCCAGGGATAATCGCTTTCTGGCTCTCTCTTCCTCGTCCATTCGGCGCCTTCTCAGATTCCCGAAAGACTCCAGTTGCAACAACATGAAAACCCATATATGGATGGAAATGAATTGAATTTAAATTAAATTGAACTTGTTTTTTTGTGGCTAAACTAGGTTTATTTAAACTAGTTGAAGCAACTGGACGCTTTAAGTGGTACAACTTATCTAATGCTGTGGCTGCCACCATCTGCTTTGCAGATGGTTTGTGGCCGGTTGCGCCCACATTTGGTTGCTTTTTAGGTTTATATTCAGGATTAGCATGGTTGGACTTAATTCAACCTGTAGTAGAATGTATAGTCGTTAAAATGAAACTGTGGGACTAGTCACTAGGTTTTGTTTGTATTTCTTGATGACAGTAATTAAACAGCAGCCAAGGTTAGTATTTCCATCATGTTTTTGTTGTTTCAGTTGATCATGTTCATTTTACATGTAAATTCAGCGACATAAATTGATATACATGTAGTTATAGATGATGTATATCAAACTATACAAATTATGCATATATTTACTATGTATAAATAATACATATCAATATTATTTAAAGTGATAAATTAAACTAAATCTGCTAACTCTGCCATCAAATATGTTTAAAAAGGAGATATCCACCTAGATCCGAGAAATATTACACATCTGAAATCGTCGATTTTAAAACCTATCTACAGGGTCTGTAAGTATATCACGATACATGGCGAGATTCTTCGCGAGTGGAGCGACATGCACAATTATTGCGGAAGCCATGAAACAATTGTTGACGTTTAACTTATCGGTTTATTGTAACTTTGTTAATTGTGTTATGGCGTTATCACTTCAGTTTTATATAAACTATACATCAGGAAATAAAAAATGCAGAGAAAGAGCCAGGCAACTGTCAACGGCGGTCATATACTGAAATTAGTTTTTCATCCCAGAATGTTTGTTTATATATATATATATATATATATATATATATATTATAAGTTGTTATTTCAAAACAGTTCGGTAACCATTATATATATATATATATATAATGATTAACGAACTGTTTTTAAATAACAAATAATAATATATATATATATATATATATTATAAGTTGTTATTTAAAAACAGTTCGGTAATATATATATATATATGATAAGTTGCCTAAATGCAAACAATCACCAACACGTATGCATTAATTCAATAACATGTGGTAGTGGGCAAAATAATGCATAGTTGTCATTTTCAATAAAGTCGTCACCATGGCTCGTCAAATCGTGATAACAAGTCCATTAACGTGCACGATTATCACGAACATTCTTAACGGTAAAGTTTTCCCCACTGCTTCAACTTGTGATCAACCAACCGTTGGTAACCGGAAGAAAAAAAACGATTTATATAAAAAAAAATTTGATCATTACAACAAAAAACAAACAAATTCCTCATTATTTCAGCTGGCGTAAATGGAGTTGAAATCGCTAGATGACTCCAGATGAAAATTTAATGGAGATAATTAGCTTTGGTTTGGCCATCTTAATAAATGGTGGATAAATGGATATCGCGAAGAACAAAAGTGGAAAGTGAGAGGAAATATTAAATAACTTCAGCTGAATATCTATTTTAATAATCAAATTAACTTAAATGTAACGCACAATTCAGTGCATAAGTTTAATAAAAAAGTCGGTGATAAATCTCACTTATACTCAAATACGTCAAATGTCAAATAAAATTTGCAAGACTAAGGTCGAATTTCCTCATAAATATTCATTATAATCATGCATAAAACTATGTCCAGTTATTAGTGAGGACATGGAAGTTTGCAAACTCTCTCGGATAGAAAGAATGTTCAACATTACCTGTATTTCGGAGATATTGACTGGCTCACTGAAGATGATCCAAATGACGACTTCAGAACATGGCGGTGTTGTAAGGCTGCCGTCCTAGGTATAATAGTCGGTCAGGTTCGACGGCAAAATTGAACACAGAGGAAAAGTCTTCAACGTCACATCCTGACCTGAGGTTGATGAAACGTATTGTTAACATCATATCTTTATGTGTGTACCTTATGAATTTATTCACGTAAGCTTAAAATAACAACCAAACCCAGCAATGCTGTCATACACTATTTTAAGTTGGTGATGTAATAGATGTAATCCAAGATGGCTGCCAAAATCAATACTGTTATAGCGAAAATGTTATCATTTATAATAAATTCAATATAATGCAAAGTAAATAAGTTGTGTGTGTAAATGTTCTTCCATTCTTCCCGCTATTTTGGCATTCTATGCTTTAGAGTAAAGCCGCTTAAATGTGTTCGTCTCTGACCTATATTTTAGCGATTGTAATAAATGTTAATGACTTAATGTGCCCTCTATGTTATTATTAAGTGTGTTATGAAAAGTCGAAATATTTACCATAGTCTCCTACTGACATAGCAATAGTTACAAATACTTTGTGTGTTTCTTTACAGATGGTTAACAGGGACTATTACAATGGATGAACATAAACCATTGAAAGACTTGGCATTTATATTTTGCTGTTTTTTCTGATATTTGAGCACCCCTTGACAAATGCGAATAAAGACCGTTTTTAGAAAATAATTCAGTCTAATAAAGAAAGGGGTGATGATATAATATTATATTTGAACGTACAACGACTTATTGATCAAGATTCAGAGTTTAACATCTCTTGTCATCGAATTTGTATCGCCACATACACATTCAAATCACACATCCAGCGTTTCTTGAAGAAAAATAGAAAACGACAAAATGCCTCAACCAATGAACCACCTTGTAAAATTGTACGACGTTCTGAGTTGAAATCGTTCAATTTCAAAGAACAATGCATTTTGTGGTGGCGATATATGTTCTATTGCGGCCGATTCTCGAAACCCGGGTCGCTGGCAAACTGCTAAACTATGCAGAACATTTCAGCGTGATCCAAACAACAAAACGTTCAAATAAGTAATTATTGACAAATGCATAAAACGTAAACATGAGTTGTTCTGGCAGGTGGAAATCAGGCGTATATGTGCGGTTAGTGATCTCTATGCCGCCGATACCCGTTACCACACCGACTTTAGATGCGCATTTACGTACTCTCGATCTGTACAGGCTGCAGCAGTGAGTGCTGCGTCAGTCGCCAGTTCCAGCGGCGGTCAGTCAGGAGACACTGCATTTGAAGAAGTATTGGATAGCATGAAATCCGAAGTGGTATTGACCTCGGTTGAAATGTACAGACTGTACATATCAAGGGCAAATATTCACCCGCCGCGTATTGGTGCAAAAGGTCTGATTTCTTTCAAGATAAACGTGTGGTTCTGGATGCTGCATGTTTGGCCAATCTGCTAATTGTCCACTGTACTGCTAGCAATCGTCTTCGGATTGAAGACGATGACGATGACGACGATGACTTTTCAGTGGGAAATGTTGAAAAGTTGATACAAAAAGAAGCAAGGATTGTAGCTCCTGTAAAACTGACAACAATACGCGCATCGACAACGACATAGCTGGAGCAGATATCAGAACAGCTATGAAGGCCTTACTCTCAGCAGTATCCTACAAACTTTACTCTACGCTGGTTGCTTGCTATTTTGGTTGGAAACATTGTCACGAGTGCAGTCACAAACAGACCGACAGCCCTGCAAGTATCGTGCTGAGAGAGAGATGGGCGTTTGATTAACATCTTCCATGACTTTGAAATCACGTGTTCATACGACCTATACTTTATATACAAGGCATCAGCTTCTTTATTTACAACAAGAAACAACGAATTCATTGGATTATCATAATCAGGTGTTGGTCTTATTCAGATTTTTTCAGATAACTTCAATGCAGACATATATTCACAAAGCGGTCAAATCATTCACCTGGAATTCTTACAAAACAGAACAATCAATTGAATGTTGACAAAACTTTGAGTTCTTTAAAACAAGTTTAAATGTACAGAGAACACATGAATTTGCTGTCTTCAAAACCAGGAAATCACGCTAGCAGAATCACAGTCTTAAACCAAAGACAGGGACTAACGAGGCACCGTGGACAAACCACCAGTTATACAAAGTTGCAGGCAACATAATGGGGGTCTATCTTGACATGTTCGCTACCTTTCTGCCCAGACTAGGAGGTATGCTCATGTTTATGAGTTTTGTCAGATCAGTTGGGTTCCTGACGGGTAACGGTGGACCCAAAGGAGTATTCAAGGCTGCGTATTGTGGAGTTGTCAGATGCTATCTGGAGAGAACTGTTCTCAATATAAGAGAGCTTTGTGTATCGTTGTGGAAGAATTGTTACGTTCACTGATCAACAAACAGACGACATTGACGAGCTCATGTCTTTTCTGAAAGAGAGAGCTGCAAGCAACAACACCTCAAAGTTGTGGATAGAGAAAATTATCAAACCTTTGCTCATTGTGATAATGTTCATATGTGCAGAGCGCGAAGCAGTCTGGCCTCTTTATATCTGGGCCGTAAAGGAGATGATACCGTACTTCTGTGCAGCCGGACATGTGAACTACACCAGGTATAGACTGTATTACATAAAAACCATGGAGGGTCTTCCTGAAAGCCTGCTTGAGAACTTCCTGAAAGAACAGCATGTGATGCGCCGCAACCCGGGCATTTGGAATGGCATTTGTTCAGGCTTGAACATTGAAACGACATTTATGTGGTATGGGCATGGACCAGGATGCAATGCTGGTGTGACGCTTACGCCGTTAATTATGAAACGGTAGGCTCTGAGTCTTCACATAACCAGCCTTCTTAACAATAACGTTGCCAGCATGAGAGAGAGAGAGAGAGAGAGAGAGAGAGAGAGAGAGAGAGAGAGAGAGAGAGAGAGAGAGAGAGAGAGAGAGAGAGAGAGAGAGAGAGAGAGAGAGAGAGAGAGAGAGAGAGAGAGAGAGAGAGAGAGTCGCATACAATAAAAGCAAGCAACGATCCACAAAGAAGAGATACCAGGCCGCATTAAATCTGACACAGCGGACAGGGAGATCGTTAGACGAATGCTGGAGATCTGCATTGATCCGTTGTACAATGAGGGTCACCCTCAGGGCATTGTTAACATAGTCTCAGGGAGAATAGCTGCATAACATGTGAATGTGTCACTTATCGGCGAAGTCTCCGTAACTAGATGGCTCAGGTCTAGTAGAGTGCAATTTTAGTTACGCCAACGCATGTGAATGCGGGCGGCAACCGTGTTCAACGCAACAAGGTAAAATGAAAATTTAATGAATTTTTTCATTTTTGGGGGACATATTTTCTAGCCCCTTCCCCAGTCTAGGGGTGAGCAGAGCAATCCTGAGGAGGGCTGCTCAGACACAGCTACGAACACCGAGCTACACGTCTGCCTCATTCAGGCATTCCGCCTTTGTGCTAATCCGTAAGTAAAGCTCCCAGATCCACAATCCTGCTCTCGTTGCCGCTACTTGGTCGCCAAAGGGCTTGCGTTGAGGTGACCAATTCCATGGAAGGGCCTGTGCCTGATTTTTTTGGAATGGGAAGTCAAGTGCACAATTGACTCCACACTGTCTGAACAACAACATTACCTGGGTACAATGGCCATGTGAACCTGTACGATTGTAGGCAACATTGTGCTACAAACCTACATCCCCTTTCCCAGCCGTTGAGAGAAAGGGTCTTCTTCTTCTGCCTCATCCATGTTTCAAGGATTTGATTTTTTGTAAGGGTTTACTCTCTTAGCCTTTGGCACGAGAACCTGGTTGCAAGGCAGCGATTGCTAGTTACCCATAGCTGGGGCATGGGTTGGTGACAGTGGCAGACCGTATCCACATGTTGGTGGGTCGCGCACACGACATCTCTAAGCCTCATGCTGCTCCGAGATCCCCCATCTAATTAGCCTGGTGCCTCACGGTGACCAGTATCCGCCGGTTACCTCGAGGTGGTTACAATGGGAGTCTTGTTTTAAGACAGAGGTCACTGTACTGGCAGACAAGACTTACGCACTCGGCTTGTCGTTTCGCCGAAGCTAGCCAGCGGTGGAATCTGAAAGCAAGAGGTGACAAGCACGACTACTCGGTGCCACACTTGACGTTCACCAATTCATCTTTAAAAAGGGCACATTTCACGTAACACATCAATTAGAAATTAACAAACAACTTCACCTTATTATTTTTTAATAATAAATACAATAATATATGTTTTACTGCATATTTTACCTTTATACATATATATTATTTTGAGGTCATGTATCAGTATGTATTTATGTATGCGTGCGGCCGTGCGAGTGAGTGGGTATGTATGTATAGGTATGCATATATGTAATTAGAGTAATAATAGGTCTAATTTACAAGTGATTTAATTTTACTTATGTATAGTCCCAAACGCAACAACACCAACTAGGACGCATCATCCATGATCAACTCCTGGCCGACGGAGGCCTACTACAATAATCCTCCAAACAATATTTCATACAAAGTTTTTCATGATCATTAATACTATGTCGATATTATAATAAAGTACTTTGATATAGCTATTTTTAATCCACCTAAAAAAAACTTTAACATCGTTAACATGTAAAGTATTAACAACAGGAATAAGTTATAATAAATTAAATAGAATATCGTATAGTTTAATAATAATAATTTAAAAGAAAATAGTTCAGAAAGGGGGCATCCATGGCCTAACACCCACCTAAATATGCCATTTTAAGATTATAACCAGAATGGTTCAGAATGAAGTCCCATAAAATATTGATCAAGCCCTTTATACAGTATGTTATACTGCTGACATGTTTGATGTTAACAATTGTTAAAACTGTTGAACCATTCAGTAAGTGCAGGGCATGCACACATGTTAATTATATTTTTTAATTCACCTGTCACTGTTTATAATAATGCTCGCATATTATTTTCAAGAAAGAAAGCAATACTTTGTGGGCAAAATAAAATTGTAATAAAACTCAAAGCAAATTATTATAATTATAACATAGCTATGATGAATTGCCTCTGATCAACAATACTAAAATGCACCACTATTTACACAAACCAATAGTTGTAATAAACCCGCACTTGCTCTCAACACTGAATTTAATGTAATTTTATTTAATTCAATATCGCGTATTTCATATACTTTATTTTATAATATTATTGAAATATGAATTTTGATCAGTCCCCACGTCTAGTGTCAATCATAAAGTGGCGCCACCTACCGGAGTTTATGTGGGAACTAACGATTACACGCAAAAACGAATGAATCTCTTGTCATTTTGATCAATAAAAGACAGTAAATTTAATTGTTTGATCACGTGATCAGTGTATATGTGTAGAATATGTGTTCAATGTTCTATATCAACGCTATGTTAACTTTGATTGACGAAAGAAGGAAAATTAAGCAAAATCGTGATGCTTATGTAACAATGAAAAATCTTGTGAAAGAGATGTGGTTTAACGAACAATGAAAATAAATTGAACAATATCATAAGCAGAACAAACAATCCATGCATGATAGAATAAGAATAAATCACAGTAAAAGATCATGCGCAGCTACACTTTGCATGAAATTTAAGAAGGCAACATAATAATGGACAAAGTCAAACTACTCGAGAGATCGTCACAATATATTGGTGAACTTTACACTGACGAAAGGGGTGAGAAAAAAAACAATTAAGAAGAACTTTGATGGTCCTAAAATATTGAAGGATGATGTTCGAAAAGCCATCAGGTCAATGAAAAAAGAAAGCTGTTGGACCAGATAATATTACCATTGAAATGATTGAGTGGTTAGATAAATTTCGTAATGATATAGTAACAGACATCTTGAAAAAATAGATGTCAGCGGAAGAATCCCAACTGATTTATCAAGATCCATTTCTGTAGCAATACCAAAGAAACCAGACGCGATTGAATGTGAACTACACCGTAAAATTAGTCTGTGAAGTCATGTCACCAAGTATAGCAATATACATTCTACGAACAGTGCTTGAGAGAGCATTGGAAGTTCAGAAAGATATGTATGTATGTTTTATTGATTATACAAACGCATTTGACAGAGTTCGTCATGAAGAAATAATATGGAGATTTTGAACAATTAGAGTTGTGATAAATTATCAGAACAAACAGCAGCAATAAGAACAGCAAATGACGTCAATAAATTAATTTCAATAAAACATCGTGTAACACAAGGGTGTGTCACATCACCCGATATATTTTCATACAGTGAGATCATCTGAAACATTACAAGATATGCCAGGTATTAAAGTAGGGGGATATAAACATGAATCATTTGCGATATGCAGACGACACGGTACTGAATTCTGTGAATGACATATATCTACAAGAGATGCTAGATACAGTAATAGGGGAAAGTGAAAAAAAATGTATGCCCATGAAAAAAAACAGAAACCATGGTCATCTCAAAAAAATATACTCTCTAACAGGCAACATATTAGCATATGGCACTGTTTTGAAGCTAGTCCGAACGTTTGACTATCTGGGAACACATATAACATCCGAAGGTCGATGCAACGATGAGATCAAGAGAAGAACTGCACAATCCAAACCAGCTATTCATGATACGAAAAACATTTTAATAAACAAAAATATATCATTTGAAGTAAGAAAACATGTACTGCAGTGTTACCCTATGGATATGAAACCTGCACAACAACCAAAATTTCACAAAAACATAGAAGCCACTGAAGTGTGGTTCTTAAGAAGAAAGCATTGAAGTAATCCTTAGGACAGCCAAATCAAAAAGAAACATCATGATCACAATTAGTACACAACAAGCACGATTTATAGGCCATAGTGTGAGGAAAAGGGGTAGAACATATAATAACAACAGGAAAGATACAGAGCCCGCCAGAGAATAAACATAATAGATAGTCTATAAACATGGTGCGGAAGGAGCACAACAGAACTGCTACAAACGACCGTGCGGATTGGAGGGCCATGATTGCCAACGCCTTTGACAGACATGGCTCATAGAAGAATAAGAAGAGATATACCGACCCTTGTAGATGATGCTATCCAGATGGTCCGTACATTCTCGGAAAGCGTCATTATCGTCATCAGCAATCTGTGGTAATATAAGATCTGCTCCGTAAGTAAACATATAGAAAGGGAATGAAATAATATATATTGATGAACATTCAGAGACACCAACAAATTTGACACGTGTACAATATGTTTAAATAAACAGCTATTCATAAACAACGATTATTCATCAATTCCAAGTTACAATGTGAAATGCAGGTCGTAAGGAAATACACTTGCTTCAAGTTTTGGAACTTATTTATTCTTACCTCGTAATCGCCAGAACCGCGATGTGTCTCTCGTCCTGCAGTATAGCGGAATGCATATGTACTTGTATGAAACATGGACCATATGCATCTAGAATGTTGATATTATATTTGGATTATTAATCGAGATAGCCAAATGGTTCTACGATTATAAATTGGTCCCACTAGATTCCTTGCGCCTGACTTCAATATGTAAGTTTAATTGAATATATGTGAGCAAGGCATTCTTCTTTTACATGTGAACAGAACATTTATGAACACAAAGGCCTTGTGATGCTGATGAAATATTCGTAAATGAAAATACATTTATTTTTTAGATAATTAATATGTTCTGATTGAATAAAAGAAACCGGAATATATAAATGAAGGGAACTCATAATGATAGTTAGATATACGTTAGATAGGTCAATAATAAATGAAGGAAGACAAATAGTGGCCCTAAAGTCGAACCGTGTGGTATGCCGCACGTCAATGTTGTGTATTACACATACAAAACAATTTATATTATTGTTAGCATAAGTTTTTTGTCTAAAACAGGAAAGTACGTGCTTTCTAAAGCTAGCAGAATAACGTTTTAATAGTAAACCTACCACTTTGGGTCTATAGAGCCAAAGGCTTCAAATACATTAACAAATACATACGTTAAAGGTGTTGCTATAAATTCCACTTTTTAAACTATGCTGGTATTCTGCTATAACGCGGGACTGTTTCCGAAAGTGATTTAATATGTCATACAGGGGAAACATATAAAACATAAATATGTATTTTATTTATGGACTTATTTTTTTCATGATAGGTTTGTTGTGTGTGTGTATAATATATATATATATATATATATGTGTGTGTGTGTGCGTGTGTGTGTGCGTGTGCGTGTGCGTGTGTGTGTAATATAGTATATATATATATATATATATATATGGGCGAGTCTCACGAACCCTGGACACGTTGTCCAGTTGGTGACTTTCAGTTATTGTCTTCATCTATGAAAAATACCATAGACATATTAAGAATTTGAAGAAAAACATGGTACATCTTAATATCGCTATTAGAACATGTCCCATTCGTGGGAAACCAAGCATACATAATCTAATATGCAATTCCACAAAAATGACAACATTGTAACAAAACCTAACTCGAAATACGGGTGTCATGCTTGAAGTGGGCGAAAGTGAGAAATTACTCGGGCTTCAAGTAGACTACTTGCTTACTTGGAACGCACATGTACAAAACATGCGCAACACGATTCCCGGAATCCTAGTGATTCTCTGTAGAATAAAATACTCTGATTGTTTGTTCACCATAAACATCCTTCACGTGTCGTAGTCCGCCTCCATCTTCTCGTTTTGATAAAAAAATACAACTCTAGTGTTACTCTACGCCAATACCGAAGCTATGCATCTCAAGGTATGTACCCCGTAGTTGATACTCACAATATCGAGTTAGTAACGTGTTTTGAAGCGTGACTTGTATCATAAAATAAGTGTCACATATAGGTAGTGCCTCCATGATTGGGTTTTATCGCTCGTATTATTTCGATTTCATTTTGCGAAAAGGCAAAACTACACTGTTTCCACTACTATGACCTCGACGAAGGTTAGCGTGTTTGTGCAACTGACGAATGGAGTTTTGGTGACCTACTTGACTTACATTTGTTGGCCAATTTGACGCCTCGCTATCCCCCTGCATGTCACACACCTCCATTTCGTCCTGTTTAAAGCACACCGCTCTGCTGTTAAAAGCGGAAGTGCAGTGTACTGCCTAACTTGGTCACTTAACCTCTTCTGCGGCCTTCCTCCTTTTATGTGTCCTTTATAGACTTACTTGAAGGCTATTTATATTATGTTTTCGTTTGACATACGGCAAACATGTCCAAACAACTGGATTCGTTTATGTCTAATGACATCTGAGATGGATTCAGGGGTGAGTGTTTCCTCTCTGACTTCATTATTTTGAAGCCTGTCTGACCTAGTGACACCCGTCGTAGCCCACGGGCATCGCATCTCAAAAACTTCAAGATATATGCATTTATTTCGATCGTAGTGTCCAGGTTTCTGCGACATAGATGACTATACGCAGCAAAAGGGCTCCCATATAGTCTGGTTTCTCGTCTTATTGAGATGCCTTTGTTAGAAAATATGTTATCTCTGTGTGTACAAAATGCTGCTGACGCTAAGGCTATTCGTTCTGTCAACGTCTCTTTCTGTATAATGTACTTTGCTGCTTATGAATCATAACTCTCTCACAGTTTCGAGTTCTTCATTTTCCAGGAAGACTTGCTTGTCTGATGAGGTGATTATGTTGCATTTGGGGACGTTTATTTTGTAAATAAGAAATGACAATTCTGGACCGTGAATACATTCAAATAATTCTCAAAATTTGAATCTGTAGGTGAAGGTTCAATAACATTAGGCTGTGTTTCACAAACATGTTACATGCAATAGTTTGTAAGCTAATGTCTGCTTTGTGAATTTGCCAGGTATTATATACCAAAGTCTATTCGCCGTGACCACTGAATATGTTAATTATAAGTTATATAAAACGTTAATATATTAAGTATTACAAATAGGGGTCCTAAAGCAGAACGTTGTTGTTTGCCACACGTCATTGTGATGTAATTAATGAAGGTGTGAAAGCAGAGCATACTGTATTTTATGCAATGGCCAGGACAGGCCTAGTGCGGGTATTGAGGTAGCTGGCCGAGGCGATAATTACTTCCAGTTGTTTGGCTTAATAAAACCGCCCAGCGCCTTCAGCCAATCATGACATGTCAGGATTAGGCCCCAGCCTACGATTTGGATTAGCGGTTAAGCCGCCACTTCCGCGTTAGGTATCTGTGTGTGACGTCGTGTATATCCTGATACTTCTAAATCTTGATTTCTAACTGTTTGTATACCCTATAGATCAATTAGATTTAAACGCAGATACAGTTACACTTCGTTGACGTCTACCAAAACGCAAAAGGAAGACCGTTCGAGCGCCGATTACAAGATGAGTATCGCTCGTTTAATATTTGTCTTCGTGGTTTTCCTTTGTCTTGACGTTTTGTGACGATCAGAAATGGCGTCGGCCGTAATCATGTCGGCTGCGATTTCTTATCTAGAAATACTTATTATCGGACATTCTCATGCATATTGGTTGGGCGAGTTTGTCGAGTCCGCTAGTTCTCCTGGGTTAATTGCTAACTTCGAAAAGCAGGTCGGGCCGTAGAAGCAAGCGGCCGGACCGTATCTATCTTTTCGGCAACCAAATGTTATGCCTATGCCATGGCGCAGATTTTGGCGATACATTGTAATTGTTTTGCGGGGTGGCAATGATTTAGGCAGAAAATATTCCCCTACTCAACTGGGTTAATTGCGAACTTCGAAAAGCAGGCCGGGCCGTAGATGCAAGCGGCCGGACCGTATCTACTTTTCGGCAACCAAATGTTATGCCTATGGCGCAGATTTCGGCGATATAGCCTGACATTGTAATTGTTTTGCGGAGTGGCAATGATTTAGACAAAACATGTTCTCCTCCTCCGGAGTCCGTTGGATCACGGCTTTGTGTCTTTACTGACGAATTGTTGGCAAGAGGAGTTAAGCAATAATGTCTGTGCCAAATCGAGCGCCGGCGAAGGTGACGCCTTTTTGATTTAGAAAAATGGGTCCGCTAGCTCGAGTGGCAGCGGTAATTTCTCTGCTCAAAACGGAATGTAACCAGAGCCGGGGCCTGTTTTGCTGGCGACATAAGTGTATATGAAAGAGCCAAGCGAATATTTTACGATCTGAAGGTGTTCACTTTCCTGACATCGGGAATCTTTGCTTATATCGTAACATCCGTGGGGCAAATTTTAAAGCCGTAAGCCGGGTAGTTACGGTTCACTGGTTTTGTTTGTCCCCGGGCATAGCATGACGGGTAAATTGTGACTCCAAGTTATAAAGATTGCCTTTGCAATTGGAAATGTCAGCGACCGTTTGCCAATATTAACTTTATGAGTGCATGCAAGAATTAGTACCTCGGTGATATTAGTTCATGTCCCAGTACTACTTACGCAGTTAATATTGATATACGGTTTGCCAATTTCACAAAGTTTATACGGCTTTGACATGTTTCATTTCTGAAGGGTGATTGGCAAAACTGGTGTTTGCTTGACATAATTAAATTGGCTAGTGTCCATATTTTAAGAGGCGCGTGACTGTTTTTCACGTCTTATTGTTGACGACTATTAATGCCAGTAAAGGTTATGGACGTTTGCCAGTTATTAATTATTCGCCTGTTGGCTGTAAATATTACTTACCATGGCCTTGAGCCAAAATTAACTTCTAGGCCGTTCGCCATTAATAACATATAAATGATTATGAATTAAAGCAAAATTTCAATACCACTTTAATTAAAATCTTAAGTAAATAACAACAGATAATTAATTAATTAATATCATGGTTGTATGCCAAATTACTGCAACTTGGCCGTTCGCCATTAATACTAATAAAATACTTATCACAGCCGGTTGCCAAGTTCATGGCCAGTCGTTGAAGATAACATATCATGACTATTTGCCAAATTAACGTGTCTTGGCCGTTTGCCAGTAATCAAAAATACTTGTTATGGCCGTTTGTCAAGTATTGACTGTTCACGGCTGTTTGCCAAAATTAGAACATATCATGGCCGTTTGCCAAATGTACGTTTCTTGGCCGTTCGCCATTAATAACAATACTTCGCATTGTCATGTATTAAGTGTTCACGGCCGTTTGCCAAACAATTACTTGATGGCCATTTGCCAAACTACCGTATCTTGACCGTTCGCCATTAATAACAATACTTACCATTGTCATGTATTAAGTGTTCACGGCCGTTTGCCAAACAATTACTTGATGGCCATTTGCCAAACTACCGTCTATTGGCCGTTCGCCATTAATACAAATTACTGATCATGGCCATTTGCCAAGTATTCAGTGTTCACGGCCGTTCGCCACAAATAACATATCATGGCCGTTTGCCAAATTAACGTCTATTGGCCGTTCGCCATAAATAATTTTCCAATAATAATGATAATAGGTATAACTTAAGTAAAACTATACTAATAAAAATAATAATAATTACCGCCATGCGTTACTGGAGGCATGTGAAATAATATTATTACCGCCATGCGTACTGGAGGCATGTGAAATAATATGATTCCCGCCATGCGTTATTGGAGGCATGTGACATAATATGATTACCGCCATGCGTTGCTGGAGGCATGTGAAATAATATGATTCCCGCCAAGCGTTATTGGAAATAATATGATTACCGCCATGCGTTATTGGAGGCATGTGAACAAATATGATTACCGCCATGCGTTACTGGAGGCATGTGAAACAATGTGATTACCGCCATGCGTTACTGGAAGCATGTGAAATAATATGATTACCGTCATACGTTGCTGGAGGCATGTGAAATGATATGATTCCCGCCATGCGTTGCTGGAGGCATGTGAAACAATGTGATTACCGCCATGCGTTACTGGAGGCATGTGGTACATACAACATATTTTATGTTACAGGTAGAGGACTTTAGGTATGCAACGCAGGACCTATGATCAGACATTGCGTAACAGTATAGGTAATGGTGATTTTAATAGGTAATAGATCGTTTCTCATGTCATAGTAATAGATGAGCTTTTATCAAAAGTAATAGTAATAGATCTGAAAGTAATCGATAATAGTTTAATTACCCCTTTTATTACACCTATTGCTGCAAATGTCCAAAACTTGGGTTTGTTTGCATGTTACTCAAACCGTGTATGTGGTAACATAAAGGGATGTGTACACAATGTAAACACAATTACTGACCCGGTATTTACATAACAGGAAATGATCAGTGTGCTCATAATTTGATAGCTTCAGCGCATATCTGCTCAGTGAAACAATGCATAATTAGCAAGCCGGTTACTAATTGTTGGGATACACCATTGGAGAGGCTAATAATTGCTTCAATACATTCCTAACACACACACCAGAAGCTGCATCCTGGTGTTGAATTCAAAGGAAGTTCGTATTTAGGAGAGTATCCTATTATTTTTAAACACAGTGCACAACAATGCCCATACTCCCTGCAAGAGAAGGGTGAATGTTTATACGGTTCTGTCATTTACTAAGCAGCAGTGTTAAGGTAATTTATTCATGCCAGGGGCCCAGTACAGGGTATCCTGTTTGCGTACCTGGATGGTTCGTCTATGCAGCGTAGTGACGTGTCCCTTAAACGGCTCCTCAGCTTTTGTGTCTCCCCAGTCAGTTATGGGGAATCTTTAAGTCTTGTTATGAGCGGGCATGGGTAAGTTGGTAGTGTTTTTAAGTCACTGAGCATGTATCCTTGTCTGCCAATCTCGGTGGAAATGATTATGCTTTTTGTGGCACACATGCATGCTAGAGGGTTAGCCCCAGCATCTATCTTTTCTATCGTTTCAGCAGTGGCATATTTTCACAAGACTAATGGGTTTCCCGATCGAACTACTAGTTTGATTATTCACAAGTTATTGCACGAAATGTTGGGTCTTTGCGTGATGTCCACCTGCTTGTCACACACTACCCATCCTCACTCGCTTAGTACAAGCTCTCTCAACTGTGTTCTTTATACAGTACAAATGGGTCGTGATGATCCTTGCATTTAGAGCATATCTGCGAATAGGAGAACTAGTACCGAGGACAAGGTGCTGTGTTCAAAGTTGTTTACATTTAGGAGATGTTATGCTATCTGGTGACCTTATTACAGTGTCCCTTGGTCGTTTTAAGCATAGTGCACGACAAGGCCCACAATCTCTGCAGGTAAGGTCTGAATGCTTACAAGATTCTGTCATCCACCAAGCAGCGGTGGTAAGGGAATTCATTCATGCCAGGGGCCCAGTACAGGGTATCCTGTTTGTGTACACGGATGGTTCGCCTATGCTGCAGTG
Source organism: Escarpia spicata (assembly GCA_963995525.1). Lineage (NCBI taxonomy): Eukaryota > Metazoa > Annelida > Polychaeta > Sabellida > Siboglinidae > Escarpia > Escarpia spicata. Next base: position 19,072,763 of record OZ023213.1, read on the forward strand.
TGAATTTGACGTGTCCCTTAAACGGCTCCTCAGCTTTTGTGGCTACCAAACTAGTTCATTTAAAGGTCACAGTCTTCGCATTGGTGCAGCTACAGCAGCAGCTTTGTGCATGAAATCTGATGCACAAATCAGGGAAGCAGGCAGATGCACATCGGATGTTTTAGGAAGTATATCCGACTTGCATAAGTATCTTGGGTCAAAGGTTTGATGTGTTTCATACGGTGGGGTGGTCACAGGTTCCTCTTGGTGACCTTGTGGCGGAATGGCCCCACCTTTTTGTAATTGCATGTGTCTATTGGTGGTGGAATGTTTGTCCTGATTCAAACAGTGCGCCATGCTGCACTTAAACAAAACTCAAACATTTGTTCCTTTGTTCCAACAAGTCTGTTTTTTATTGATAGTTTAACATTATTATTACGAGGGACTTTTCACTTGTTCCCTTTATTAAATGACAACATCTTTGTTTAGTAAATAGTATCAATCATACAGAAAATTAAATAAATATATCATGAAACTACAATATTCGTTTTCCTGTTTGCTAATACTATGCAGCACATAAAATAAAACCACCGTAAAAAAACTACAAACCATTTTTTTGCAAGCAATTTCATGGCATATTTCATTATAAAAACAAATGTTTAATATGGCATTATGCTTTTACTGGAATCACAGGCCAGTATTCAAAATGTATATACATATTATTAAAAATAATATCCAACTACATATATACAATATCTTTCAAAAATACATTGATAGCTTACTTTGAAAAATCACTGATATTAAAACAATTATTGTTTTAATCACAACTACAATGGTGAATAAGTACACACAAGAGACAAATCAATATGTGCCATAAAGATACGTTTTATATGATGTAGTATCCCGTACTCAGGACTGCTCAAACCGCTTCACACTTTGCTCCGTGGCAGACTTATTCAATCGAACACCATCTCAGCTTCTCTAGGAAGAATCCAGCCATCACAAAAAGCTATGTTGCTAAATGTTGTCGGCTAAAAAGTGCTTAATACATATTACACTTTAAAAGCAGACGGTGATGACTATTAAAAGTGCAATCATAAGCTGACTGAATACTATATCCCGCAATACATGAACAATACGCTATCTTCGAATTTCGAAAAGCCAGCAAGAGCAGAATGAAACGCTTGGTGGATATGCCTGCAGATTGCGCTGTTTCTCAATGAACTGTGGGTTTCACGACAGAGAGAACAAAATCCACATAAACATATTGCAAGGGGGTGTCCCGACGCTGTGCGGAAGGAATCGCTTTGTGAGCCAACAATGACATTAATAGAGCTGCTTGGCTTTGGCAGAGGTTTAGAAACATCTAAACGTCAGACAGCCGACATTTCAGCTAGCATTCGGGCACAGGCTAACCAAACATGCACCTGCTGCGTCAACAAGCTTACTTTTAAACTAAAAACTAGTCGATACTGTGGCGGAATGTATATGCACAGAGGGGACTGTCTAGCCAAACGTCAGCGCTGTAATTACTGTACAAAAGGTAGTAATTTTGAGCATGTGTGTCGATCAAAACACAGATCAAATAACAACCAAACAATGCACAATCCTGCGCCAAGCGATCGAAGGCAAAATAAGCATGTAAAACAACAGTCATACAGTCGGTCTAGCAATCTCAATGAGGCTGTAGAAAGACACACATCTGACACAGTTCACTAGGGCAGTTCACTGGGTTGATAGAAACGCTAGACAAAATGGTTGTGAAAGGGAATCATGGCAATCTCGTGATTGGTCAGACGTCAAAAGAACTTGGTTTGCTACAAGTGTTGAACACTCAAGTTGTCAACAGTGTCAACCCAATAACAGAAACGTTCCCAGGCTTGTTCAATGGAGTCAGCAAACTTAAAGGTCATTCAGTGCACTTGTACATCGATCCAAGCATCCAGCTGGTAGCTCAGCCTCATCGCAGAATTCCCTTCTATCAACGTAAAGTAGACTTCAACATCTAGAACGAGAGGACATTTTAGAAAAGGTGGAGTGTTCTACGCCCTTGGTTAGCCCAATTTTGGTTGTCCCAAAACCGAAAAGTCTCTTCAAATAAGCACATTCACGACGCACATTGGCATTCGACGTTACAAGCGATTGTTTTTCGGACTAAACTGTGCTTCAGAGATCTTCCAAGACACAATTGCAAATGTGATCGATGGAATATCTGGCACTAGGAACATTTCTGATGACACCATCGTGTTTGGTTGCTCTCAAGGTGAACACAATAGAAGTCTTGAACAATAGCTGCAACGTCTTAAAGAAAGAAAACTCATAGCATATCTGGCAAAGTGTGCTTTTTGTCAAAGAATCATTGGGCATTTCATCACTTCTTCTCAGCAGACGGTATATCTGCATCTCTAAGGAAGGTTAAAGCATTACACAAGGCAAGACCACCCGCAAATGTAAACGAAGTGCCCAGTTTGTTAAGTATTGCAACCTACACGTCTCGCTTCATATCTGACTTTGCGATTCTTACACAACCGCTTCTTAAGCAAACTAAAACGGATGTAAGCTGGCGTTGGGAAAAACAGAAAAGAAAGCTTTGCGAAAGCTCAAAGCACACCTAATAATTGAAACAACAATGGCATACTTCAACTGAAATATACACAGGTACTAGTCCATTGTTAGTAGCTGCAGTCATGGTGCAACGTTAACAAGGATAACGATAACCCGGATCAGACATACGTCGTAGCATATGCAAGTCGTGCCCTCACTTCAACTGATCAGAAATACCAGCAGATCGAAGAGAGGCTCTCGCAATAGCTTGGGCAGTAGAACATTTTCACTTTTACATTAAAGGGAATAAAAACATATATTGCTTGAATTCATGTTATATTACATCCTGCTATCTATTTCCACGTCCACCAAGCCAAAAAAATCAACAAAATTCAATGAATTAAAAATTCCACATTTTATGCTGTGCATCCGGACATTTTCGAATATGCATATTTTGGCGCGCTTTTCGGGGTGCCGAGATGTGACGTCACTTATGACACACACTCGCATCAGGCCGACCCTTTCCACGCATTCAGAGCATGTTTACAAGGATAGCTTTTGTGTCGAAACGAGCGTCAGAATTAGTTATTGTGCAATATTCCTACGTAATACAAACACTAGTCATCATATAGGAACAAGCAGTTATCTTACGGTTCCACGTGAATCGAATTTGATTAAAAACAACGAATGCGAATGGGCCTACAAGTCGACTAGGTTTCGCCGAGCTTGGGCTCGTTTTGAGAATAATTATATCGAATGCAACCAACGGGAGATAATCTACACCAATAAACATACATAGCAAACATATATTATATCCAGCTACAGAAAGTAACGTGTATAATCTCATAATATCACTAGAATATCGATATATGAAGCAGGAGTTGTACAATTTATCATAACAACTTAAATCAGTCAGTGAATTTATGTTGGTGCCGCTGGCTCAGTTGGTAGACGCGTTGGTTTATTGCTATTTATTTTACAATCGGGTGACGCCGGTTCAATCCTGACAGCATGCAAACTATTGATTTTCTTTACACTTTTTTTGTTTATGTTTTTTTACGAAGTAATATAAACCAAAAAATTTATTATACTATGATGCACTGTTTGTAAATATTTTTATATTTTTGTAGTAATTATTTATTCGCCACAAAAATGAAAATATGGTCATTATATATAACGATGTTTTTAAATTGTATTAATCCAGACAGATCACAATCTGTTTTCACATATATATAATTATAATATATTACCGTACAATATATTTACAATTAATACATTATATATCCGTTACATTATATTTGTTTGGATAAATAAAATTTAGAAACATCGTTATATATAATGACAACATTTTCATTTTTGTGGCGAATGAATAAAAGCTATACTTGTAAACATGCTCTGAATGCATAGAAAGGGTCGGCCTGAAGCGAGTTTGAGTCATAAGTGACGTCACGATACGACGTGATCGCCTAGCTCATTGACATTTAATTTTCCGCGGGAATTGCTTCACAGACGGGCTTAAAATCGAATTCATGCTACAAATGTATTTTTCTGTATTTGTTTAATGTTGTCAAATGTTACATACAATGTTAAACTATGTTTACACATGGAAAAAGGATTTTAGCTAATGCCTTAATTTTATTTCCTTTAATGGCAATCGCATGACGACAATGACAGACGATGAACCACTAGAAGCAATTTGGAATAATCCTAGAAAGACGTTGTCAGCTAGACTAGAGGAATTGTCGCTTCGCTTGCAAACGTATTATCTGCTAATCAGATACGAGCCGGGAAAAAACAATTCCGGTGATTGGATGAGCTGTCATCCACTTCCTTGTATGTCTGAGCGCACATCGAAGGTTCCAGATGACTACATAAATTTCATCTGAGAACACACTGTTCCGAAGGCAATGACACTGGAAGAGGTTAATAGCGAGACTCGTGTCGACATGATTCTACAAGAAGTTGTCAAACGCATTCAGAATGTAACCTGGGACGATCCGTGTAATGTACCAGAAATGAACTCATTTCGCAATCTTCACAGTGAACTGTCAACCTCAAATGATGTAATTTTGAGAGGACCTCGACTGGTTTTGCTTAAAACACTTCTACATCAAGCTATATTCATCTGGCTGATGAAGGACACCGTGGAATCGTTAAGTTAAGAAAAAGCGCCTTCTTCGGGAAAAGGAATGGTTCCACAAAATCGACAGAGTAAACCATAAAGCAATGCATCGTCTGTCAAGGTCCTGGACCAGAAGTTGCACTAGCACCACTAAGAAAGTCGGAAGATCCGCGAAGTCCTTGGATGGTGGTTTCAGTAAATTTCAAAGGCCTATATGATTTGAACATCGACTACATATTGGTATTGGTGGTTGTGATTTTATGGTCTGAACATCGACTACATATTGGTATTGGTGGTTGTGATTTTATGGTCTGAACATCGACTATATATTGGTATTGGTGGTTGTGATTTTATGGTCTGAACATCGACTACATATTGGTATTGGTGGACGAATACTGTCGTTATCCTGTGACCCATGTTGTGAAGTCTACAAATGCTGCATTTGTGATTCCATTCCTGGATTCCATATTTAGCCTGTTTGGAATACGGACGTTCTGAAAACGTATAACAGTCCACGATTTAACAGCGACCAATTTCGCAAGTTTGCGGAATACTTGGGATTTCATAATAAACGAATTACTCCTCTTTGGTCTAGAACTAACGCGGAGGTTGAGCGTTCACGAGAAACATGAACAAAGTTCTGCAAGCTGTTTCCTTCGCAATTACATAACAACTCCCCACAGCACTACTGGGCGCTCGCCAGCAGAGTTGCTTTTCAGCCGTTCACTAAGAATGAAACTGCCAGAGATCAGCGACATGCAGGATGACACCGTGCTGCGACAGCGAGATTTTCAGGCTAAGCAGCGACAGAAACAATATGCAGACCGCAGAAGACGCACTCGCCCATCAAATGTGCAACTCGGATATTACGTTCTGATAAAATGGCGTCAATCATGCAAAACCATACCAAGGTTTAACCCGGAGCCTTAAGAAGTGGTGGAAGTGAGCGGGCCGGTGATCACAGCACAGTCTCAGACTGATGGTCATGAAGTCACTCGAAATTCATGTTTCATGAAAATACTTCCTCAGCTACCAACTCCAATCAGTTACACTCAGACGCAAGAAGTGAACAATCAACCTACTGAAACAGATGACAATGGAGACGCAGTAGCCGAACCGAACTACTATCTGCGTTCTCGTGTCGAGTGAAAGAATACCCGTTTATCTCAAGGACTTCGTCAGTGGTAGAAACGTCACTTATTGAAACGTTCTAATTAGGACTGACAGTTCATGATTCGTTCATTTAATTACTGTTGTGACTGTTTACAATTAATGTAGATATGAATCTAGAGACGTCGTAGTACATGGATATGATAGCATGTAATTTAATACCCATCTTGGTTCCTGTATAATGACTTGACAGACTGCGCCACGTGTTAGCACATACAGATGAATGCAAAGTATGAAAAGATTTTAATTCGCACATTAACGTTACAATAGTAGAGCTTCGCATGTTTAGTGAGACGACATGTTATAACTAAATCTTTTCTTGTTACATTTAGCTACTAAGGTCATTGATTGATTACAACTAGGAGCTTAATCATAATTTGGAGAACATGTAGTGTAGTACCTGTGTCGGCACCTCGTGGATTAAAGTGGTTACCAAGTTGGTTGCCATGTCATATGTTATGTAGCACGCCACAATATTACAAATCACACACAACAGACACCTCAGTCACAGCCCAGAAATATAAATGTCCACAAATTCTCCTCAATCGTATTCCAGCCTTCCACTGCGGTGCGCGATGCACTGTTCAGGCCGACGGATTGATAATTGAGCCCTTCCCCATCAAAAACGGGTAGAAGTAGGGAATTAGTCTGGCCCAGATTAAATCTCCAAAATGCTCTTGCGTAGTCATGGAATACTCTGGCTTTGACAATGTGGGAATGTGTCGGAAAGGCAGTTTTGATGGCACCATATGATCTACATCGACAAACATCGACAGAGGTACATGTGTGTGAGACCCTCAATGTAGATGCTGCAGGCATTTGCTCATACTTCGACGAGCAGCTGCAGTACATCTTAGACAGTTTCTCCAATATTGTGTCAGTGACTTTACTGCCTCAGGTTATGAGTTATCACTACATCATTACGTGATGACCATAAAGACAACGACTCGGAATACACCCAGGTTGCTCGACACACTGTGGAAAGCTGCACTCAGACGTAAAGGTGTGCAAATCTCACATTCCTGGCAACGGTGGAGTTAGTGTTCCTCTACGGACGCGAGTCGTCGACACTAGCAAAGACACTCAAACAACAACTATAGGGTTTTACACAAGAAAGCCGCGAATCGTTTTCAACATTCACTAGCATATGAATGAATTAATGCTTTTCATTTTCAGGCACTTAAACTCATAGTACAGGTACAATTAAGTACTACATATAAATAGGAATAAAAGGTACAACATTAAAAAATATATATATATATATATATATATATAAATGAGTAAACCAAACTAATAATTTAAGACATAAAAAATATCAGAAAAATAGAAGATCAAATAAATAAAAGAAATCTATACAAACATATATAATATAGTTATTATTTTACAACATATAGATATTTTGAACAGCAGGACCACATGGGCCTTTTAATAATTTATCTACAGTTATACATACATTTTATCATATTATTGCCAATATTAAGAACCCGTTTTCCGAAACCATTAACATTTTTGCTCCATAGGGCGTCAAATGAGTAAATAACATTCTTTACAAACATATTACTCGCACTGCCCCATAGGCGTCGTAAATCCATCGTTTTTTTATTGTTTAGAGGACATTTAAGCGTACGTCGCTATCGATACACAACAGTCTGCATTCACCATCAAACGTTGGATGACTACTGCCCATAACATAGCAAAGTAAAGAAAAACATTTACAATATATGGTTTTTACTTTTTACTAGTCGACACTGCTGTGTACAGCAAGCATCAGCGCAAGGTGGTGAATACATCGTGGAAGTCTGATATGCGCGCAGATATGCTTTTGAGAATCACGAAGCTCAAAAATTCGTCCACCACAATTTCCAGATCAATGGAGTCGATGGCCTTCTTGTTAAGATGGCTTAATTGTTCACGTTGAGCTGACCCATGGTCGTTAGGAATTTTGACTTGATGCGAACAAGCCCTAAAACTGTGTCTCTATGGAATAAATAGTGGTTGGCAGACACATTACGGATTCCACCATTGTCGTGTAGAACGACATGTACTTCGCAAAGTTATCTATGTTCAGCAACTCTGTGACGGCGGGGAGAATGTGCAAGCATCGCCTCACTTTTGAAGATGCTGCAGTCGATGACGAGGTATAGGTCTCGAAAAGCCAGATCTTAAGCAGAGCAGACTCGCCATGGCCCACCATCGTTACGTCCTCTATGTCATAGTTCCAGTCGATGCCAAAAACACTTCCTTGAGCAGCTCCTTGAGGATCCGGGAAATGTATTGCTCATGAAGTAGCTCAGCTTGACGGGTGACAGAGTTTATTTTCACTTCTCTTCAGGCAGCGCGCTCGAGCTAAGGACCTTCGCTGTCAGTCTTCTCTGCGACACGCACAACAATCTCATGGAATTAAGGTGACAAATCCGCAACAGTTATTACAGCGCTCCTCCAGTCGCGTGCGGAGAACTTTGGTCGGGACAGGCATAACTGGTGCTTGTGAAACACGGTGGATATAGCTGTGAGGGCGCAGTGTAGGTCTTCCAAATCTCGAAAGGATTAGTAAATATAAAGGTCGCTGAGAACGCTGAAGTGCTCTCTACCACATCCCGCTCTCTTGCTCCGTTTTTCATATTGCTCGTAAAATAGTCTGCAGTTGTCTTCGAGTGTAACTATTACAGCTTTCGAGTTGCGCACTCATCGAGTTTCCGGCAGAAGTTTCACCTTGTTTGGTGTTGAGTGGGTCGGATTATTGTGCTTTCCTTTCTTCCCTGCGGGGTGCACCGGTTCGTCGATGAACTTCTCTCCTGCCGCGTCTTAGAGATCCCCGTTAATGTTGTAACTAGGCTCGCCAACTTCCGCTGACTCTTCTTAGTCTCCACCATCAGAACGTGCCCGTTCCAGCTTCTAGCTTAAAAATCCCTCCGATATATTATGGTAGCTACTTTGCCTATCACGCATATACATGTTAAAACTTACTCACAGTTGAAATGACGTCCGCAGCAGCCCTGAATACGTGGCATTAATCTAAAGGGGCATACGTAGAACGTATATATTTGAGGGTTACCAAAATGGTATCACCCTATGTATTACAGGCCCGTCGCATGGATCCTCTTGGTGGTGCGTTTTGACGGAAGGCATTTCGGTCAATTTGTAACAACTGATAGCATTTCAGCTGAAGCCTCAGATCCTATCTATCGGACTGACATCGAAGACGAGATGACATGAGAGGGGGTGCTGTTAGAGATAGTTTGAGGTGATGTTCCATGTGTTTTCAGGAGACGCACTCAACACGAGGATGCTGTTGTACATGAAGTGGGAAGACGAGTGGCGGGCGGGGGAGGGATGCTATTAGATGTTGTCGTACATAACGTGGGAAGACGAGGGGTGGGAGGGATGCTATTAGATGTTGTCGAACATGACGTGGCAAGACAAGGGGTGGCAGGGGGAGGGAGACTATTCTATGTTGTCTTACATGACATGGAAAGACGAGGGGTGGGAGGGGGGGATGCTAGTAGATGCTGTCGTACATGACGTGGCAAGACGAGGGATGGGAGGGGGAGGGGTGCTAGTAGATGTTGTCGTACATGACGTGGCAAGACGAGGGGTGGGAGGGGGAGGGATGCTAGTAGATGTTGTCGTACATGACGTGGCAAGACGAGGGGTGGGAGGGGGAGGGATGCTAGTAGATGTTGTCGTACATGACGTGGCAAGACGAGGGGTGAGAGGGGAGGGATGCTAGTAGATGTTGTCGTACATGACGTGGCAAGACGAGGGGTGGGAGGGGGAGGGATGTTAGTAGATGCTGTCGTACATGACGTGGCAAACGAAGGGTGGGAGGGGGAGGCAGGCTATTAGATATTTGTTCGCGGTGATGTTCCGCCCATAGTACGCCAGCATATGGGCCTGAATTTTCAGGTGGACCATCCACCAATGCGTGCTTTGGTTACGTCCATGGCCTACATATTGTTCCGAACATCCACATTCTGGACACTTTAAATAAAACGCTGTACCTGAATGAACGTTTTTGAAATATACAAATCTTGGTAGGATATAGAACTATGCAAATTGTTGTATGCAATATTAAGCTTTAAATAGATGCCCTTGTTGAAATGTACCCAGAGTTCGGAACAGTATATTGAACAACAATACGCATGGAACATTTAAAGTTGAACACCAGTGAAACAGTTGTGGAATTTTCGGATGATGCTGTTGGACTTGGCATAAAAGCTGCGCAGGTGTCTTAGCATATCTTCACCATCCTTCAAGTCATTGCAGATAATCATCCCGTGTGGTAAACGAAATTAGGACGGCCCTTGACCGTAGACAAGGCACTGTCGTCATGCTCATTGACCTAAGCGCTGCTTTCGATACGATCGACCACACAATACTTCTCAATCGTCTACAACGGCGGTATGGCCTCGCCGGAGTTGTATTACGCTGGGTTGAGTCGTACCTTTGTGATCGCAGGCAAAGTGTTGTTGTCGGTAGCGCAACTTCAAGAGAAACGACTCTGCACATTGGTGTACCGCAAGGATCAGTGTTAAGTCCACTGCTGTTTTCTTTATATGTGCAGCCGATCGGTGACATCATTCGTAACCATAATTTGAAGTATCACCATTATGCCGATGACTTACAATTGTTATGTCATTTTGACTTGAATGTCATTTCTCTTACTACCGCTGTGCATCGTGTCGAGCAGTGCATCGACGACATCAAATCCTGGATGACGTTCAACTACTTGCTGATGAATGATGCAAAAACCGAGGTTCTACCGGTTGTACCCAGGTAGGCATCTGATATGGAGGCTGGACGGCATGTGCGCGTTGGATCTGAAGTCGTCTATGCCGCGGAATGTGTGAGAGATCTTGGTGTCTACTTAGATAAACATCTTGACATGACGGTGCAGGTCTCTCGTACCATTAGTACCTGTTCACTACATTTACGTAACATCGGCCAAATTCACCGTTACCTGCCACAATCGACAGCAGAACGAGTTGTAAATGCAATGATAACATCACGCTTAGATTACTGCAATTCGCTTCTGTTTGGCACTTCTGCCAAGAACATCGGCAGGCTGCAGCGACAGGCTGCTATGAACGCTATGGATATGGCGCTATATAAAATAAAGATTATTATTATTAAAAATATTTTGTCATTTCAAAATATACCAGTTTGTTTCTATGCAAGTAAATATCTGGACATTTGAGATGAAAACCACGTGGTTTGAAAACCAGGCGTTCTGTTTTTTATAGGATGATATACAATGTCACAAACAATGTCGAAGCCAAACATGGCACAAATATTCAGCAATGCATGGAGGCCACTGAGACTAGGATCAATAACGCATAGATCGTCTGCATGGAACATATGGTTTGTACTGATATTGTGTAGGTGACATCCTGCGCCAGGGATGTTAAGTATAATGCTTAAATCGTCGACATTATAGTAAATTTATTACCTTAAATAAATATCGAGATGAAACACCACCAAAATATCACCTTGTCTAATTTGACACATTAAAAATTTCAGAGGTCGTGCAACCCCATTTAATATAACACATTTGGGTTCTGTAGCAATATAAAGAGTAGGACTGGCACACCACGATTAGCAACGTTCTAAAGAGTGTCCAATGGTTAACTCAATCAAATGCTTTTGATGCATATAAAAAGCATGTGTACACAGGATTATAGTAGCTTTAATAATATTGAATAAAACATGTTAACGCATAATTATACACTGATCGGCAGAATGGCCATTCTTGAATCCAAACTAAATTGTTTGTTGTCTCATGGTAAGATTCCATCAGTTCAAGTAATACAATTTCAAAGATCTTAGAAGCAACCGTGATCAGTGTCATAGGTATGTAGTTGTCAACGTCACTTGTGTCACCATACTTGTTTTTCAGGGGGTATAATAATAGTTTTCATAAAGACATCAGGCAGACAAATTTTATTAGCACACATTGCCGCAGAAACATTGTTTTGACTTTCTGCAGTTACAAAAATATACATAACAAATTATTCAGGGAGATGATCCGAACAAGGGCATTTATCTAAAAAATTTAAGTCAATGATATTTGAGTTAACACTCTGCGAACAAATAAAGTTATCTAACCACGATATGCAATTGTGTGCATCACTCACATGAGTATAAGTATTGTAAGTTCGACCACATTTTTTATAATCGGTGATTACCAGACAAATAGTGTCACACGTATATCAATTAACTCCGCGTCAAAAAGAATGTTTGTAGCAGCATTAAAATCGCCAATAATAACACTATTGTTGGTGTCTCTTTCCTCTATTATTGAGGCAATTTTACCCAAATAATTGCCGAACTCTTCGTAGTTGTCAGTTGATTGGTAAGATGGGTATACAATTAGAAGAAACAATTAACCATCCTTAGTATCAATGTTAATTCCCAGTAACCTGACATCTTGAACGTCAAATATTTTGCATGCACGATACATATTTTTCCAGCACACATACACCACCATGAGGGCG
>OZ023213.1:19090071-19204284 GCA_963995525.1 Escarpia spicata
AGCGAAGGTGAAGGCATCTGAACTTAGAGACTACGAGCGGTATTACTTTAAGATTGTATGTAGCACTGGCTGATGGCCCTGCAACATTGCGTGCCGTCATACCGTGAGATGTAATGTAACAATTTGAACATCAACGAAATAACAATGTTGAGTAAATAAATGCGTGTTAACTTGGATTGAAATGTAAGTGTCATTGTGTGCAGTAATGCGCCTGATAAAATACAAAACACATGTTTATCCGTGAGAAATGGTCCACTGCCCGTGCGAGCTAAACCTAAGAAAAACCTGCCTAAAATGAATGTTGTTCATCATTGCGTGCACCTCGGTTTCACGGCTGCTCGCGTTAAACGTGCTGGGCCGATTCGTCTTCTGCGGGCAGACTGCACTAACAAAGACTACTTGCCAGGGGACCTGTTCACTAAGAAAACATATTCAAATCGATCCCTTGTTGAATCTAAGGAGCTATTCAAAAATGTTACAGCTGGTCACCGTATCACCGAGAACACTACTTCCGTGACTCACCGGTGAAAATGTCCTGGTGGGGCGTCGTCGTGTTAATCTAGGGAAACTTCCGCAAGTCACCAGCAATACGTTGATGATGCGGAATCTCTGTACTACAACAACCTGTAATAATCTCAGGTGATCTTGTGAAGGAGCGAAATCTACTTTTTTTATCAAAACAAAACGATTCCCAGATCGTGTTCAACCAGTGAATCTGGACGGTTATGTTTCCTGAAGAATAAGGATTTGTACTTGCGGGACTGTAGAAAGCATTGCGTTGAGTTAATTTAATTAGCTGCTCTGGCGTAGTCTGCATGTAAGAAGGGTTACGGGTGTTAGTAGCCGAAAACATACACGCATGGAATTCATACTATATGTTATTATAAAGTTAATAAGTAGCAACTTATATTCTGTGTTGGGTCATAATCCCCACCGTAACGTAACCCAGGCCAGTAGGCTCGTGGAAGAGGGGGGTGCGATATTCCGTTTGTGGGAAGTCTTTCCGCTTGGATTGTAAGTATTGTTGTTTGAATTATAACTGTTGCAATAATTGTTTTTGAAATACGTCTGACGCTACTACCCATTGACCGAGAAAATCTACAACATTAATCCCCCGTCTACCGAGAAAATCTCCGTCAATACCCCTCGACCGGAAAAAATTCCAAACACTACCCCCGTCGTAGTGCCTAGTATTGGAACAATAAAAACAAACATTTATCATAATGAAATGTAAACGGGCAAAGCTCGAATTGTGACTGGGCCAGAGTGGACAACACATGCTTAGTGATATTGTCCACCTGAATGTTGTGGAAATGGTAGAAACATATCACTACTCAGATAAGATGACGATAACTGATGGCACGACAGAGAAATAGAACAGTTGACAAAAGGTATACAAACATTTGAAGGAAGACACACGATGCACCTGGAAACGTTCTTGGAGAGGCTGCGTGGATGCACTGTTAACGTGACTGTTGTCTAGCATTAAAGTAGTCATTGGTCTAACTGTTGAATATTACTGACGGGAAGCCTTGATAGAAGACAGTGGTGAAAGTAATATTTACAAAATGTTAGAAAACGCAGAGCATCATAAACACCATAACGCATTCGCAGATACTCGTTGTGATGACGGTTAGAGAGAATGTAAAGTTTACATCAATCGATAGATCCTAGACGTGAAGTTTTTTGTGGTGGTGCGTGTGGTGGTGCGTGTGGTTCCTGCAATTGACCTATCCGTCACGTGACCTGTTCCCTAGCAACACTTCCGTCAAACCATCAGAAATCACGTGGTTGGTTCGGTTGTTACGTCGTATGTTTTGTTGACATTCTTGTCACAAAATCGTTTGTTTATGACAAAAACATCAGTCAAATGTTTTAAAGTGAAAACTGTTTGCGGGAATGTTTGATTTATGAGACGTCATGCAGCAGTAGTAATGCAATTCACATTATAACCGTTTTCAGCAATGTCGGAAGAGGCACAGCTTGACGTACAAAAAAATCGATTGTGACGTAGAAAAATCGCGACGTAATGGATACATCAATTATTAGGTTACGTTTTACGTATTACGTGCACGTCACGTTTTATGTATTATGTAAACATTATGTTTTAAGTTCACAACCGTTAAGGAATGAACTGATTTACCCCACAAAGATGTCTTGACATATGTGGGGTATTCTGATAAAGACATAGGGGGCACGTCCTACTCTACGGGTCGTAGATTAATCCATGAAAATTTGGTGCTCGAGGTACAAACCGTCTAAGAGGGAAACCTTAAACTAAATACGCAAACTAGATTATATTAAGGTATTATTTTGACTAATGTGATCACAATATCTCATCTCGTCTTAATTATTATGATGAACACAATTCGACAATATAGTTCAGTTGGTGATGAACGTCTGGAAAGAAGCCAAACCTTGCAGCCATGAGAGACGAACACTGTGGTTCTCTATCTCGCTCTCATGATTTCGCGATTGGTAGTCCCCGTGTTGCCGTAATCACTGTGTGGAAAGATAATAATACGGACAAAGTGCTACTGATGTCGCCCTAAAATGAATTAGTATATGCCGCTTGTGACCCGACCCTATACTAGAACTACTTTAACAACTGAAATAACTCAGTTACCAAGTTTAACACAGTTAACAAAACATTCAAGCCGTCATTACGGTCTTGAACGGAATTGAACACTTTTTTAGACACGATATTTCAAAAAAATCCACCAGCACGGCGAATTTATTCTGATTCAAAATGTGTATCATTACGATGCGCAAGTGATGTGTAAATTACACCTTGAGGCTTGTTGCGTATTGTAATGAGCGATAATGCAGCCTCTCGCGGATTATAGTTCGTCAAATTATCACCTAGCGGCGTGCTTAGCGCTGTGGCTAATATGAGCAGGCTTTCTGGAGGTATTACGAGCACGGTACTCATATTAGCCGATAGGGTGCTCATATTAGCCTATATGTTATTGGCTTTGTTTACCTACCGCCAGTCTGCGTTGCAATCATTTGAGGCCACAATTATGTTCAAAACAATAGTAATTGTTATCCAATGGTAATTCGTAGTATATGCTATATTTAAAGGGGTTCATATAGCAGCAGCAAACTTTTTTTAAACAAAGTTTTGCAGTTTTTGAGGTGTTGCTATCTGTTTTATTATAGGCTGTATTTTTAAACTGCCCAGAAGCAATTTGTTTCTTCTGCTATATATATCAATCCCTTTAAAACTTGCAATAATTTTATCAGATGCCTAATGTGAAGAAGAAGGTTGAACGCGTGAAATGGACATTATCAGATATGCAGTCGGCCGTATGTGACGTACTAATGTATCAACGGTCACAGAAATCAGCTAGCCAAGCGCACAATGTACCGCGACAAACCTTGAGACGGCATCTAGAGAAGGCACGTGCGGGTGAGGGCGTCCACAAGTGTCTCGGCCGCAAACCGGTACTCTCCATAGATCAAGAAACAGAGCTGAAAGCCACCATATTTGAAATGGAGGCCAAACTCTTCGGCTTGACGCGAGATGATGTGAGGCACTTTGTATTCAAATTCTGCGAAGCAAAGAACATAAAAAATAAATTCAACCAAACAACTCAAAGGGCTGGAAAGGACTGGCTGATAGGCTACTTAACACGGCATCCAGACATCAGTCCGCGAATCCCCGAGCCAACGTCGATTCAGAGAGCCATCGGCTTTAACAGAACGAAGGTTGATCGGTACATGCAGCTTCTACAAGCCACCATCTTTGATGAGGATGGGAAGAGGGTCATCCACGAAGGCAACATATTCAAAGTGGACGAATCTGGTTACACTATTTTCCACAAGCCAGGGAAAGTGCTGGCGAAGAAAGGAAGAAAGGGATCGGGGCTATCACCAGTGCGGAGAGGGGAAAGAATGTTACAGTTGTCGCTTGTGTTTCGGCGACCGGCGCATACGTCCCACCGATGATAATCTTCCCTAGGGTTCGCACCGGCTTCAGCCACTCGATGTGAGCGTATTCAAAAGTGTTAATGTCAATTACAACAGAGGTGTGCAGACATGGCTGCGCCAGCACCCTGGCCGGTCGGTCACAGAGTTTCAAATAGCAGCTCTCTTTGGGTCGGCTTACATCAAAGCTGCTACGGTGAGTAACGCGATCAGTGGCTTCCGGAAGTGTGAGATAAACCCATTCAACCCGCACATTTTTTCGGATGCTGATTTTGCCGCAGCCGATTTGACGGACACGCCAAATCCCGCTGCTGGTCTACCCCTTCCTCAGCCGAACCCCACTCCAGTGCGCGACACGTCAGTTGCTCCGAGCTTCACAGCAGTGCGCGACTCGTCAGTTGCTCCGAGCTTTACAGCAGCGCGCGACTCGTCAGTTGCTCCGAGCTTCACAGCAGCACGCGACTGGTCAGTTGCTCCGAGCTTCACAGCAGTGCGCGACTCGTCAGTTGATCCGAGCTTCACAGCAGTGCGCGACTCGTCAGTTGCTCCGAGCTTCACAGCAGTGCGCGACTCGTCAGTTGCTCCGAGCTTCACAGCAGTGCGCGACTCGTCAGTTGCTCCGAGCTTCACAGCAGTGCGCGACTCGTCAGTTGATACGAGCTTCACAGCAGTGCGCGACTCGTCAGTTGCTCCGAGCTTCACACCAGTGCGCGACTCGTCAATTGCTCCGAGCTTCACAGCAGTGCGCGACTCGTCAGTTGCTCCGAGCTTCACAGCAGTGCGCGACCTTTCTAGTATCGGCCACGTTATCAGGTAGCCTATGTCTTTTACTATAATTGTTGTCGTTTGGTAAAAATAAAGTTAACATTGTAAGCTTATGGCGGTTATACCTATTTCGTAATAACGCTGAAGACGACGGCGGTGACATCAACAAATCAACAGTTGCCTACTACTATGAAATAAGAAGTAGCCTAAGTACCATTAGCGCCTAACATAAATCACACTTTAAAGCCTACTAATTGAATTTGGAACTGTTTGCAGCGTTGAGGCGGATGTACACGTTTCCGCTGATAAACGCGAGGAGAACTGCGATCCAGATGGTGAAGGCCTATTGTTTCAACGAATGATTAATTGTTCACCAGCCGTTCCCAGGCCTAAGATGGCTGAAGGCGCCAGCAAGAGACGAAAAGTAGCTCACGCCGAAATTATCACAAGTTCGCCGTACAAGCAGAGTCTGATGGCAACTGGGCCTAGACCTCGGAGCGCTTCCCAAACTGAAAAGAAGCCACCGAAGACCAAACGTGTTAGTGTGAAGAAAGTAGCTGTTAAGGAGCTTCGGCTTAAAACCTCATGTTATAAATGTGGCGTCGATTTCGGGGACGCATCAGATCACAAGCGAAATGAAGACTGGATCCAGTGCAAACCATGTGGTGAATGGTTCCATGAATCATGCGGCGATGAATTTGGAATACTCGACGATGACACATTCACATGCCAGGGTTGTTTTTAAAATTTTCTAGTTACCATTTATAGGTCTAGGCTACGTTCAATTTCTTACAATACCGTTAATCTTCCACGGATCATAGTTCTAGGCCCTATAGATATATTATGAATTTTGGTGATACGTTTCAATGTATTAGCCAGTAATTTAATTAATAATGCGCCGAGGAATCCGGATTCATTGACGATGACACTTTCACCTGCCGTGGTTGTTTTTAGGCATTTTCTAGTTTTAAAACGTTCCATTTTATAGTTGTGTTAATCTTCTGGTTAATATATATAATGGATAAGTTTCCGTGTATTATCAAATAATAATAAATGATCATAATAACAGCCATCGTATATCTTATCATTATTAAACATGAGTCATACACACAGTTTAGAAGCATGCTCATATTGCCCGACGCTTCGGGTAATATGAACACTTTTTTCAAATTACTTATTTCCATGCTGTATTACTTTATTAAAACATACAGCGAAACCAAAGCAGTTTCCAGAAAGAGTTTGTAAAGGTCGACACCACGCACCTTAAATGGAGCAATTCGGATATATATTTACCAAAATATTGGCCGAAAACAAAATTATGCTCATAATGCCCGACCTTACCCTACACATCTGAAATCGTCGATTTTAAAAACCTATCTATGGGGTCTGTAAGTATATCACGATACGTGGCGAGATTCCTCGCGAGTGGAGCCGACTGGCGACATGCACAGTTGTTGACATTGAATTTATCGGTTTATTGTAGCATTGTTAATTGTGTTATGGCGTTGTCACTTCAGTTTTATATAAACTATACACCAAGAAATTTAAAATACAGAGAAAGAGCAAGGCAACAGTCGACGGCCGTCATATACTGACATTTGTTTTTGATCCCAGAATGTTTGTTTTCGGCTAAATGAAATAGATGATAATATTTAGTTAATGTAACAATAACCAGTACATATTCATATAAGACATATAACGTATGGGTTACATAGCATGATTATTAATCTTGTAAGAAATGGGAGTTAAAAGAGATACAACGGATTATCGCTTTTCATAAAAACCGCGCATGTTAAAATGTTGTTATTTCAAAACAGTTCGGTAACCATTATATGTATATATATATATATATATATATATATACACACACACACACACTTATATATATATATATATATATATGAAAAGTTGCCTAAATGCAAACAATCACCAAAAAGTATTAATTAATTCAATAACATGTGGTAGTGGGCAAAAGAATGTATAGTTGTCATTTTCAATAAAGTCGTCACCATGGCTCGTCTAATCGTGATAACAATTATATTAACGTGTACGATTATCACGAACATTCTTAATGGCAAAGTTTTTCCCACTGCTTCAACCGTTGGAAACCGGGAAAAAATAACACGATTTGGAAAAAAAACTTCGATCATTACAACAACAACAACAAACATTTCCTTATTATTTAAGCTGGCGTAAATGGAGTCGATATCGCCAGATGACTCCAGATGAAAATGTAATGGAGATAATTAGCTTTGATTTGCGCCATCTTAATTAATGGTGGATAAATGGATATCGCGAAGAACAAAAGGGGAATGTGAGAGGAAATATTAAATAACTTCAGCTGAATATCTATTTTAATAATCAATATAACGCATAAGTTTAATTTAAAAAAGTTGGTGATAAATCTCACTTATACTCAAATGTCAAATAAAATGTGCAAGACTAAATCAGAATTTCCTCAGAAATATTCTTTATAATCATGCATAAAACTGTGTCCAGTTATCAGTGAGGACATGCACGTTTGCATACTCTCTCGGATAGAAAGAATGGTCAATATTACGTGTCTTTCGGATATATTGACTGGCTCCCTGAAGATGATCCAAATGACGACTTCAGAACATGGCGGTGTTGTAAGTCTGCCGGCATAGGTATAAGAGTCGGTCAGGTTCGACGGCAAAATTGAACGCAGGGGAAAGTCTTCAGCGTCACATCCTGACCTGAGGTTGACGTTGACGTAACGTATTGTTAACATCATCTCTTTATGTGTGTACCTTATGAATTTATTCACGTAAGCTTAAAATAGATTTAACAAGATTGTCATCCAGAGAATTAACTCTAGATGGCAGGTGGACAAGGAAGCCCTTTGGCTTATCGAGAGTCCAACCCTTTTATCTACATGTATCCAGCCCTTCTGAGGTATGTGTCGATTTTATTTTTAAACATATTCACACTACTAGCACCCACACAATCATCAGATAATCTGTTCGATTCATTCACAGTCCTTTGTGAAAATGAGAACTTTCTTACGTCAAATCTACACTGCTCCTTTACTAATGTAACGTCATGTCCTCTAGTCTTTCTATCTTCCTTAACTGAAACAAAAACATATTTCTATCAATATTTTCATAACCATTCAATATTTTAAACACTTCTACCTGATCTCCTCTCAACCTCCTGGTCTCTAGTGTTGTTAAACCACATTCTTTTAGGCGTTTTTCATAACTAAGATCCCTCAGTTTTGATATCATTTTAGTCGCTCTCCTCTGTACTCTTTCTAGCATATCTATGTCCTTCTTGCGGTATGGCCTCTACGCTTGTATACACTATTCTAAATGAAGCCTAACTATTGTTTTGTACAGCGGTATTATTAGTTCTTTTTCTTTATATGCTATATTTCGCCTAATCAAATACAATGATTTGATTTCCTTTTGAAGTTGCAATTCCACACTGCTCTGAAACCTTCATATCGGCACTAGTTGTCAGCCCTAATAACAACCTAACACAGCAGTGATGTAATACACTATTTTAAGGTGGTGATGTAATAGATGTAATCCAAGATGGCTGCCAACATCAATACTGTTATAGCGAAAATGTTATAATTTATAATACATTCAACGTAATGCATAGTAAATAAGTTGTGTGTATCAATGTTCTTCCATTCTTCCCGCTATTTTAATACTCTATGCTTTAGAGTACAGCCGATTAGATGTGTGAGTCTCTGACCTATATTTTAGCGATTATAATTAATACTAATGACTAAATGTGCCCTTTATGTTAATATTAAGTGTGTTATAAAAAAGAAGAAATATTTACCATAGTCTCCTACTGACATAGTAATAGTTACAAATACTTTGTGTGTTTCTTCACACACGGTTAACAAGGAATATTACAATGGATGAACAGTAGCCATTCAAAAAAACTTGGCTTTTACGCTTTGGGGTGTTGGTCGCTAGGTGGCGTACGGTGGTATTTGTTTAGTTTTTCACTGCGTGATTCAAAATAATTTTTTCAATTTAACGTTTAAGTTTGTCTGTGACATTAGTGTAGAATTACTGTCAACGTATTGCACAATTTGCTTAAACAAACATTTTATAAAATTGTCACCACCAACGCTGTTAAAGTGCATCGCCAGATTTTTGTTGAGCACCGAACAGCGGTCAACAACATGATCAAGCGAGCTAATCGTGCTCACTATGGGTCAGTATTGTCATCACTTGACCAGCGAACATGTTTTCGTGTAGTTAATACCCTGCTGAATGCACCGAGTATGACTCTTCCACAATTCGCTAACACTGAAACACTGTGCAATGACTTCGCTACCTACTTTGCTGAGAAAACACAAGGAATTAGAATGTAGATCCACGAAAAGTTGATCAATGACGAAGAATATTCTGGTTACGTTATCGATGCTGGCAGCCAACGTGTGTCAAATGAACTCAATCGACTGCTACCTACCAAGAACTTGTATTGTTTGTGCCAGCCACAGTTGATGAAGTGAGGAAAATAATAATGTCCTCCCCAAATGCGATCTCGATCCATTACCAACCATACTACTTAAAGCATGTCTTGACTCTTAACTTGGTACAATAACGTATATCATAAATTTATCACTGAGTTCGGGTAAATTCCCAGATGATTTTAAACATGCACATGTAAATCTTGTTCTCAAGAAGACTTCTCTGCCAAAAGATGATTTCAAAAATTATAGGCCTATTTCTAATCTTAGCTTTATTTCTAAGATACTTGAGAAAGTCGTAGCAAGCCGTCTACGGTGTCACATCAAGCTCAACTTGTTTATCCAGTGTGCTTCAATCAGCATACAAACAATTTCATTCTACGGAGACTGCTCTCCTAAAAGTACACAATGATGTTATATTAAACATTGATCAAGGCAAAGTAACTGCACTTACCTTGCTTGATCTGTCTGCCGCCTTTGATACCATTGATCACAACACTCTTGTCAAACGTTTACCAATGAGGTATGGCATATCTGGCACAGCTCTGATCTGCTTTTCTTCATATCTAACCAATAGACATCAATGTATAAAGATAGATAATTACTTTTCAACCTCACTCCCCACTTCATGTGGCATTCCCCAAGGTTCCGTTCTTGGGCCTTTGCTTTTCACTCTCTACACTACGCCACTCAGCTCTGTAATCCAACGTCATAACTTGGATCATTACCTTTATGCAGATGACACACATATCTACATTTCCTTGGCCACGCCCGATACAAGTCACTCTCTAAACCGACTCAACGATTGTCTCCAAGATGTTTCTTCATGGATGACCGATAGCTACCTACCAGTGAAGATGAAATAAAGAACATCATCAGACTATGCCCCTCAAAGACATGCAGTCTGGATTCCTGTCCCACTGATCTTCTGAAGAAAACACTACGTATCCACATTCCCTATCTCGAGGCAATAGTGAACAACAGCTTTAAGCAAGGACTATTTCCGATCACTTTGAGAACAGCAATTGTAAAACCACTTCTAAAAACCGACACTCTCGACAGAGATCTGCTGAAGAACTACAGACCGGTCTCCAACATAGCATTCATCGGCAAAGTCCTAGAGAAAGTTGCAGTTCGTCGTCTGATTGATCATCTCACTGTCAACGGGCTGCATGAAGAATACCAATCAGCATATAAGATGCTTCACAGTACAGAGACTGCCCTATTGCGTGTCCAGCTTGATATTGCTGGTGCACTTGACAAGAATCGTGCAATGTTGTTTGTCATGCTGGATTTATCAGCCGCATTTGACACGATTGACCATAAACACTTACTGACACTACTGCATGACGAGTACGGTGTGCGCGAAACGGCATTATCATGGTTCCGGACGTACTTGGGAGACCGCACCCATCGTGTCCAGATTGACTCAATAACATCCGAGTCTATTCCGCTACAGAGTGGTGTGCCCCAGGGCTCGGTCCTTGGGCCAGTTGTCTTCACTCTATACACCACACCAATGCAGCGCATATTCAAAAGATATGAAACAAAGTACCATAAATATGCTGATGACATTCAATTATATGCGTCATACAATCCAGCTATACCAGGCGACCAAGCTCAAACAATGAGGCGACTCACAGACTGCATTGGGGAAGTCAGGCGATGGATGGCGCTGCGCATGCTGAAACTAAATGATGAAAAAACTAAGGTGACCATCTTAACATCAAAACATCATCTCAAGATGTACGGAGGTTGCTCTATGACCATTGGAGACGATATAATTTCACCAGTAGACTGCATACAGAATTTGGGAATTCTCATGGACCAACATCTAACGATGACACATCACGTGACTGCTGTGTGTGCTGCATGTAACTACCATCTGTACAGACTGTCATCAATACGGCACTATCTTACAGTTGAAGCCGCGAAAAGTGCTGTCAACGCACTCGTCACCTCTCGCTTGGACTATTGTAACGCACTCTTGCACAACTTACCGTTATCCCAGACAGCTCGGTTGCAGCGAGTCCAGAACAATGCAGCCAGACTAGTAACACGCACCAGTAGACATGACCACATAACGCCAGTGTTAAAGGAACTGCATTGGCTGCCGGTTGTGAGTCCAGAACAATGCAGCCAGACTAGTAACATGCACCAGCAGACATGACCACATAACGCCAGTGTTAAAGGAACTGCATTGGCTGCCGGTTGCGAGTCGAGTTGTGTTCAAGGTGTTGGTGGTGACTTACAAATGTATTCATGGTTTAGCGCCGTCTTATCTGGCAGAACTTGTGCAGCCACGAAAGCGTGATGGACGTCTACACCAGGACCATGCGCCAACACTGCGCCAAGGCATCACGAAGAAATGCATCGGCGACTCGGCATTTGGCGCAGCAGCACCGCGACTATGGAATGAACTACCGGTGGACCTTCGTGCATCAGGGACACTGGATAGGTTTAGAAAGTCTTTAAAGACTCATCTTTTTATTATACATTTTAATTAATTTGAATTGTTTCATCGTGACGGACATTATTTAAAAAAAAATTGTATTATTTGTCTTAAAATTAGTGTTTCTATTTTAATGTTCAGTATTATATGTCTTAAAACCAGTGTTTAGTTTTTTTAATACATTAATATACATTTATTTTATCACTTGTACAGCGCATCGATCCGCTATGCGGGAATTAGCGCTAAAGAAATACCGTATTATTATATTATTATTATTAAATCTTGTACTTAAATTATTTGGGCGATAATACAGGTCGATTTGATTTTCGCGCTAGCAGGCTTACGTACACAACATACTAAGGCAGGGGCAGTCACCTATAAACTATATACTAACAGGCCTTATAAACAAGACGTTCTTTTATACCCAGAATCGCCATGGGGGTGAAAACCTCTGACTTTTCTTTGCACGGGCACTAAACTTCTTGTTACTTTGCACAGGCCTGCTGAGCGCGAACAATCATACGACCTGTAATATTGCCATTGATTATCGCCAACCCACTCTTTAATAACCTAGACATTTACATTATTTTTAGTACAATTATACAGTTTTAGAATACTTTATTATTTTCAATTACTTATAATTTTTATGAGACATTATTATTTTATTCTTCACCATTTTGAGGATAGACAATGTCACCAGCATTTTTATTGTGTGTTTTATTTTTATCCTGTGCTGTTGCTTCGAGAAGTTACGATTTTACGCTGTGCAAGCCACTTAGTCCCCAACAGTCGGCTGTCAATTTAACAGTTTCTCAGTACATGAGAACACAAAATTCCTTGTCACATCTTCACAGTTTGCCATGACTTAATCTTTGCTTTAATAGAAAGTTACTGCCAATCCCCCGCTCCAAGCCAACGTTTAAATTGGCAATTATTATATTACTAGCAGGAGATGTAAGTCTTAATCCTGGACCTGCTATTAGGCGCAATATTCGAGTAGCCACCACTAACGTTCGATCTATTCGAGACAAAACAGCCTCGCTTACCGATTTATTAACTTCCAAGACATTAGACATCCTTGCAGTCACTGAGACCTGGCTCAGACCACATGACACAGCTGCATATATTGCTGAAATTTTTCCTTCCAGTTTCACCTTCCATCATCGCCCACGTTCAGTTGGGCGAGGTGGTGGTGTTGGATTTCTCGTTTCAAAACAGTTCAAAGTTAATTTGCATTCAAACCCTGATTACTCCAGCTTTGAGGCCATCTGTGCCGAAATTTCCGATTCATCTTTCTCTGCTTATTTTGTGTGCATTTATCACCCTCCAGGACACCCGGCCCATTTCTTTGAAGAATTCCAGGATCTACTTGAAAATCTGGCAACTATTTATTCAGAATTTTATATACTCGGTGATTTTAATCTTCACCTGGACTCACCTACATCAACAACAAGTACATTTAAAGACATTCTGGCATCCTATGACATGAAACAACATGTTACCTTCTCAACACACATACATGGCCATTGGCTCGATCACTTAATCACCTGTTCAGATTGTAACAATATTCAGACACCTACTGCTTCAGAAGGTTTATCAGACCACCACACTGTCATTGCTGATCTCAAAGTTACTAGAATTCCCGTAGAGTCCAAGCACAATGTGTTTTACCGACCGATCCATAAGATTGACATTGCTGCATTAATGACAGACATTCTTAAATCCGACCTCATCAGTAACCCCAAAGAACATCTGTCATATCTGTGTTGACAGTACTGTCAAGTACTCAAAGATTTACTTAATAAACATGCACCCCTGAGATCTAAATTTGTGTCCCAAAAGCCACATGCTCCATGGATGACTCCTGAAATTCTACAATCTAAAAAGCGCCGGCGCTATCTTGAACGTGTATGGCGCAAATCACGCTCGCCTTTGGACAGATCACGATATTCTAAACAGTGTCATTACTGCAACAGACAAATGGCCAAAGCTAAATCAAATTATACAAACATGGTCTCGAGTAACTCTGATAACCCACGTCAGCTATGGAACTGCATCAATCATATTTTACACAGACGGCCGCCTCCATCTCTACCTAGTCATGTGAAAGTCAAATCTCTGTGTGACTCGTTTTCTAGTCATTTCAAAGATAAAATAAGTTTTATACGTTCTGCTTTTCCATGTAACACTTTAAGTTCTGTAAATGTGGACTCCCCGCAAGTAAATTCTCCACTTGTATTGTTTGTGCCAGCCACAGTTGATGAAGTGAGGAAAATAATAATGTCCTCCCCAAATGCGATCTCGATCCAACACCAACCATACTACTTAAAGCATGTCTTGACTCTTTACTTGGTACAATAACGAATATCATAAATTTATCACTGAGTTCGGGTAAATTCCCAGATGATTTTAAACATGCACATGTAAATCTTGTTCTCAAGAAGACTTCTCTGCCAAAAGATGATTTCAAAAATTATAGGCCTATTTCTAATCTTAGCTTTATTTCTAAGATACTTGAGAAAGTCGTAGCAAGCCGTCTACGGTGTCACATCAAGCTCAACTTGTTTATCCAGTGTGCTTCAATCAGCATACAAACAATTTCTTTCTACGGAGACTGCTCTCCTAAAAGTACACAATGATGTTATATTAAACATTGATCAAGGCAAAGTAACTGCATTTACCTTGCTTGATCTGTCTGCCGCCTTTGGTACCATTGATCACAACACTCTTGTCAAACGTTTACCAATGTGGTATGGCATATCTGGCACAGCTCTGACCTGCTTTTCTTCATATCTAACCAATATACATCAATGTATAAAGATAGATAATTACTTTTCAACCTCACTCCCCACTTCATGTGGCATTCCCCAAGGTTCCGTTCTTGGGCCTTTGCTTTTCACTCTCTACACTACGCCACTCAGCTCTGTAATCCAACGTCATAACTTGGATCATTACCTTTATGCAGATGACACACATATCTACATTTCCTTGGCCACGCCCGATACAAGTCACTCTCTAAACCGACTCAACGATTGTCTCCAAGATGTTTCTTCATGGATGACCGATAGCTACCTACCAGTGAAGATGAAATAAAGAACATCATCAGACTATGCCCCTCAAAGACATGCAGTCTGGATTCCTGTCCCACTGATCTTCTGAAGAAAACACTACGTATCCACATTCCCTATCTCGAGGCAATAGTGAACAACAGCTTTAAGCAAGGACTATTTCCGATCACTTTGAGAACAGCAATTGTAAAACCACTTCTAAAAACCGACACTCTCGACAGAGATCTGCTGAAGAACTACAGACCGGTCTCCAACATAGCATTCATCGGCAAAGTCCTAGAGAAATTTGCAGTTCGTCGTCTGATTGATCATCTCACTGTCAACGGGCTGCATGAAGAATACCAATCAGCATATAAGATGCTTCGCAGTACAGAGACTGCCCTATTGCGTGTCCAGCTTGATATTGCTGGTGCACTTGACAAGAATCGTGCAATGTTGTTTGTCATGCTGGATTTATCAGCCGCATTTGACACGATTGACCATAAACACTTACTGACACTACTGCATGACGAGTACGGTGTGCGCGAAACGGCATTATCATGGTTCCGGACGTACTTGGGAGACCGCACCCATCGTGTCCAGATTGACTCAATAACATCCGAGTCTATTCCGCTACAGAGTGGTGTGCCCCAGGGCTCGGTCCTTGGGCCAGTTGTCTTCACTCTATACACCACACCAATGCAGCGCATATTCAAAAGATATGAAATAAAGTACCATAAATATGCTGATGACATTCAATTATATGCGTCATACAATCCAGCTATACCAGGCGACCAAGCACAAACAATGAGGCGACTCACAGACTGCATTGGGGAAGTCAGGCGATGGATGGCGCTGCGCATGCTGAAACTAAATGATGAAAAAACTAAGATGACCATCTTAACATCAAAACATCATCTCAAGATGTACGGAGGTTGCTCTATGACCATTGGAGACGATATAATTTCACCAGTAGACTGCATACGGAATTTGGGAATTATCATGGACCAACATCTAACGATGACACATCACGTGACTGCTGTGTGTGCTGCATGTAACTACCATCTGTACAGACTGTCATCAATACGGCACTATCTTACAGTTGAAGCCGCGAAAAGTGCTGTCAACGCACTCGTCACCTCTCGCTTGGACTATTGTAACGCACTCTTGCACAACTTACCGTTATCCCAGACAGCTCGGTTGCAGCGAGTCCAGAACAATGCAGCCAGACTAGTAACACGCACCAGTAGACATGACCATATAACGCCAGTGTTAAAGGAACTGCATTGGCTGCCGGTTGCGAGTCGAGTTGTGTTCAAGGTGTTGGTGATGACTTACAAATGTAGTCATGGTTTAGCGCCGTCTTATCTGGCAGAACTTGTGCAGCCACGAAAGCGTGATGGACGTCTACGCCAGGACCATGCGCCAACACTGCGCCAAGGCATCACGAAGAAATGCATCGGCGACTCGGCATTTGGCGCAGCAGCACCGCGACTATGGAATGAACTACCGGTGGACCTTCGTGCATCAGGGACACTGGATAGGTTTAGAAAGTCTTTAAAGACTCATCTTTTTATTATACATTTTAATTAATTTGAATTGTTTCGTCGTGACGGACATTATTAAAAAAAAAATTGTATTATTTGTCTTAAAATTAGTGTTTCTATTTTAATGTTCAGTATTATATGTCTTAAAACCAGTGTTTAGTTTTTTTAATACATTAATATACATTTATTTTATCACTTGTACAGCGCATCGATCCGCTATGCGGGAATTAGCGCTAAAGAAATACCGTATTATTATATTATTATTATTAAATCTTGTACTTAAATTATTTGGGCGATAATACAGGTCGATTTGATTTTCGCGCTAGCAGGCTTACGTACACAACATACTAAGGCAGGGGCAGTCACCTATAAACTATATACTAACAGGCCTTATAAACAAGACGTTCTTTTATACCCAGAATCGCCATGGGGGTGAAAACCTCTGACTTTTCTTTGCACGGGCACTAAACTTCTTGTTACTTTGCACAGGCCTGCTGAGCGCGAACAATCATACGACCTGTAATATTGCCATTGATTATCGCCAACCCACTCTTTAATAACCTAGACATTTACATTATTTTTAGTACAATTATACAGTTTTAGAATATTTTATTATTTTCAATTACTTATAATTTTTATGAGACATTATTATTTTATTCTTAACCATTTTGAGGATAGACAATGTCACCAGCATTTTTATTGTGTGTTTTATTTTTATCCTGTGCTGTTGCTTCGAGAAGTTACGATTTTACGCTGTGCAAGCCACTTAGTCCCCAACAGTCGGCTGTCAATTTAACAGTTTCTCAGTACATGAGAACACAAAATTCCTTGTCACATCTTCACAGTTTGCCATGACTTAATCTTTGCTTTAATAGAAAGTTATTGCCAATCCCCCGCTCCAAGCCAACGTTTAAATTGGCAATTATTATATTACTAGCAGGAGATGTAAGTCTTAATCCTGGACCTGCTATTAGGCGCAATATTCGAGTAGCCACCACTAACGTTCGATCTATTCGAGACAAAACAGCCTCGCTTACCGATTTATTAACTTCCAAGACATTAGACATCCTTGCAGTCACTGAAACCTGGCTCAGACCACATGACACAGCTGCATACATTGCTGAAATTTTTCCTTCCAGTTTCACCTTCCATCATCGCCCACGTTCAGTTGGGCGAGGTGGTGGTGTTGGATTTCTCGTTTCAAAACAGTTCAAAGTTAATTTGCATTCAAACCCTGATTACTCCAGCTTTGAGGCCATCTGTGCCGAAATTTCCGATTCATCTTTCTCTGCTTATTTTGTGTGCATTTATCGCCCTCCAGGACACCCGGCCCATTTCTTTGAAGAATTCCAGGATCTACTTGAAAATCTGGCAACTATTTATTCAGAATTTTATATACTCGGTGATTTTAATCTTCACCTGGACTCACCTACATCAACAACAAGTACATTTAAAGACATTCTGGCATCCTATGACATGAAACAACATGTTACCTTCTCAACACACATACATGGCCATTGGCTCGATCACTTAATCACCTGTTCAGATTGTAACAATATTCAGACACCTACTGCTTCAGAAGGTTTATCAGACCACCACACTGTCATTGCTGATCTCAAAGTTACTAGAATTCCCGTAGAGTCCAAGCACAATGTGTTTTACCGACCGATCCATAAGATTGACATTGCTGCATTAATGACAGACATCCTTAAATCCGACCTCATCAGTAACCCCAAAGAACATCTGTCATATCTGTGTCGACAGTACTGTCAAGTACTCAAAGATTTACTTAATAAACATGCACCCCTGAGATCTAAATTTGTGTCCCAAAAGCCACATGCTCCATGGATGACTCCTGAAATTCTACAATCTAAAAAGCGCCGGCGCTATCTTGAACGTGTATGGCGCAAATCACGCTCGCCTTTGGACAGATCACGATATTCTAAACAGTGTCATTACTGCAACAGACAAATGGCCAAAGCTAAATCAAATTATACAAACATGGTCTCGAGTAACTCTGATAACCCACGTCAGCTATGGAACTGCATAAATCATATTTTACACAGACGGCCGCCTCCATCTCTACCTAGTCATGTGAAAGTCAAATCTCTGTGTGACTCGTTTTCTAGTCATTTCAAAGATAAAATAAGTTTTATACGTTCTGCTTTTCCATGTAACACTTTAAGTTCTGTAAATGTGGACTCCCCGCAAGTAAATTCTCCACTTGTATTGTTTGTGCCAGCCACAGTTGATGAAGTGAGGAAAATAATAATGTCCTCCCCAAATGCGATCTCGATCCATTACCAACCATACTACTTAAAGCATGTCTTGACGCTTTACTTGGTACAATAACGAATATCATAAATTTATCACTGAGTTCGGGTAAATTCCCAGATGATTTTAAACATGCACATGTAAATCTTGTTCTCAAGAAGACTTCTCTGCCAAAAGATGATTTCAAAAATTATAGGCCTATTTCTAATCTTAGCTTTATTTCTAAGATACTTGAGAAAGTCGTAGCAAGCCGTCTACGGTGTCACATCAAGCTCAACTTGTTTATCCAGTGTGCTTCAATCAGCATACAAACAATTTCATTCTACGGAGACTGCTCTCCTAAAAGTACACAATGATGTTATATTAAACATTGATCAAGGCAAAGTAACTGCATTTACCTTGCTTGATCTGTCTGCCGCCTTTGGTACCATTGATCACAACACTCTTGTCAAACGTTTACCAATGTGGTATGGCATATCTGGCACAGCTCTGACCTGCTTTTCTTCATATCTAACCAATATACATCAATGTATAAAGATAGATAATTACTTTTCAACCTCACTCCCCACTTCATGTGGCATTCCCCAAGGTTCCGTTCTTGGGCCTTTGCTTTTCACTCTCTACACTACGCCACTCAGCTCTGTAATCCAACGTCATAACTTGGATCATTACCTTTATGCAGATGACACACATATCTACATTTCCTTGGCCACGCCCGATACAAGTCACTCTCTAAACCGACTCAACGATTGTCTCCAAGATGTTTCTTCATGGATGACCGATAGCTACCTACCAGTGAAGATGAAATAAAGAACATCATCAGACTATGCCCCTCAAAGACATGCAGTCTGGATTCCTGTCCCACTGATCTTCTGAAGAAAACACTACGTATCCACATTCCCTATCTCGAGGCAATAGTGAACAACAGCTTTAAGCAAGGACTATTTCCGATCACTTTGAGAACAGCAATTGTAAAACCACTTCTAAAAACCGACACTCTCGACAGAGATCTGCTGAAGAACTACAGACCGGTCTCCAACATAGCATTCATCGGCAAAGTCCTAGAGAAAGTTGCAGTTCGTCGTCTGATTGATCATCTCACTGTCAACGGGCTGCATGAAGAATACCAATCAGCATATAAGATGCTTCGCAGTACAGGGACTGCCCTATTGCGTGTCCAGCTTGATATTGCTGGTGCACTTGACAAGAATCGTGCAATGTTGTTTGTCATGCTGGATTTATCAGCCGCATTTGACACGATTGACCATAAACACTTACTGACACTACTGCATGACGAGTACGGTGTGCGCGAAACGGCATTATCATGGTTCCGGACGTACTTGGGAGACCGCACCCATCGTGTCCAGATTGACTCAATAACATCCGAGTCTATTCCGCTACAGAGTGGTGTGCCCCAGGGCTCGGTCCTTGGGCCAGTTGTCTTCACTCTATACACCACACCAATGCAGCGCATATTCAAAAGATATGAAATAAAGTACCATAAATATGCTGATGACATTCAATTATATGCGTCATACAATCCAGCTATACCAGGCGACCAAGCACAAACAATGAGGCGACTCACAGACTGCATTGGGGAAGTCAGGCGATGGATGGCGCTGCGCATGCTGAAACTAAATGATGAAAAAACTAAGATGACCATCTTAACATCAAAACATCATCTCAAGATGTACGGAGGTTGCTCTATGACCATTGGAGACGATATAATTTCACCAGTAGACTGCATACGGAATTTGGGAATTATCATGGACCAACATCTAACGATGACACATCACGTGACTGCTGTGTGTGCTGCATGTAACTACCATCTGTACAGACTGTCATCAATACGGCACTATCTTACAGTTGAAGCCGCGAAAAGTGCTGTCAACGCACTCGTCACCTCTCGCTTGGACTATTGTAACGCACTCTTGCACAACTTACCGTTATCCCAGACAGCTCGGTTGCAGCGAGTCCAGAACAATGCAGCCAGACTAGTAACACGCACCAGTAGACATGACCATATAACGCCAGTGTTAAAGGAACTGCATTGGCTGCCGGTTGCGAGTCGAGTTGTGTTCAAGGTGTTGGTGATGACTTACAAATGTAGTCATGGTTTAGCGCCGTCTTATCTGGCAGAACTTGTGCAGCCACGAAAGCGTGATGGACGTCTACGCCAGGACCATGCGCCAACACTGCGCCAAGGCATCACGAAGAAATGCATCGGCGACTCGGCATTTGGCGCAGCAGCACCGCGACTATGGAATGAACTACCGGTGGACCTTCGTGCATCAGGGACACTGGATAGGTTTAGAAAGTCTTTAAAGACTCATCTTTTTATTATACATTTTAATTAATTTGAATTGTTTCGTCGTGACGGACATTATTAAAAAAAAAATTGTATTATTTGTCTTAAAATTAGTGTTTCTATTTTAATGTTCAGTATTATATGTCTTAAAACCAGTGTTTAGTTTTTTTAATACATTAATATACATTTATTTTATCACTTGTACAGCGCATCGATCCGCTATGCGGGAATTAGCGCTAAAGAAATACCGTATTATTATATTATTATTATTAAATCTTGTACTTAAATTATTTGGGCGATAATACAGGTCGATTTGATTTTCGCGCTAGCAGGCTTACGTACACAACATACTAAGGCAGGGGCAGTCACCTATAAACTATATACTAACAGGCCTTATAAACAAGACGTTCTTTTATACCCAGAATCGCCATGGGGGTGAAAACCTCTGACTTTTCTTTGCACGGGCACTAAACTTCTTGTTACTTTGCACAGGCCTGCTGAGCGCGAACAATCATACGACCTGTAATATTGCCATTGATTATCGCCAACCCACTCTTTAATAACCTAGACATTTACATTATTTTTAGTACAATTATACAGTTTTAGAATATTTTATTATTTTCAATTACTTATAATTTTTATGAGACATTATTATTTTATTCTTAACCATTTTGAGGATAGACAATGTCACCAGCATTTTTATTGTGTGTTTTATTTTTATCCTGTGCTGTTGCTTCGAGAAGTTACGATTTTACGCTGTGCAAGCCACTTAGTCCCCAACAGTCGGCTGTCAATTTAACAGTTTCTCAATACATGAGAACACAAAATTCCTTGTCACATCTTCACAGTTTGCCATGACTTAATCTTTGCTTTAATAGAAAGTTATTGCCAACCCCCCGCTCCAAGCCAACGTTTAAATTGGCAATTATTATATTACTAGCAGGAGATGTAAGTCTTAATCCTGGACCTGCTATTAGGCGCAATATTCGAGTAGCCACCACTAACGTTCGATCTATTCGAGACAAAACAGCCTCGCTTACCGATTTATTAACTTCCAAGACATTAGACATCCTTGCAGTCACTGAAACCTGGCTCAGACCACATGACACAGCTGCATACATTGCTGAAATTTTTCCTTCCAGTTTCACCTTCCATCATCGCCCACGTTCAGTTGGGCGAGGTGGTGGTGTTGGATTTCTCGTTTCAAAACAGTTCAAAGTTAATTTGCATTCAAACCCTGATTACTCCAGCTTTGAGGCCATCTGTGCCGAAATTTCCGATTCATCTTTCTCTGCTTATTTTGTGTGCATTTATCGCCCTCCAGGACACCCGGCCCATTTCTTTGAAGAATTCCAGGATCTACTTGAAAATCTGGCAACTATTTATTCAGAATTTTATATACTCGGTGATTTTAATCTTCACCTGGACTCACCTACATCAACAACAAGTACATTTAAAGACATTCTGGCATCCTATGACATGAAACAACATGTTACCTTCTCAACACACATACATGGCCATTGGCTCGATCACTTAATCACCTGTTCAGATTGTAACAATATTCAGACACCTACTGCTTCAGAAGG
Organism: Escarpia spicata; assembly: GCA_963995525.1. Lineage (NCBI taxonomy): Eukaryota > Metazoa > Annelida > Polychaeta > Sabellida > Siboglinidae > Escarpia > Escarpia spicata. Next base: position 19,112,437 of record OZ023213.1, read on the forward strand.
TTTATCAGACCACCACACTGTCATTGCTGATCTCAAAGTTACTAGAATTCCCGTAGAGTCCAAGCACAATGTGTTTTACCGACCGATCCATAAGATTGACATTGCTGCATTAATGACAGACATCCTTAAATCCGACCTCATCAGTAACCCCAAAGAACATCTGTCATATCTGTGTCGACAGTACTGTCAAGTACTCAAAGATTTACTTAATAAACATGCACCCCTGAGATCTAAATTTGTGTCCCAAAAGCCACATGCTCCATGGATGACTCCTGAAATTTTACAATCTAAAAAGCGCCGGCGCTATCTTGAACGTGTATGGCGCAAATGACGCTCGCCTTTGGACAGATCACGATATTCTAAACAGTGTCATTACTGCAACAGACAAATGGCCAAAGCTAAATCAAATTATACAAACATGGTCTCGAGTAACTCTGATAACCCACGTCAGCTATGGAACTGCATAAATCATATTTTACACAGACGGCCGCCTCCATCTCTACCTAGTCATGTGAAAGTCAAATCTCTGTGTGACTCGTTTTCTAGTCATTTCAAAGATAAAATAAGTTTTATACGTTCTGCTTTTCCATGTAACACTTTAAGTTCTGTAAATGTGGACTCCCCGCAAGTAAATTCTCCACTTGTATTGTTTGTGCCAGCCACAGTTGATGAAGTGAGGAAAATAATAATGTCCTCCCCAAATGCGATCTCGATCCATTACCAACCATACTACTTAAAGCATGTCTTGACTCTTTACTTGGTACAATAACGAATATCATAAATTTATCACTGAGTTCGGGTAAATTCCCAGATGATTTTAAACATGCACATGTAAATCTTGTTCTCAAGAAGACTTCTCTGCCAAAAGATGATTTCAAAAATTATAGGCCTATTTCTAATCTTAGCTTTATTTCTAAGATACTTGAGAAAGTCGTAGCAAGCCGTCTACGGTGTCACATCAAGCTCAACTTGTTTATCCAGTGTGCTTTAATCAGCATACAAACAATTTCATTCTACGGAGACTGCTCTCCTAAAAGTACACAATGATGTTATATTAAACATTGATCAAGGCAAAGTAACTGCATTTACCTTGCTTGATCTGTCTGCCGCCTTTGGTACCATTGATCACAACACTCTTGTCAAACGTTTACCAATGTGGTATGGCATATCTGGCACAGCTCTGACCTGCTTTTCTTCATATCTAACCAATATACATCAATGTATAAAGATAGATAATTACTTTTCAACCTCACTCCCCACTTCATGTGGCATTCCCCAAGGTTCCGTTCTTGGGCCTTTGCTTTTCACTCTCTACACTACGCCACTCAGCTCTGTAATCCAACGTCATAACTTGGATCATTACCTTTATGCAGATGACACACATATCTACATTTCCTTGGCCACGCCCGATACAAGTCACTCTCTACACCGACTCAACGATTGTCTCCAAGATGTTTCTTCATGGATGCCCGATAGCTACCTACCAGTGAAGATGAAATAAAGAACATCATCAGACTATGCCCCTCAAAGACATGCAGTCTGGATTCCTGTCCCACTGATCTTCTGAAGAAAACACTACGTATCCACATTCCCTATCTCGAGGCAATAGTGAACAACAGCTTTAAGCAAGGACTATTTCCGATCACTTTGAGAACAGCAATTGTAAAACCACTTCTAAAAACCGACACTCTCGACAGAGATCTGCTGAAGAACTACAGACCGGTCTCCAACATAGCATTCATCGGCAAAGTCCTAGAGAAAGTTGCAGTTCGTCGTCTGATTGATCATCTCACTGTCAACGGGCTGCATGAAGAATACCAATCAGCATATAAGATGCTTCGCAGTACAGAGACTGCCCTATTGCGTGTCCAGCTTGATATTGCTGGTGCACTTGACAAGAATCGTGCAATGTTGTTTGTCATGCTGGATTTATCAGCCGCATTTGACACGATTGACCATAAACACTTACTGACACTACTGCATGACGAGTACGGTGTGTGCGAAACGGCATTATCATGGTTCCGGACGTACTTGGGAGACCGCACCCATCGTGTCCAGATTGACTCAATAACATCCGAGTCTATTCCGCTACAGAGTGGTGTGCCCCAGGGCTCGGTCCTTGGGCCAGTTGTCTTCACTCTATACACCACACCAATGCAGCGCATATTCAAAAGATATGAAATAAAGTACCATAAATATGCTGATGACATTCAATTATATGCGTCATACAATCCAGCTATACCAGGCGACCAAGCACAAACAATGAGGCGACTCACAGACTGCATTGGGGAAGTCAGGCGATGGATGGCGCTGCGCATGCTGACACTAAATGATGAAAAAACTAAGATGACCATCTTAACATCAAAACATCATCTCAAGATGTACGGAGGTTGCTCTATGACCATTGGAGACGATATAATTTCACCAGTAGACTGCATACGGAATTTGGGAATTATCATGGACCAACATCTAACGATGACACATCACGTGACTGCTGTGTGTGCTGCATGTAACTACCATCTGTACAGACTGTCATCAATACGGCACTATCTTACAGTTGAAGCCGCGAAAAGTGCTGTCAACGCACTCGTCACCTCTCGCTTGGACTATTGTAACGCACTCTTGCACAACTTACCGTTATCCCAGACAGCTCGGTTGCAGCGAGTCCAGAACAATGCAGCCAGACTAGTAACACGCACCAGTAGACATGACCATATAACGCCAGTGTTAAAGGAACTGCATTGGCTGCCGGTTGCGAGTCGAGTTGTGTTCAAGGTGTTGGTGATGACTTACAAATGTAGTCATGGTTTAGCGCCGTCTTATCTGGCAGAACTTGTGCAGCCACGAAAGCGTGATGGACGTCTACGCCAGGACCATGCGCCAACACTGCGCCAAGGCATCACGAAGAAATGCATCGGCGACTCGGCATTTGGCGCAGCAGCACCGCGACTATGGAATGAACTACCGGTGGACCTTCGTGCATCAGGGACACTGGATAGGTTTAGAAAGTCTTTAAAGACTCATCTTTTTATTATACATTTTAATTAATTTGAATTGTTTCGTCGTGACGGACATTATTTAAAAAAAAATTGTATTATTTGTCTTAAAATTAGTGTTTCTATTTTAATGTTCAGTATTATATGTCTTAAAACCAGTGTTTAGTTTTTTTAATACATTAATATACATTTATGTTATCACTTGTACAGCGCATCGATCCGCTATGCGGGAATTAGCGCTAAAGAAATACCGTATTATTATATTATTATTATTAAATCTTGTACTTAAATTATTTGGGCGATAATACAGGTCGATTTGATTTTCGCGCTAGCAGGCTTACGTACACAACATACTAAGGCAGGGGCAGTCACCTATAAACTATATACTAACAGGCCTTATAAACAAGACGTTCTTTTATACCCAGAATCGCCATGGGGGTGAAAACCTCTGACTTTTCTTTGCACGGGCACTAAACTTCTTGTTACTTTGCACAGGCCTGCTGAGCGCGAACAATCATACGACCTGTAATATTGCCATTGATTATCGCCAACCCACTCTTTAATAACCTAGACATTTACATTATTTTTAGTACAATTATACAGTTTTAGAATATTTTATTATTTTCAATTACTTATAATTTTTATGAGACATTATTATTTTATTCTTAACCATTTTGAGGATAGACAATGTCACCAGCATTTTTATTGTGTGTTTTATTTTTATCCTGTGCTGTTGCTTCGAGAAGTTACGATTTTACGCTGTGCAAGCCACTTAGTCCCCAACAGTCGGCTGTCAATTTAACAGTTTCTCAGTACATGAGAACACAAAATTCCTTGTCACATCTTCACAGTTTGCCATGACTTAATCTTTGCTTTAATAGAAAGTTATTGCCAATCCCCCGCTCCAAGCCAACGTTTAAATTGGCAATTATTATATTACTAGCAGGAGATGTAAGTCTTAATCCTGGACCTGCTATTAGGCGCAATATTCGAGTAGCCACCACTAACGTTCGATCTATTCGAGACAAAACAGCCTCGCTTACCGATTTATTAACTTCCAAGACATTAGACATCCTTGCAGTCACTGAAACCTGGCTCAGACCACATGACACAGCTGCATACATTGCTGAAATTTTTCCTTCCAGTTTCACCTTCCATCATCGCCCACGTTCAGTTGGGCGAGGTGGTGGTGTTGGATTTCTCGTTTCAAAACAGTTCAAAGTTAATTTGCATTCAAACCCTGATTACTCCAGCTTTGAGGCCATCTGTGCCGAAATTTCCGATTCATCTTTCTCTGCTTATTTTGTGTGCATTTATCACCCTCCAGGACACCCGGCCCATTTCTTTGAAGAATTCCAGGATCTACTTGAAAATCTGGCAACTATTTATTCAGAATTTTATATACTCGGTGATTTTAATCTTCACCTGGACTCACCTACATCAACAACAAGTACATTTAAAGACATTCTGGCATCCTATGACATGAAACAACATGTTACCTTCTCAACACACATACATGGCCATTGGCTCGATCACTTAATCACCTGTTCAGATTGTAACAATATTCAGACACCTACTGCTTCAGAAGGTTTATCAGACCACCACACTGTCATTGCTGATCTCAAAGTTACTAGAATTCCCGTAGAGTCCAAGCACAATGTGTTTTACCGACCGATCCATAAGATTGACATTGCTGCATTAATGACAGACATCCTTAAATCCGACCTCATCAGTAACCCCAAAGAACATCTGTCATATCTGTGTCGACAGTACTGTCAAGTACTCAAAGATTTACTTAATAAACATGCACCCCTGAGATCTAAATTTGTGTCCCAAAAGCCACATGCTCCATGGATGACTCCTGAAATTCTACAATCTAAAAAGCGCCGGCGCTATCTTGAACGTGTATGGCGCAAATCACGCTCGCCTTTGGACAGATCACGATATTCTAAACAGTGTCATTACTGCAACAGACAAATGGCCAAAGCTAAATCAAATTATACAAACATGGTCTCGAGTAACTCTGATAACCCACGTCAGCTATGGAACTGCATAAATCATATTTTACACAGACGGCCGCCTCCATCTCTACCTAGTCATGTGAAAGTCAAATCTCTGTGTGACTCGTTTTCTAGTCATTTCAAAGATAAAATAAGTTTTATACGTTCTGCTTTTCCATGTAACACTTTAAGTTCTGTAAATGTGGACTCCCCGCAAGTAAATTCTCCACTTGTATTGTTTGTGCCAGCCACAGTTGATGAAGTGAGGAAAATAATAATGTCCTCCCCAAATGCGATCTCGATCCATTACCAACCATACTACTTAAAGCATGTCTTGACGCTTTACTTGGTACAATAACGAATATCATAAATTTATCACTGAGTTCGGGTAAATTCCCAGATGATTTTAAACATGCACATGTAAATCTTGTTCTCAAGAAGACTTCTCTGCCAAAAGATGATTTCAAAAATTATAGGCCTATTTCTAATCTTAGCTTTATTTCTAAGATACTTGAGAAAGTCGTAGCAAGCCGTCTACGGTGTCACATCAAGCTCAACTTGTTTATCCAGTGTGCTTCAATCAGCATACAAACAATTTCATTCTACGGAGACTGCTCTCCTAAAAGTACACAATGATGTTATATTAAACATTGATCAAGGCAAAGTAACTGCATTTACCTTGCTTGATCTGTCTGCCGCCTTTGGTACCATTGATCACAACACTCTTGTCAAACGTTTACCAATGTGGTATGGCATATCTGGCACAGCTCTGACCTGCTTTTCTTCATATCTAACCAATATACATCAATGTATAAAGATAGATAATTACTTTTCAACCTCACTCCCCACTTCATGTGGCATTCCCCAAGGTTCCGTTCTTGGGCCTTTGCTTTTCACTCTCTACACTACGCCACTCAGCTCTGTAATCCAACGTCATAACTTGGATCATTACCTTTATGCAGATGACACACATATCTACATTTCCTTGGCCACGCCCGATACAAGTCACTCTCTAAACCGACTCAACGATTGTCTCCAAGATGTTTCTTCATGGATGACCGATAGCTACCTACCAGTGAAGATGAAATAAAGAACATCATCAGACTATGCCCCTCAAAGACATGCAGTCTGGATTCCTGTCCCACTGATCTTCTGAAGAAAACACTACGTATCCACATTCCCTATCTCGAGGCAATAGTGAACAACAGCTTTAAGCAAGGACTATTTCCGATCACTTTGAGAACAGCAATTGTAAAACCACTTCTAAAAACCGACACTCTCGACAGAGATCTGCTGAAGAACTACAGACCGGTCTCCAACATAGCATTCATCGGCAAAGTCCTAGAGAAAGTTGCAGTTCGTCGTCTGATTGATCATCTCACTGTCAACGGGCTGCATGAAGAATACCAATCAGCATATAAGATGCTTCGCAGTACAGGGACTGCCCTATTGCGTGTCCAGCTTGATATTGCTGGTGCACTTGACAAGAATCGTGCAATGTTGTTTGTCATGCTGGATTTATCAGCCGCATTTGACACGATTGACCATAAACACTTACTGACACTACTGCATGACGAGTACGGTGTGCGCGAAACGGCATTATCATGGTTCCGGACGTACTTGGGAGACCGCACCCATCGTGTCCAGATTGACTCAATAACATCCGAGTCTATTCCGCTACAGAGTGGTGTGCCCCAGGGCTCGGTCCTTGGGCCAGTTGTCTTCACTCTATACACCACACCAATGCAGCGCATATTCAAAAGATATGAAATAAAGTACCATAAATATGCTGATGACATTCAATTATATGCGTCATACAATCCAGCTATACCAGGCGACCAAGCACAAACAATGAGGCGACTCACAGACTGCATTGGGGAAGTCAGGCGATGGATGGCGCTGCGCATGCTGAAACTAAATGATGAAAAAACTAAGATGACCATCTTAACATCAAAACATCATCTCAAGATGTACGGAGGTTGCTCTATGACCATTGGAGACGATATAATTTCACCAGTAGACTGCATACGGAATTTGGGAATTATCATGGACCAACATCTAACGATGACACATCACGTGACTGCTGTGTGTGCTGCATGTAACTACCATCTGTACAGACTGTCATCAATACGGCACTATCTTACAGTTGAAGCCGCGAAAAGTGCTGTCAACGCACTCGTCACCTCTCGCTTGGACTATTGTAACGCACTCTTGCACAACTTACCGTTATCCCAGACAGCTCGGTTGCAGCGAGTCCAGAACAATGCAGCCAGACTAGTAACACGCACCAGTAGACATGACCATATAACGCCAGTGTTAAAGGAACTGCATTGGCTGCCGGTTGCGAGTCGAGTTGTGTTCAAGGTGTTGGTGATGACTTACAAATGTAGTCATGGTTTAGCGCCGTCTTATCTGGCAGAACTTGTGCAGCCACGAAAGCGTGATGGACGTCTACGCCAGGACCATGCGCCAACACTGCGCCAAGGCATCACGAAGAAATGCATCGGCGACTCGGCATTTGGCGCAGCAGCACCGCGACTATGGAATGAACTACCGGTGGACCTTCGTGCATCAGGGACACTGGATAGGTTTAGAAAGTCTTTAAAGACTCATCTTTTTATTATACATTTTAATTAATTTGAATTGTTTCGTCGTGACGGACATTATTAAAAAAAAAATTGTATTATTTGTCTTAAAATTAGTGTTTCTATTTTAATGTTCAGTATTATATGTCTTAAAACCAGTGTTTAGTTTTTTTAATACATTAATATACATTTATTTTATCACTTGTACAGCGCATCGATCCGCTATGCGGGAATTAGCGCTAAAGAAATACCGTATTATTATATTATTATTATTAAATCTTGTACTTAAATTATTTGGGCGATAATACAGGTCGATTTGATTTTCGCGCTAGCAGGCTTACGTACACAACATACTAAGGCAGGGGCAGTCACCTATAAACTATATACTAACAGGCCTTATAAACAAGACGTTCTTTTATACCCAGAATCGCCATGGGGGTGAAAACCTCTGACTTTTCTTTGCACGGGCACTAAACTTCTTGTTACTTTGCACAGGCCTGCTGAGCGCGAACAATCATACGACCTGTAATATTGCCATTGATTATCGCCAACCCACTCTTTAATAACCTAGACATTTACATTATTTTTAGTACAATTATACAGTTTTAGAATATTTTATTATTTTCAATTACTTATAATTTTTATGAGACATTATTATTTTATTCTTAACCATTTTGAGGATAGACAATGTCACCAGCATTTTTATTGTGTGTTTTATTTTTATCCTGTGCTGTTGCTTCGAGAAGTTACGATTTTACGCTGTGCAAGCCACTTAGTCCCCAACAGTCGGCTGTCAATTTAACAGTTTCTCAATACATGAGAACACAAAATTCCTTGTCACATCTTCACAGTTTGCCATGACTTAATCTTTGCTTTAATAGAAAGTTATTGCCAACCCCCCGCTCCAAGCCAACGTTTAAATTGGCAATTATTATATTACTAGCAGGAGATGTAAGTCTTAATCCTGGACCTGCTATTAGGCGCAATATTCGAGTAGCCACCACTAACGTTCGATCTATTCGAGACAAAACAGCCTCGCTTACCGATTTATTAACTTCCAAGACATTAGACATCCTTGCAGTCACTGAAACCTGGCTCAGACCACATGACACAGCTGCATACATTGCTGAAATTTTTCCTTCCAGTTTCACCTTCCATCATCGCCCACGTTCAGTTGGGCGAGGTGGTGGTGTTGGATTTCTCGTTTCAAAACAGTTCAAAGTTAATTTGCATTCAAACCCTGATTACTCCAGCTTTGAGGCCATCTGTGCCGAAATTTCCGATTCATCTTTCTCTGCTTATTTTGTGTGCATTTATCGCCCTCCAGGACACCCGGCCCATTTCTTTGAAGAATTCCAGGATCTACTTGAAAATCTGGCAACTATTTATTCAGAATTTTATATACTCGGTGATTTTAATCTTCACCTGGACTCACCTACATCAACAACAAGTACATTTAAAGACATTCTGGCATCCTATGACATGAAACAACATGTTACCTTCTCAACACACATACATGGCCATTGGCTCGATCACTTAATCACCTGTTCAGATTGTAACAATATTCAGACACCTACTGCTTCAGAAGGTTTATCAGACCACCACACTGTCATTGCTGATCTCAAAGTTACTAGAATTCCCGTAGAGTCCAAGCACAATGTGTTTTACCGACCGATCCATAAGATTGACATTGCTGCATTAATGACAGACATCCTTAAATCCGACCTCATCAGTAACCCCAAAGAACATCTGTCATATCTGTGTCGACAGTACTGTCAAGTACTCAAAGATTTACTTAATAAACATGCACCCCTGAGATCTAAATTTGTGTCCCAAAAGCCACATGCTCCATGGATGACTCCTGAAATTTTACAATCTAAAAAGCGCCGGCGCTATCTTGAACGTGTATGGCGCAAATGACGCTCGCCTTTGGACAGATCACGATATTCTAAACAGTGTCATTACTGCAACAGACAAATGGCCAAAGCTAAATCAAATTATACAAACATGGTCTCGAGTAACTCTGATAACCCACGTCAGCTATGGAACTGCATAAATCATATTTTACACAGACGGCCGCCTCCATCTCTACCTAGTCATGTGAAAGTCAAATCTCTGTGTGACTCGTTTTCTAGTCATTTCAAAGATAAAATAAGTTTTATACGTTCTGCTTTTCCATGTAACACTTTAAGTTCTGTAAATGTGGACTCCCCGCAAGTAAATTCTCCACTTGTATTGTTTGTGCCAGCCACAGTTGATGAAGTGAGGAAAATAATAATGTCCTCCCCAAATGCGATCTCGATCCATTACCAACCATACTACTTAAAGCATGTCTTGACGCTTTACTTGGTACAATAACGAATATCATAAATTTATCACTGAGTTCGGGTAAATTCCCAGATGATTTTAAACATGCACATGTAAATCTTGTTCTCAAGAAGACTTCTCTGCCAAAAGATGATTTCAAAAATTATAGGCCTATTTCTAATCTTAGCTTTATTTCTAAGATACTTGAGAAAGTCGTAGCAAGCCGTCTACGGTGTCACATCAAGCTCAACTTGTTTATCCAGTGTGCTTCAATCAGCATACAAACAATTTCATTCTACGGAGACTGCTCTCCTAAAAGTACACAATGATGTTATATTAAACATTGATCAAGGCAAAGTAACTGCATTTACCTTGCTTGATCTGTCTGCCGCCTTTGGTACCATTGATCACAACACTCTTGTCAAACGTTTACCAATGTGGTATGGCATATCTGGCACAGCTCTGACCTGCTTTTCTTCATATCTAACCAATATACATCAATGTATAAAGATAGATAATTACTTTTCAACCTCACTCCCCACTTCATGTGGCATTCCCCAAGGTTCCGTTCTTGGGCCTTTGCTTTTCACTCTCTACACTACGCCACTCAGCTCTGTAATCCAACGTCATAACTTGGATCATTACCTTTATGCAGATGACACACATATCTACATTTCCTTGGCCACGCCCGATACAAGTCACTCTCTAAACCGACTCAACGATTGTCTCCAAGATGTTTCTTCATGGATGACCGATAGCTACCTACCAGTGAAGATGAAATAAAGAACATCATCAGACTATGCCCCTCAAAGACATGCAGTCTGGATTCCTGTCCCACTGATCTTCTGAAGAAAACACTACGTATCCACATTCCCTATCTCGAGGCAATAGTGAACAACAGCTTTAAGCAAGGACTATTTCCGATCACTTTGAGAACAGCAATTGTAAAACCACTTCTAAAAACCGACACTCTCGACAGAGATCTGCTGAAGAACTACAGACCGGTCTCCAACATAGCATTCATCGGCAAAGTCCTAGAGAAAGTTGCAGTTCGTCGTCTGATTGATCATCTCACTGTCAACGGGCTGCATGAAGAATACCAATCAGCATATAAGATGCTTCGCAGTACAGGGACTGCCCTATTGCGTGTCCAGCTTGATATTGCTGGTGCACTTGACAAGAATCGTGCAATGTTGTTTGTCATGCTGGATTTATCAGCCGCATTTGACACGATTGACCATAAACACTTACTGACACTACTGCATGACGAGTACGGTGTGCGCGAAACGGCATTATCATGGTTCCGGACGTACTTGGGAGACCGCACCCATCGTGTCCAGATTGACTCAATAACATCCGAGTCTATTCCGCTACAGAGTGGTGTGCCCCAGGGCTCGGTCCTTGGGCCAGTTGTCTTCACTCTATACACCACACCAATGCAGCGCATATTCAAAAGATATGAAATAAAGTACCATAAATATGCTGATGACATTCAATTATATGCGTCATACAATCCAGCTATACCAGGCGACCAAGCACAAACAATGAGGCGACTCACAGACTGCATTGGGGAAGTCAGGCGATGGATGGCGCTGCGCATGCTGAAACTAAATGATGAAAAAACTAAGATGACCATCTTAACATCAAAACATCATCTCAAGATGTACGGAGGTTGCTCTATGACCATTGGAGACGATATAATTTCACCAGTAGACTGCATACGGAATTTGGGAATTATCATGGACCAACATCTAACGATGACACATCACGTGACTGCTGTGTGTGCTGCATGTAACTACCATCTGTACAGACTGTCATCAATACGGCACTATCTTACAGTTGAAGCCGCGAAAAGTGCTGTCAACGCACTCGTCACCTCTCGCTTGGACTATTGTAACGCACTCTTGCACAACTTACCGTTATCCCAGACAGCTCGGTTGCAGCGAGTCCAGAACAATGCAGCCAGACTAGTAACACGCACCAGTAGACATGACCATATAACGCCAGTGTTAAAGGAACTGCATTGGCTGCCGGTTGCGAGTCGAGTTGTGTTCAAGGTGTTGGTGATGACTTACAAATGTAGTCATGGTTTAGCGCCGTCTTATCTGGCAGAACTTGTGCAGCCACGAAAGCGTGATGGACGTCTACGCCAGGACCATGCGCCAACACTGCGCCAAGGCATCACGAAGAAATGCATCGGCGACTCGGCATTTGGCGCAGCAGCACCGCGACTATGGAATGAACTACCGGTGGACCTTCGTGCATCAGGGACACTGGATAGGTTTAGAAAGTCTTTAAAGACTCATCTTTTTATTATACATTTTAATTAATTTGAATTGTTTCGTCGTGACGGACATTATTAAAAAAAAAATTGTATTATTTGTCTTAAAATTAGTGTTTCTATTTTAATGTTCAGTATTATATGTCTTAAAACCAGTGTTTAGTTTTTTTAATACATTAATATACATTTATTTTATCACTTGTACAGCGCATCGATCCGCTATGCGGGAATTAGCGCTAAAGAAATACCGTATTATTATATTATTATTATTAAATCTTGTACTTAAATTATTTGGGCGATAATACAGGTCGATTTGATTTTCGCGCTAGCAGGCTTACGTACACAACATACTAAGGCAGGGGCAGTCACCTATAAACTATATACTAACAGGCCTTATAAACAAGACGTTCTTTTATACCCAGAATCGCCATGGGGGTGAAAACCTCTGACTTTTCTTTGCACGGGCACTAAACTTCTTGTTACTTTGCACAGGCCTGCTGAGCGCGAACAATCATACGACCTGTAATATTGCCATTGATTATCGCCAACCCACTCTTTAATAACCTAGACATTTACATTATTTTTAGTACAATTATACAGTTTTAGAATATTTTATTATTTTCAATTACTTATAATTTTTATGAGACATTATTATTTTATTCTTAACCATTTTGAGGATAGACAATGTCACCAGCATTTTTATTGTGTGTTTTATTTTTATCCTGTGCTGTTGCTTCGAGAAGTTACGATTTTACGCTGTGCAAGCCACTTAGTCCCCAACAGTCGGCTGTCAATTTAACAGTTTCTCAATACATGAGAACACAAAATTCCTTGTCACATCTTCACAGTTTGCCATGACTTAATCTTTGCTTTAATAGAAAGTTATTGCCAACCCCCCGCTCCAAGCCAACGTTTAAATTGGCAATTATTATATTACTAGCAGGAGATGTAAGTCTTAATCCTGGACCTGCTATTAGGCGCAATATTCGAGTAGCCACCACTAACGTTCGATCTATTCGAGACAAAACAGCCTCGCTTACCGATTTATTAACTTCCAAGACATTAGACATCCTTGCAGTCACTGAAACCTGGCTCAGACCACATGACACAGCTGCATACATTGCTGAAATTTTTCCTTCCAGTTTCACCTTCCATCATCGCCCACGTTCAGTTGGGCGAGGTGGTGGTGTTGGATTTCTCGTTTCAAAACAGTTCAAAGTTAATTTGCATTCAAACCCTGATTACTCCAGCTTTGAGGCCATCTGTGCCGAAATTTCCGATTCATCTTTCTCTGCTTATTTTGTGTGCATTTATCGCCCTCCAGGACACCCGGCCCATTTCTTTGAAGAATTCCAGGATCTACTTGAAAATCTGGCAACTATTTATTCAGAATTTTATATACTCGGTGATTTTAATCTTCACCTGGACTCACCTACATCAACAACAAGTACATTTAAAGACATTCTGGCATCCTATGACATGAAACAACATGTTACCTTCTCAACACACATACATGGCCATTGGCTCGATCACTTAATCACCTGTTCAGATTGTAACAATATTCAGACACCTACTGCTTCAGAAGGTTTATCAGACCACCACACTGTCATTGCTGATCTCAAAGTTACTAGAATTCCCGTAGAGTCCAAGCACAATGTGTTTTACCGACCGATCCATAAGATTGACATTGCTGCATTAATGACAGACATCCTTAAATCCGACCTCATCAGTAACCCCAAAGAACATCTGTCATATCTGTGTCGACAGTACTGTCAAGTACTCAAAGATTTACTTAATAAACATGCACCCCTGAGATCTAAATTTGTGTCCCAAAAGCCACATGCTCCATGGATGACTCCTGAAATTTTACAATCTAAAAAGCGCCGGCGCTATCTTGAACGTGTATGGCGCAAATGACGCTCGCCTTTGGACAGATCACGATATTCTAAACAGTGTCATTACTGCAACAGACAAATGGCCAAAGCTAAATCAAATTATACAAACATGGTCTCGAGTAACTCTGATAACCCACGTCAGCTATGGAACTGCATAAATCATATTTTACACAGACGGCCGCCTCCATCTCTACCTAGTCATGTGAAAGTCAAATCTCTGTGTGACTCGTTTTCTAGTCATTTCAAAGATAAAATAAGTTTTATACGTTCTGCTTTTCCATGTAACACTTTAAGTTCTGTAAATGTGGACTCCCCGCAAGTAAATTCTCCACTTGTATTGTTTGTGCCAGCCACAGTTGATGAAGTGAGGAAAATAATAATGTCCTCCCCAAATGCGATCTCGATCCATTACCAACCATACTACTTAAAGCATGTCTTGACTCTTTACTTGGTACAATAACGAATATCATAAATTTATCACTGAGTTCGGGTAAATTCCCAGATGATTTTAAACATGCACATGTAAATCTTGTTCTCAAGAAGACTTCTCTGCCAAAAGATGATTTCAAAAATTATAGGCCTATTTCTAATCTTAGCTTTATTTCTAAGATACTTGAGAAAGTCGTAGCAAGCCGTCTACGGTGTCACATCAAGCTCAACTTGTTTATCCAGTGTGCTTTAATCAGCATACAAACAATTTCATTCTACGGAGACTGCTCTCCTAAAAGTACACAATGATGTTATATTAAACATTGATCAAGGCAAAGTAACTGCATTTACCTTGCTTGATCTGTCTGCCGCCTTTGGTACCATTGATCACAACACTCTTGTCAAACGTTTACCAATGTGGTATGGCATATCTGGCACAGCTCTGACCTGCTTTTCTTCATATCTAACCAATATACATCAATGTATAAAGATAGATAATTACTTTTCAACCTCACTCCCCACTTCATGTGGCATTCCCCAAGGTTCCGTTCTTGGGCCTTTGCTTTTCACTCTCTACACTACGCCACTCAGCTCTGTAATCCAACGTCATAACTTGGATCATTACCTTTATGCAGATGACACACATATCTACATTTCCTTGGCCACGCCCGATACAAGTCACTCTCTACACCGACTCAACGATTGTCTCCAAGATGTTTCTTCATGGATGCCCGATAGCTACCTACCAGTGAAGATGAAATAAAGAACATCATCAGACTATGCCCCTCAAAGACATGCAGTCTGGATTCCTGTCCCACTGATCTTCTGAAGAAAACACTACGTATCCACATTCCCTATCTCGAGGCAATAGTGAACAACAGCTTTAAGCAAGGACTATTTCCGATCACTTTGAGAACAGCAATTGTAAAACCACTTCTAAAAACCGACACTCTCGACAGAGATCTGCTGAAGAACTACAGACCGGTCTCCAACATAGCATTCATCGGCAAAGTCCTAGAGAAAGTTGCAGTTCGTCGTCTGATTGATCATCTCACTGTCAACGGGCTGCATGAAGAATACCAATCAGCATATAAGATGCTTCGCAGTACAGAGACTGCCCTATTGCGTGTCCAGCTTGATATTGCTGGTGCACTTGACAAGAATCGTGCAATGTTGTTTGTCATGCTGGATTTATCAGCCGCATTTGACACGATTGACCATAAACACTTACTGACACTACTGCATGACGAGTACGGTGTGTGCGAAACGGCATTATCATGGTTCCGGACGTACTTGGGAGACCGCACCCATCGTGTCCAGATTGACTCAATAACATCCGAGTCTATTCCGCTACAGAGTGGTGTGCCCCAGGGCTCGGTCCTTGGGCCAGTTGTCTTCACTCTATACACCACACCAATGCAGCGCATATTCAAAAGATATGAAATAAAGTACCATAAATATGCTGATGACATTCAATTATATGCGTCATACAATCCAGCTATACCAGGCGACCAAGCACAAACAATGAGGCGACTCACAGACTGCATTGGGGAAGTCAGGCGATGGATGGCGCTGCGCATGCTGACACTAAATGATGAAAAAACTAAGATGACCATCTTAACATCAAAACATCATCTCAAGATGTACGGAGGTTGCTCTATGACCATTGGAGACGATATAATTTCACCAGTAGACTGCATACGGAATTTGGGAATTATCATGGACCAACATCTAACGATGACACATCACGTGACTGCTGTGTGTGCTGCATGTAACTACCATCTGTACAGACTGTCATCAATACGGCACTATCTTACAGTTGAAGCCGCGAAAAGTGCTGTCAACGCACTCGTCACCTCTCGCTTGGACTATTGTAACGCACTCTTGCACAACTTACCGTTATCCCAGACAGCTCGGTTGCAGCGAGTCCAGAACAATGCAGCCAGACTAGTAACACGCACCAGTAGACATGACCATATAACGCCAGTGTTAAAGGAACTGCATTGGCTGCCGGTTGCGAGTCGAGTTGTGTTCAAGGTGTTGGTGATGACTTACAAATGTAGTCATGGTTTAGCGCCGTCTTATCTGGCAGAACTTGTGCAGCCACGAAAGCGTGATGGACGTCTACGCCAGGACCATGCGCCAACACTGCGCCAAGGCATCACGAAGAAATGCATCGGCGACTCGGCATTTGGCGCAGCAGCACCGCGACTATGGAATGAACTACCGGTGGACCTTCGTGCATCAGGGACACTGGATAGGTTTAGAAAGTCTTTAAAGACTCATCTTTTTATTATACATTTTAATTAATTTGAATTGTTTCGTCGTGACGGACATTATTTAAAAAAAAATTGTATTATTTGTCTTAAAATTAGTGTTTCTATTTTAATGTTCAGTATTATATGTCTTAAAACCAGTGTTTAGTTTTTTTAATACATTAATATACATTTATGTTATCACTTGTACAGCGCATCGATCCGCTATGCGGGAATTAGCGCTAAAGAAATACCGTATTATTATATTATTATTATTAAATCTTGTACTTAAATTATTTGGGCGATAATACAGGTCGATTTGATTTTCGCGCTAGCAGGCTTACGTACACAACATACTAAGGCAGGGGCAGTCACCTATAAACTATATACTAACAGGCCTTATAAACAAGACGTTCTTTTATACCCAGAATCGCCATGGGGGTGAAAACCTCTGACTTTTCTTTGCACGGGCACTAAACTTCTTGTTACTTTGCACAGGCCTGCTGAGCGCGAACAATCATACGACCTGTAATATTGCCATTGATTATCGCCAACCCACTCTTTAATAACCTAGACATTTACATTATTTTTAGTACAATTATACAGTTTTAGAATATTTTATTATTTTCAATTACTTATAATTTTTATGAGACATTATTATTTTATTCTTAACCATTTTGAGGATAGACAATGTCACCAGCATTTTTATTGTGTGTTTTATTTTTATCCTGTGCTGTTGCTTCGAGAAGTTACGATTTTACGCTGTGCAAGCCACTTAGTCCCCAACAGTCGGCTGTCAATTTAACAGTTTCTCAGTACATGAGAACACAAAATTCCTTGTCACATCTTCACAGTTTGCCATGACTTAATCTTTGCTTTAATAGAAAGTTATTGCCAATCCCCCGCTCCAAGCCAACGTTTAAATTGGCAATTATTATATTACTAGCAGGAGATGTAAGTCTTAATCCTGGACCTGCTATTAGGCGCAATATTCGAGTAGCCACCACTAACGTTCGATCTATTCGAGACAAAACAGCCTCGCTTACCGATTTATTAACTTCCAAGACATTAGACATCCTTGCAGTCACTGAAACCTGGCTCAGACCACATGACACAGCTGCATACATTGCTGAAATTTTTCCTTCCAGTTTCACCTTCCATCATCGCCCACGTTCAGTTGGGCGAGGTGGTGGTGTTGGATTTCTCGTTTCAAAACAGTTCAAAGTTAATTTGCATTCAAACCCTGATTACTCCAGCTTTGAGGCCATCTGTGCCGAAATTTCCGATTCATCTTTCTCTGCTTATTTTGTGTGCATTTATCACCCTCCAGGACACCCGGCCCATTTCTTTGAAGAATTCCAGGATCTACTTGAAAATCTGGCAACTATTTATTCAGAATTTTATATACTCGGTGATTTTAATCTTCACCTGGACTCACCTACATCAACAACAAGTACATTTAAAGACATTCTGGCATCCTATGACATGAAACAACATGTTACCTTCTCAACACACATACATGGCCATTGGCTCGATCACTTAATCACCTGTTCAGATTGTAACAATATTCAGACACCTACTGCTTCAGAAGGTTTATCAGACCACCACACTGTCATTGCTGATCTCAAAGTTACTAGAATTCCCGTAGAGTCCAAGCACAATGTGTTTTACCGACCGATCCATAAGATTGACATTGCTGCATTAATGACAGACATCCTTAAATCCGACCTCATCAGTAACCCCAAAGAACATCTGTCATATCTGTGTCGACAGTACTGTCAAGTACTCAAAGATTTACTTAATAAACATGCACCCCTGAGATCTAAATTTGTGTCCCAAAAGCCACATGCTCCATGGATGACTCCTGAAATTCTACAATCTAAAAAGCGCCGGCGCTATCTTGAACGTGTATGGCGCAAATCACGCTCGCCTTTGGACAGATCACGATATTCTAAACAGTGTCATTACTGCAACAGACAAATGGCCAAAGCTAAATCAAATTATACAAACATGGTCTCGAGTAACTCTGATAACCCACGTCAGCTATGGAACTGCATAAATCATATTTTACACAGACGGCCGCCTCCATCTCTACCTAGTCATGTGAAAGTCAAATCTCTGTGTGACTCGTTTTCTAGTCATTTCAAAGATAAAATAAGTTTTATACGTTCTGCTTTTCCATGTAACACTTTAAGTTCTGTAAATGTGGACTCCCCGCAAGTAAATTCTCCACTTGTATTGTTTGTGCCAGCCACAGTTGATGAAGTGAGGAAAATAATAATGTCCTCCCCAAATGCGATCTCGATCCATTACCAACCATACTACTTAAAGCATGTCTTGACGCTTTACTTGGTACAATAACGAATATCATAAATTTATCACTGAGTTCGGGTAAATTCCCAGATGATTTTAAACATGCACATGTAAATCTTGTTCTCAAGAAGACTTCTCTGCCAAAAGATGATTTCAAAAATTATAGGCCTATTTCTAATCTTAGCTTTATTTCTAAGATACTTGAGAAAGTCGTAGCAAGCCGTCTACGGTGTCACATCAAGCTCAACTTGTTTATCCAGTGTGCTTCAATCAGCATACAAACAATTTCATTCTACGGAGACTGCTCTCCTAAAAGTACACAATGATGTTATATTAAACATTGATCAAGGCAAAGTAACTGCATTTACCTTGCTTGATCTGTCTGCCGCCTTTGGTACCATTGATCACAACACTCTTGTCAAACGTTTACCAATGTGGTATGGCATATCTGGCACAGCTCTGACCTGCTTTTCTTCATATCTAACCAATATACATCAATGTATAAAGATAGATAATTACTTTTCAACCTCACTCCCCACTTCATGTGGCATTCCCCAAGGTTCCGTTCTTGGGCCTTTGCTTTTCACTCTCTACACTACGCCACTCAGCTCTGTAATCCAACGTCATAACTTGGATCATTACCTTTATGCAGATGACACACATATCTACATTTCCTTGGCCACGCCCGATACAAGTCACTCTCTAAACCGACTCAACGATTGTCTCCAAGATGTTTCTTCATGGATGACCGATAGCTACCTACCAGTGAAGATGAAATAAAGAACATCATCAGACTATGCCCCTCAAAGACATGCAGTCTGGATTCCTGTCCCACTGATCTTCTGAAGAAAACACTACGTATCCACATTCCCTATCTCGAGGCAATAGTGAACAACAGCTTTAAGCAAGGACTATTTCCGATCACTTTGAGAACAGCAATTGTAAAACCACTTCTAAAAACCGACACTCTCGACAGAGATCTGCTGAAGAACTACAGACCGGTCTCCAACATAGCATTCATCGGCAAAGTCCTAGAGAAAGTTGCAGTTCGTCGTCTGATTGATCATCTCACTGTCAACGGGCTGCATGAAGAATACCAATCAGCATATAAGATGCTTCGCAGTACAGGGACTGCCCTATTGCGTGTCCAGCTTGATATTGCTGGTGCACTTGACAAGAATCGTGCAATGTTGTTTGTCATGCTGGATTTATCAGCCGCATTTGACACGATTGACCATAAACACTTACTGACACTACTGCATGACGAGTACGGTGTGCGCGAAACGGCATTATCATGGTTCCGGACGTACTTGGGAGACCGCACCCATCGTGTCCAGATTGACTCAATAACATCCGAGTCTATTCCGCTACAGAGTGGTGTGCCCCAGGGCTCGGTCCTTGGGCCAGTTGTCTTCACTCTATACACCACACCAATGCAGCGCATATTCAAAAGATATGAAATAAAGTACCATAAATATGCTGATGACATTCAATTATATGCGTCATACAATCCAGCTATACCAGGCGACCAAGCACAAACAATGAGGCGACTCACAGACTGCATTGGGGAAGTCAGGCGATGGATGGCGCTGCGCATGCTGAAACTAAATGATGAAAAAACTAAGATGACCATCTTAACATCAAAACATCATCTCAAGATGTACGGAGGTTGCTCTATGACCATTGGAGACGATATAATTTCACCAGTAGACTGCATACGGAATTTGGGAATTATCATGGACCAACATCTAACGATGACACATCACGTGACTGCTGTGTGTGCTGCATGTAACTACCATCTGTACAGACTGTCATCAATACGGCACTATCTTACAGTTGAAGCCGCGAAAAGTGCTGTCAACGCACTCGTCACCTCTCGCTTGGACTATTGTAACGCACTCTTGCACAACTTACCGTTATCCCAGACAGCTCGGTTGCAGCGAGTCCAGAACAATGCAGCCAGACTAGTAACACGCACCAGTAGACATGACCATATAACGCCAGTGTTAAAGGAACTGCATTGGCTGCCGGTTGCGAGTCGAGTTGTGTTCAAGGTGTTGGTGATGACTTACAAATGTAGTCATGGTTTAGCGCCGTCTTATCTGGCAGAACTTGTGCAGCCACGAAAGCGTGATGGACGTCTACGCCAGGACCATGCGCCAACACTGCGCCAAGGCATCACGAAGAAATGCATCGGCGACTCGGCATTTGGCGCAGCAGCACCGCGACTATGGAATGAACTACCGGTGGACCTTCGTGCATCAGGGACACTGGATAGGTTTAGAAAGTCTTTAAAGACTCATCTTTTTATTATACATTTTAATTAATTTGAATTGTTTCGTCGTGACGGACATTATTAAAAAAAAAATTGTATTATTTGTCTTAAAATTAGTGTTTCTATTTTAATGTTCAGTATTATATGTCTTAAAACCAGTGTTTAGTTTTTTTAATACATTAATATACATTTATTTTATCACTTGTACAGCGCATCGATCCGCTATGCGGGAATTAGCGCTAAAGAAATACCGTATTATTATATTATTATTATTAAATCTTGTACTTAAATTATTTGGGCGATAATACAGGTCGATTTGATTTTCGCGCTAGCAGGCTTACGTACACAACATACTAAGGCAGGGGCAGTCACCTATAAACTATATACTAACAGGCCTTATAAACAAGACGTTCTTTTATACCCAGAATCGCCATGGGGGTGAAAACCTCTGACTTTTCTTTGCACGGGCACTAAACTTCTTGTTACTTTGCACAGGCCTGCTGAGCGCGAACAATCATACGACCTGTAATATTGCCATTGATTATCGCCAACCCACTCTTTAATAACCTAGACATTTACATTATTTTTAGTACAATTATACAGTTTTAGAATATTTTATTATTTTCAATTACTTATAATTTTTATGAGACATTATTATTTTATTCTTAACCATTTTGAGGATAGACAATGTCACCAGCATTTTTATTGTGTGTTTTATTTTTATCCTGTGCTGTTGCTTCGAGAAGTTACGATTTTACGCTGTGCAAGCCACTTAGTCCCCAACAGTCGGCTGTCAATTTAACAGTTTCTCAGTACATGAGAACACAAAATTCCTTGTCACATCTTCACAGTTTGCCATGACTTAATCTTTGCTTTAATAGAAAGTTATTGCCAATCCCCCGCTCCAAGCCAACGTTTAAATTGGCAATTATTATATTACTAGCAGGAGATGTAAGTCTTAATCCTGGACCTGCTATTAGGCGCAATATTCGAGTAGCCACCACTAACGTTCGATCTATTCG
Organism: Escarpia spicata; assembly: GCA_963995525.1. Lineage (NCBI taxonomy): Eukaryota > Metazoa > Annelida > Polychaeta > Sabellida > Siboglinidae > Escarpia > Escarpia spicata. The sequence continues at coordinate 19,134,795 of OZ023213.1, forward strand.
AGACAAAACAGCCTCGCTTACCGATTTATTAACTTCCAAGACATTAGACATCCTTGCAGTCACTGAAACCTGGCTCAGACCACATGACACAGCTGCATACATTGCTGAAATTTTTCCTTCCAGTTTCACCTTCCATCATCGCCCACGTTCAGTTGGGCGAGGTGGTGGTGTTGGATTTCTCGTTTCAAAACAGTTCAAAGTTAATTTGCATTCAAACCCTGATTACTCCAGCTTTGAGGCCATCTGTGCCGAAATTTCCGATTCATCTTTCTCTGCTTATTTTGTGTGCATTTATCGCCCTCCAGGACACCCGGCCCATTTCTTTGAAGAATTCCAGGATCTACTTGAAAATCTGGCAACTATTTATTCAGAATTTTATATACTCGGTGATTTTAATCTTCACCTGGACTCACCTACATCAACAACAAGTACATTTAAAGACATTCTGGCATCCTATGACATGAAACAACATGTTACCTTCTCAACACACATACATGGCCATTGGCTCGATCACTTAATCACCTGTTCAGATTGTAACAATATTCAGACACCTACTGCTTCAGAAGGTTTATCATACCACCACACTGTCATTGCTGATCTCAAAGTTACTAGAATTCCCGTAGAGTCCAAGCACAATGTGTTTTACCGACCGATCCATAAGATTGACATTGCTGCATTAATGACAGACATCCTTAAATCCGACCTCATCAGTAACCCCAAAGAACATCTGTCATATCTGTGTCGACAGTACTGTCAAGTACTCAAAGATTTACTTAATAAACATGCACCCCTGAGATCTAAATTTGTGTCCCAAAAGCCACATGCTCCATGGATGACTCCTGAAATTTTACAATCTAAAAAGCGCCGGCGCTATCTTGAACGTGTATGGCGCAAATCACGCTCGCCTTTGGACAGATCACGATATTCTAAACAGTGTCATTACTGCAACAGACAAATGGCCAAAGCTAAATCAAATTATACAAACATGGTCTCGAGTAACTCTGATAACCCACGTCAGCTATGGAACTGCATAAATCATATTTTACACAGACGGCCGCCTCCATCTCTACCTAGTCATGTGAAAGTCAAATCTCTGTGTGACTCGTTTTCTAGTCATTTCAAAGATAAAATAAGTTTTATACGTTCTGCTTTTCCATGTAACACTTTAAGTTCTGTAAATGTGGACTCCCCGCAAGTAAATTCTCCACTTGTATTGTTTGTGCCAGCCACAGTTGATGAAGTGAGGAAAATAATAATGTCCTCCCCAAATGCGATCTCGATCCATTACCAACCATACTACTTAAAGCATGTCTTGACTCTTTACTTGGTACAATAACGAATATCATAAATTTATCACTGAGTTCGGGTAAATTCCCAGATGATTTTAAACATGCACATGTAAATCTTGTTCTCAAGAAGACTTCTCTGCCAAAAGATGATTTCAAAAATTATAGGCCTATTTCTAATCTTAGCTTTATTTCTAAGATACTTGAGAAAGTCGTAGCAAGCCGTCTACGGTGTCACATCAAGCTCAACTTGTTTATCCAGTGTGCTTTAATCAGCATACAAACAATTTCATTCTACGGAGACTGCTCTCCTAAAAGTACACAATGATGTTATATTAAACATTGATCAAGGCAAAGTAACTGCATTTACCTTGCTTGATCTGTCTGCCGCCTTTGGTACCATTGATCACAACACTCTTGTCAAACGTTTACCAATGTGGTATGGCATATCTGGCACAGCTCTGACCTGCTTTTCTTCATATCTAACCAATATACATCAATGTATAAAGATAGATAATTACTTTTCAACCTCACTCCCCACTTCATGTGGCATTCCCCAAGGTTCCGTTCTTGGGCCTTTGCTTTTCACTCTCTACACTACGCCACTCAGCTCTGTAATCCAACGTCATAACTTGGATCATTACCTTTATGCAGATGACACACATATCTACATTTCCTTGGCCACGCCCGATACAAGTCACTCTCTACACCGACTCAACGATTGTCTCCAAGATGTTTCTTCATGGATGCCCGATAGCTACCTACCAGTGAAGATGAAATAAAGAACATCATCAGACTATGCCCCTCAAAGACATGCAGTCTGGATTCCTGTCCCACTGATCTTCTGAAGAAAACACTACGTATCCACATTCCCTATCTCGAGGCAATAGTGAACAACAGCTTTAAGCAAGGACTATTTCCGATCACTTTGAGAACAGCAATTGTAAAACCACTTCTAAAAACCGACACTCTCGACAGAGATCTGCTGAAGAACTACAGACCGGTCTCCAACATAGCATTCATCGGCAAAGTCCTAGAGAAAGTTGCAGTTCGTCGTCTGATTGATCATCTCACTGTCAACGGGCTGCATGAAGAATACCAATCAGCATATAAGATGCTTCGCAGTACAGAGACTGCCCTATTGCGTGTCCAGCTTGATATTGCTGGTGCACTTGACAAGAATCGTACAATGTTGTTTGTCATGCTGGATTTATCAGCCGCATTTGACACGATTGACCATAAACACTTACTGACACTACTGCATGACGAGTACGGTGTGTGCGAAACGGCATTATCATGGTTCCGGATGTACTTGGGAGACCGCACCCATCGTGTCCAGATTGACTCAATAACATCCGAGTCTATTCCGCTACAGAGTGGTGTGCCCCAGGGCTCGGTCCTTGGGCCAGTTGTCTTCACTCTATACACCACACCAATGCAGCGCATATTCAAAAGATATGAAATAAAGTACCATAAATATGCTGATGACATTCAATTATATGCGTCATACAATCCAGCTATACCAGGCGACCAAGCACAAACAATGAGGCGACTCACAGACTGCATTGGGGAAGTCAGGCGATGGATGGCGCTGCGCATGCTGACACTAAATGATGAAAAAACTAAGATGACCATCTTAACATCAAAACATCATCTCAAGATGTACGGAGGTTGCTCTATTACCATTGGAGACGATATAATTTCACCAGTAGACTGCATACGGAATTTGGGAATTATCATGGACCAACATCTAACGATGACACATCACGTGACTGCTGTGTGTGCTGCATGTAACTACCATCTGTACAGACTGTCATCAATACGGCACTATCTTACAGTTGAAGCCGCGAAAAGTGCTGTCAACGCACTCGTCACCTCTCGCTTGGACTATTGTAACGCACTCTTGCACAACTTACCGTTATCCCAGACAGCTCGGTTGCAGCGAGTCCAGAACAATGCAGCCAGACTAGTAACACGCACCAGTAGACATGACCATATAACGCCAGTGTTAAAGGAACTGCATTGGCTGCCGGTTGCGAGTCGAGTTGTGTTCAAGGTGTTGGTGATGACTTACAAATGTAGTCATGGTTTAGCGCCGTCTTATCTGGCAGAACTTGTGCAGCCACGAAAGCGTGATGGACGTCTACGCCAGGACCATGCGCCAACACTGCGCCAAGGCATCACGAAGAAATGCATCGGCGACTCGGCATTTGGCGCAGCAGCACCGCGACTATGGAATGAACTACCGGTGGACCTTCGTGCATCAGGGACACTGGATAGGTTTAGAAAGTCTTTAAAGACTCATCTTTTTATTATACATTTTAATTAATTTGAATTGTTTCGTCGTGACGGACATTATTTAAAAAAAAATTGTATTATTTGTCTTAAAATGAGTGTTTCTATTTTAATGTTCAGTATTATATGTCTTAAAACCAGTGTTTAGTTTTTTTAATACATTAATATACATTTATGTTATCACTTGTACAGCGCATCGATCCGCTATGCGGGAATTAGCGCTAAAGAAATACCGTATTATTATATTATTATTATTAAATCTTGTACTTAAATTATTTGGGCGATAATACAGGTCGATTTGATTTTCGCGCTAGCAGGCTTACGTACACAACATACTAAGGCAGGGGCAGTCACCTATACACTATATACTAACAGGCCTTATAAACAAGACGTTCTTTTATACCCAGAATCGCCATGGGGGTGAAAACCTCTGACTTTTCTTTGCACGGGCACTAAACTTCTTGTTACTTTGCACAGGCCTGCTGAGCGCGAACAATCATACGACCTGTAATATTGCCATTGATTATCGCCAACCCACTCTTTAATAACCTAGACATTTACATTATTTTTAGTACAATTATACAGTTTTAGAATATTTTATTATTTTCAATTACTTATAATTTTTATGAGACATTATTATTTTATTCTTAACCATTTTGAGGATAGACAATGTCACCAGCATTTTTATTGTGTGTTTTATTTTTATCCTGTGCTGTTGCTTCGAGAAGTTACGATTTTACGCTGTGCAAGCCACTTAGTCCCCAACAGTCGGCTGTCAATTTAACAGTTTCTCAGTACATGAGAACACAAAATTCCTTGTCACATCTTCACAGTTTGCCATGACTTAATCTTTGCTTTAATAGAAAGTTATTGCCAATCCCCCGCTCCAAGCCAACGTTTAAATTGGCAATTATTATATTACTAGCAGGAGATGTAAGTCTTAATCCTGGACCTGCTATTAGGCGCAATATTCGAGTAGCCACCACTAACGTTCGATCTATTCGAGACAAAACAGCCTCGCTTACCGATTTATTAACTTCCAAGACATTAGACATCCTTGCAGTCACTGAGACCTGGCTCAGACCACATGACACAGCTGCATACATTGCTGAAATTTTTCCTTCCAGTTTCACCTTCCATCATCGCCCACGTTCAGTTGGGCGAGGTGGTGGTGTTGGATTTCTCGTTTCAAAACAGTTCAAAGTTAATTTGCATTCAAACCCTGATTACTCCAGCTTTGAGGCCATCTGTGCCGAAATTTCCGATTCATCTTTCTCTGCTTATTTTGTGTGCATTTATCACCCTCCAGGACACCCGGCCCATTTCTTTGAAGAATTCCAGGATCTACTTGAAAATCTGGCAACTATTTATTCAGAATTTTATATACTCGGTGATTTTAATCTTCACCTGGACTCACCTACATCAACAACAAGTACATTTAAAGACATTCTGGCATCCTATGACATGAAACAACATGTTACCTTCTCAACACACATACATGGCCATTGGCTCGATCACTTAATCACCTGTTCAGATTGTAACAATATTCAGACACCTACTGCTTCAGAAGGTTTATCAGACCACCACACTGTCATTGCTGATCTCAAAGTTACTAGAATTCCCGTAGAGTCCAAGCACAATGTGTTTTACCGACCGATCCATAAGATTGACATTGCTGCATTAATGACAGACATCCTTAAATCCGACCTCATCAGTAACCCCAAAGAACATCTGTCATATCTGTGTCGACAGTACTGTCAAGTACTCAAAGATTTACTTAATAAACATGCACCCCTGAGATCTAAATTTGTGTCCCAAAAGCCACATGCTCCATGGATGACTCCTGAAATTCTACAATCTAAAAAGCGCCGGCGCTATCTTGAACGTGTATGGCGCAAATCACGCTCGCCTTTGGACAGATCACGATATTCTAAACAGTGTCATTACTGCAACAGACAAATGGCCAAAGCTAAATCAAATTATACAAACATGGTCTCGAGTAACTCTGATAACCCACGTCAGCTATGGAACTGCATAAATCATATTTTACACAGACGGCCGCCTCCATCTCTACCTAGTCATGTGAAAGTCAAATCTCTGTGTGACTCGTTTTCTAGTCATTTCAAAGATAAAATAAGTTTTATACGTTCTGCTTTTCCATGTAACACTTTAAGTTCTGTAAATGTGGACTCCCCGCAAGTAAATTCTCCACTTGTATTGTTTGTGCCAGCCACAGTTGATGAAGTGAGGAAAATAATAATGTCCTCCCCAAATGCGATCTCGATCCATTACCAACCATACTACTTAAAGCATGTCTTGACTCTTTACTTGGTACAATAACGAATATCATAAATTTATCACTGAGTTCGGGTAAATTCCCAGATGATTTTAAACATGCACATGTAAATCTTGTTCTCAAGAAGACTTCTCTGCCAAAAGATGATTTCAAAAATTATAGGCCTATTTCTAATCTTAGCTTTATTTCTAAGATACTTGAGAAAGTCGTAGCAAGCCGTCTACGGTGTCACATCAAGCTCAACTTGTTTATCCAGTGTGCTTCAATCAGCATACAAACAATTTCATTCTACGGAGACTGCTCTCCTAAAAGTACACAATGATGTTATATTAAACATTGATCAAAGCAAAGTAACTGCATTTACCTTGCTTGATCTGTCTGCCGCCTTTGGTACCATTGATCACAACACTCTTGTCAAACGTTTACCAATGTGGTATGGCATATCTGGCACACCTCTGACCTGCTTTTCTTCATATCTAACCAATATACATCAATGTATAAAGATAGATAATTACTTTTCAACCTCACTCCCCACTTCATGTGGCATTCCCCAAGGTTCCGTTCTTGGGCCTTTGCTTTTCACTCTCTACACTACGCCACTCAGCTCTGTAATCCAACGTCATAACTTGGATCATTACCTTTATGCAGATGACACACATATCTACATTTCCTTGGCCACGCCCGATACAAGTCACTCTCTACACCGACTCAACGATTGTCTCCAAGATGTTTCTTCATGGATGCCCGATAGCTACCTACCAGTGAAGATGAAATAAAGAACATCATCAGACTATGCCCCTCAAAGACATGCAGTCTGGATTCCTGTCCCACTGATCTTCTGAAGAAAACACTACGTATCCACATTCCCTATCTCGAGGCAATAGTGAACAACAGCTTTAAGCAAGGACTATTTCCGATCACTTTGAGAACAGCAATTGTAAAACCACTTCTAAAAACCGACACTCTCGACAGAGATCTGCTGAAGAACTACAGACCGGTCTCCAACATAGCATTCATCGGCAAAGTCCTAGAGAAAGTTGCAGTTCGTCGTCTGATTGATCATCTCACTGTCAACGGGCTGCATGAAGAATACCAATCAGCATATAAGATGCTTCGCAGTACAGAGACTGCCCTATTGCGTGTCCAGCTTGATATTGCTGGTGCACTTGACAAGAATCGTACAATGTTGTTTGTCATGCTGGATTTATCAGCCGCATTTGACACGATTGACCATAAACACTTACTGACACTACTGCATGACGAGTACGGTGTGTGCGAAACGGCATTATCATGGTTCCGGATGTACTTGGGAGACCGCACCCATCGTGTCCAGATTGACTCAATAACATCCGAGTCTATTCCGCTACAGAGTGGTGTGCCCCAGGGCTCGGTCCTTGGGCCAGTTGTCTTCACTCTATACACCACACCAATGCAGCGCATATTCAAAAGATATGAAATAAAGTACCATAAATATGCTGATGACATTCAATTATATGCGTCATACAATCCAGCTATACCAGGCGACCAAGCACAAACAATGAGGCGACTCACAGACTGCATTGGGGAAGTCAGGCGATGGATGGCGCTGCGCATGCTGACACTAAATGATGAAAAAACTAAGATGACCATCTTAACATCAAAACATCATCTCAAGATGTACGGAGGTTGCTCTATTACCATTGGAGACGATATAATTTCACCAGTAGACTGCATACGGAATTTGGGAATTATCATGGACCAACATCTAACGATGACACATCACGTGACTGCTGTGTGTGCTGCATGTAACTACCATCTGTACAGACTGTCATCAATACGGCACTATCTTACAGTTGAAGCCGCGAAAAGTGCTGTCAACGCACTCGTCACCTCTCGCTTGGACTATTGTAACGCACTCTTGCACAACTTACCGTTATCCCAGACAGCTCGGTTGCAGCGAGTCCAGAACAATGCAGCCAGACTAGTAACACGCACCAGTAGACATGACCATATAACGCCAGTGTTAAAGGAACTGCATTGGCTGCCGGTTGCGAGTCGAGTTGTGTTCAAGGTGTTGGTGATGACTTACAAATGTAGTCATGGTTTAGCGCCGTCTTATCTGGCAGAACTTGTGCAGCCACGAAAGCGTGATGGACGTCTACGCCAGGACCATGCGCCAACACTGCGCCAAGGCATCACGAAGAAATGCATCGGCGACTCGGCATTTGGCGCAGCAGCACCGCGACTATGGAATGAACTACCGGTGGACCTTCGTGCATCAGGGACACTGGATAGGTTTAGAAAGTCTTTAAAGACTCATCTTTTTATTATACATTTTAATTAATTTGAATTGTTTCGTCGTGACGGACATTATTTAAAAAAAAATTGTATTATTTGTCTTAAAATGAGTGTTTCTATTTTAATGTTCAGTATTATATGTCTTAAAACCAGTGTTTAGTTTTTTTAATACATTAATATACATTTATGTTATCACTTGTACAGCGCATCGATCCGCTATGCGGGAATTAGCGCTAAAGAAATACCGTATTATTATATTATTATTATTAAATCTTGTACTTAAATTATTTGGGCGATAATACAGGTCGATTTGATTTTCGCGCTAGCAGGCTTACGTACACAACATACTAAGGCAGGGGCAGTCACCTATACACTATATACTAACAGGCCTTATAAACAAGACGTTCTTTTATACCCAGAATCGCCATGGGGGTGAAAACCTCTGACTTTTCTTTGCACGGGCACTAAACTTCTTGTTACTTTGCACAGGCCTGCTGAGCGCGAACAATCATACGACCTGTAATATTGCCATTGATTATCGCCAACCCACTCTTTAATAACCTAGACATTTACATTATTTTTAGTACAATTATACAGTTTTAGAATATTTTATTATTTTCAATTACTTATAATTTTTATGAGACATTATTATTTTATTCTTAACCATTTTGAGGATAGACAATGTCACCAGCATTTTTATTGTGTGTTTTATTTTTATCCTGTGCTGTTGCTTCGAGAAGTTACGATTTTACGCTGTGCAAGCCACTTAGTCCCCAACAGTCGGCTGTCAATTTAACAGTTTCTCAGTACATGAGAACACAAAATTCCTTGTCACATCTTCACAGTTTGCCATGACTTAATCTTTGCTTTAATAGAAAGTTATTGCCAATCCCCCGCTCCAAGCCAACGTTTAAATTGGCAATTATTATATTACTAGCAGGAGATGTAAGTCTTAATCCTGGACCTGCTATTAGGCGCAATATTCGAGTAGCCACCACTAACGTTCGATCTATTCGAGACAAAACAGCCTCGCTTACCGATTTATTAACTTCCAAGACATTAGACATCCTTGCAGTCACTGAGACCTGGCTCAGACCACATGACACAGCTGCATACATTGCTGAAATTTTTCCTTCCAGTTTCACCTTCCATCATCGCCCACGTTCAGTTGGGCGAGGTGGTGGTGTTGGATTTCTCGTTTCAAAACAGTTCAAAGTTAATTTGCATTCAAACCCTGATTACTCCAGCTTTGAGGCCATCTGTGCCGAAATTTCCGATTCATCTTTCTCTGCTTATTTTGTGTGCATTTATCACCCTCCAGGACACCCGGCCCATTTCTTTGAAGAATTCCAGGATCTACTTGAAAATCTGGCAACTATTTATTCAGAATTTTATATACTCGGTGATTTTAATCTTCACCTGGACTCACCTACATCAACAACAAGTACATTTAAAGACATTCTGGCATCCTATGACATGAAACAACATGTTACCTTCTCAACACACATACATGGCCATTGGCTCGATCACTTAATCACCTGTTCAGATTGTAACAATATTCAGACACCTACTGCTTCAGAAGGTTTATCAGACCACCACACTGTCATTGCTGATCTCAAAGTTACTAGAATTCCCGTAGAGTCCAAGCACAATGTGTTTTACCGACCGATCCATAAGATTGACATTGCTGCATTAATGACAGACATCCTTAAATCCGACCTCATCAGTAACCCCAAAGAACATCTGTCATATCTGTGTCGACAGTACTGTCAAGTACTCAAAGATTTACTTAATAAACATGCACCCCTGAGATCTAAATTTGTGTCCCAAAAGCCACATGCTCCATGGATGACTCCTGAAATTCTACAATCTAAAAAGCGCCGGCGCTATCTTGAACGTGTATGGCGCAAATCACGCTCGCCTTTGGACAGATCACGATATTCTAAACAGTGTCATTACTGCAACAGACAAATGGCCAAAGCTAAATCAAATTATACAAACATGGTCTCGAGTAACTCTGATAACCCACGTCAGCTATGGAACTGCATAAATCATATTTTACACAGACGGCCGCCTCCATCTCTACCTAGTCATGTGAAAGTCAAATCTCTGTGTGACTCGTTTTCTAGTCATTTCAAAGATAAAATAAGTTTTATACGTTCTGCTTTTCCATGTAACACTTTAAGTTCTGTAAATGTGGACTCCCCGCAAGTAAATTCTCCACTTGTATTGTTTGTGCCAGCCACAGTTGATGAAGTGAGGAAAATAATAATGTCCTCCCCAAATGCGATCTCGATCCATTACCAACCATACTACTTAAAGCATGTCTTGACGCTTTACTTGGTACAATAACGAATATCATAAATTTATCACTGAGTTCGGGTAAATTCCCAGATGATTTTAAACATGCACATGTAAATCTTGTTCTCAAGAAGACTTCTCTGCCAAAAGATGATTTCAAAAATTATAGGCCTATTTCTAATCTTAGCTTTATTTCTAAGATACTTGAGAAAGTCGTAGCAAGCCGTCTACGGTGTCACATCAAGCTCAACTTGTTTATCCAGTGTGCTTCAATCAGCATACAAACAATTTCATTCTACGGAGACTGCTCTCCTAAAAGTACACAATGATGTTATATTAAACATTGATCAAGGCAAAGTAACTGCATTTACCTTGCTTGATCTGTCTGCCGCCTTTGGTACCATTGATCACAACACTCTTGTCAAACGTTTACCAATGTGGTATGGCATATCTGGCACAGCTCTGACCTGCTTTTCTTCATATCTAACCAATATACATCAATGTATAAAGATAGATAATTACTTTTCAACCTCACTCCCCACTTCATGTGGCATTCCCCAAGGTTCCGTTCTTGGGCCTTTGCTTTTCACTCTCTACACTACGCCACTCAGCTCTGTAATCCAACGTCATAACTTGGATCATTACCTTTATGCAGATGACACACATATCTACATTTCCTTGGCCACGCCCGATACAAGTCACTCTCTAAACCGACTCAACGATTGTCTCCAAGATGTTTCTTCATGGATGACCGATAGCTACCTACCAGTGAAGATGAAATAAAGAACATCATCAGACTATGCCCCTCAAAGACATGCAGTCTGGATTCCTGTCCCACTGATCTTCTGAAGAAAACACTACGTATCCACATTCCCTATCTCGAGGCAATAGTGAACAACAGCTTTAAGCAAGGACTATTTCCGATCACTTTGAGAACAGCAATTGTAAAACCACTTCTAAAAACCGACACTCTCGACAGAGATCTGCTGAAGAACTACAGACCGGTCTCCAACATAGCATTCATCGGCAAAGTCCTAGAGAAAGTTGCAGTTCGTCGTCTGATTGATCATCTCACTGTCAACGGGCTGCATGAAGAATACCAATCAGCATATAAGATGCTTCGCAGTACAGGGACTGCCCTATTGCGTGTCCAGCTTGATATTGCTGGTGCACTTGACAAGAATCGTGCAATGTTGTTTGTCATGCTGGATTTATCAGCCGCATTTGACACGATTGACCATAAACACTTACTGACACTACTGCATGACGAGTACGGTGTGCGCGAAACGGCATTATCATGGTTCCGGACGTACTTGGGAGACCGCACCCATCGTGTCCAGATTGACTCAATAACATCCGAGTCTATTCCGCTACAGAGTGGTGTGCCCCAGGGCTCGGTCCTTGGGCCAGTTGTCTTCACTCTATACACCACACCAATGCAGCGCATATTCAAAAGATATGAAATAAAGTACCATAAATATGCTGATGACATTCAATTATATGCGTCATACAATCCAGCTATACCAGGCGACCAAGCACAAACAATGAGGCGACTCACAGACTGCATTGGGGAAGTCAGGCGATGGATGGCGCTGCGCATGCTGAAACTAAATGATGAAAAAACTAAGATGACCATCTTAACATCAAAACATCATCTCAAGATGTACGGAGGTTGCTCTATGACCATTGGAGACGATATAATTTCACCAGTAGACTGCATACGGAATTTGGGAATTATCATGGACCAACATCTCACGATGACACATCACGTGACTGCTGTGTGTGCTGCATGTAACTACCATCTGTACAGACTGTCATCAATACGGCACTATCTTACAGTTGAAGCCGCGAAAAGTGCTGTCAACGCACTCGTCACCTCTCGCTTGGACTATTGTAACGCACTCTTGCACAACTTACCGTTATCCCAGACAGCTCGGTTGCAGCGAGTCCAGAACAATGCAGCCAGACTAGTAACACGCACCAGTAGACATGACCATATAACGCCAGTGTTAAAGGAACTGCATTGGCTGCCGGTTGCGAGTCGAGTTGTGTTCAAGGTGTTGGTGATGACTTACAAATGTAGTCATGGTTTAGCGCCGTCTTATCTGGCAGAACTTGTGCAGCCACGAAAGCGTGATGGACGTCTACGCCAGGACCATGCGCCAACACTGCGCCAAGGCATCACGAAGAAATGCATCGGCGACTCGGCATTTGGCGCAGCAGCACCGCGACTATGGAATGAACTACCGGTGGACCTTCGTGCATCAGGGACACTGGATAGGTTTAGAAAGTCTTTAAAGACTCATCTTTTTATTATACATTTTAATTAATTTGAATTGTTTCGTCGTGACGGACATTATTTAAAAAAAAAATTATTATTTGTCTTAAAATTAGTGTTTCTATTTTAATGTTCAGTATTATATGTCTTAAAACCAGTGTTTAGTTTTTTTAATACATTAATATACATTTATTTTATCACTTGTACAGCGCATCGATCCGCTATGCGGGAATTAGCGCTAAAGAAATACCGTATTATTATATTATTATTATTAAATCTTGTACTTAAATTATTTGGGCGATAATACAGGTCGATTTGATTTTCGCGCTAGCAGGCTTACGTACACAACATACTAAGGCAGGGGCAGTCACCTATAAACTATATACTAACAGGCCTTATAAACAAGACGTTCTTTTATACCCAGAATCGCCATGGGGGTGAAAACCTCTGACTTTTCTTTGCACGGGCACTAAACTTCTTGTTACTTTGCACAGGCCTGCTGAGCGCGAACAATCATACGACCTGTAATATTGCCATTGATTATCGCCAACCCACTCTTTAATAACCTAGACATTTACATTATTTTTAGTACAATTATACAGTTTTAGAATATTTTATTATTTTCAATTACTTATAATTTTTATGAGACATTATTATTTTATTCTTAACCATTTTGAGGATAGACAATGTCACCAGCATTTTTATTGTGTGTTTTATTTTTATCCTGTGCTGTTGCTTCGAGAAGTTACGATTTTACGCTGTGCAAGCCACTTAGTCCCCAACAGTCGGCTGTCAATTTAACAGTTTCTCAGTACATGAGAACAAAAAATTCCTTGTCACATCTTCACAGTTTGCCATGACTTAATCTTTGCTTTAATAGAAAGTTATTGCCAATCCCCCGCTCCAAGCCAACGTTTAAATTGGCAATTATTATATTACTAGCAGGAGATGTAAGTCTTAATCCTGGACCTGCTATTAGGCGCAATATTCGAGTAGCCACCACTAACGTTCGATCTATTCGAGACAAAACAGCCTCGCTTACCGATTTATTAACTTCCAAGACATTAGACATCCTTGCAGTCACTGAAACCTGGCTCAGACCACATGACACAGCTGCATACATTGCTGAAATTTTTCCTTCCAGTTTCACCTTCCATCATCGCCCACGTTCAGTTGGGCGAGGTGGTGGTGTTGGATTTCTCGTTTCAAAACAGTTCAAAGTTAATTTGCATTCAAACCCTGATTACTCCAGCTTTGAGGCCATCTGTGCCGAAATTTCCGATTCATCTTTCTCTGCTTATTTTGTGTGCATTTATCGCCCTCCAGGACACCCGGCCCATTTCTTTGAAGAATTCCAGGATCTACTTGAAAATCTGGCAACTATTTATTCAGAATTTTATATACTCGGTGATTTTAATCTTCACCTGGACTCACCTACATCAACAACAAGTACATTTAAAGACATTCTGGCATCCTATGACATGAAACAACATGTTACCTTCTCAACACACATACATGGCCATTGGCTCGATCACTTAATCACCTGTTCAGATTGTAACAATATTCAGACACCTACTGCTTCAGAAGGTTTATCAGACCACCACACTGTCATTGCTGATCTCAAAGTTACTAGAATTCCCGTAGAGTCCAAGCACAATGTGTTTTACCGACCGATCCATAAGATTGACATTGCTGCATTAATGACAGACATCCTTAAATCCGACCTCATCAGTAACCCCAAAGAACATCTGTCATATCTGTGTCGACAGTACTGTCAAGTACTCAAAGATTTACTTAATAAACATGCACCCCTGAGATCTAAATTTGTGTCCCAAAAGCCACATGCTCCATGGATGACTCCTGAAATTTTACAATCTAAAAAGCGCCGGCGCTATCTTGAACGTGTATGGCGCAAATGACGCTCGCCTTTGGACAGATCACGATATTCTAAACAGTGTCATTACTGCAACAGACAAATGGCCAAAGCTAAATCAAATTATACAAACATGGTCTCGAGTAACTCTGATAACCCACGTCAGCTATGGAACTGCATAAATCATATTTTACACAGACGGCCGCCTCCATCTCTACCTAGTCATGTGAAAGTCAAATCTCTGTGTGACTCGTTTTCTAGTCATTTCAAAGATAAAATAAGTTTTATACGTTCTGCTTTTCCATGTAACACTTTAAGTTCTGTAAATGTGGACTCCCCGCAAGTAAATTCTCCACTTGTATTGTTTGTGCCAGCCACAGTTGATGAAGTGAGGAAAATAATAATGTCCTCCCCAAATGCGATCTCGATCCATTACCAACCATACTACTTAAAGCATGTCTTGACTCTTTACTTGGTACAATAACGAATATCATAAATTTATCACTGAGTTCGGGTAAATTCCCAGATGATTTTAAACATGCACATGTAAATCTTGTTCTCAAGAAGACTTCTCTGCCAAAAGATGATTTCAAAAATTATAGGCCTATTTCTAATCTTAGCTTTATTTCTAAGATACTTGAGAAAGTCGTAGCAAGCCGTCTACGGTGTCACATCAAGCTCAACTTGTTTATCCAGTGTGCTTTAATCAGCATACAAACAATTTCATTCTACGGAGACTGCTCTCCTAAAAGTACACAATGATGTTATATTAAACATTGATCAAGGCAAAGTAACTGCATTTACCTTGCTTGATCTGTCTGCCGCCTTTGGTACCATTGATCACAACACTCTTGTCAAACGTTTACCAATGTGGTATGGCATATCTGGCACAGCTCTGACCTGCTTTTCTTCATATCTAACCAATATACATCAATGTATAAAGATAGATAATTACTTTTCAACCTCACTCCCCACTTCATGTGGCATTCCCCAAGGTTCCGTTCTTGGGCCTTTGCTTTTCACTCTCTACACTACGCCACTCAGCTCTGTAATCCAACGTCATAACTTGGATCATTACCTTTATGCAGATGACACACATATCTACATTTCCTTGGCCACGCCCGATACAAGTCACTCTCTACACCGACTCAACGATTGTCTCCAAGATGTTTCTTCATGGATGCCCGATAGCTACCTACCAGTGAAGATGAAATAAAGAACATCATCAGACTATGCCCCTCAAAGACATGCAGTCTGGATTCCTGTCCCACTGATCTTCTGAAGAAAACACTACGTATCCACATTCCCTATCTCGAGGCAATAGTGAACAACAGCTTTAAGCAAGGACTATTTCCGATCACTTTGAGAACAGCAATTGTAAAACCACTTCTAAAAACCGACACTCTCGACAGAGATCTGCTGAAGAACTACAGACCGGTCTCCAACATAGCATTCATCGGCAAAGTCCTAGAGAAAGTTGCAGTTCGTCGTCTGATTGATCATCTCACTGTCAACGGGCTGCATGAAGAATACCAATCAGCATATAAGATGCTTCGCAGTACAGAGACTGCCCTATTGCGTGTCCAGCTTGATATTGCTGGTGCACTTGACAAGAATCGTGCAATGTTGTTTGTCATGCTGGATTTATCAGCCGCATTTGACACGATTGACCATAAACACTTACTGACACTACTGCATGACGAGTACGGTGTGTGCGAAACGGCATTATCATGGTTCCGGATGTACTTGGGAGACCGCACCCATCGTGTCCAGATTGACTCAATAACATCCGAGTCTATTCCGCTACAGAGTGGTGTGCCCCAGGGCTCGGTCCTTGGGCCAGTTGTCTTCACTCTATACACCACACCAATGCAGCGCATATTCAAAAGATATGAAATAAAGTACCATAAATATGCTGATGACATTCAATTATATGCGTCATACAATCCAGCTATACCAGGCGACCAAGCACAAACAATGAGGCGACTCACAGACTGCATTGGGGAAGTCAGGCGATGGATGGCGCTGCGCATGCTGACACTAAATGATGAAAAAACTAAGATGACCATCTTAACATCAAAACATCATCTCAAGATGTACGGAGGTTGCTCTATTACCATTGGAGACGATATAATTTCACCAGTAGACTGCATACGGAATTTGGGAATTATCATGGACCAACATCTAACGATGACACATCACGTGACTGCTGTGTGTGCTGCATGTAACTACCATCTGTACAGACTGTCATCAATACGGCACTATCTTACAGTTGAAGCCGCGAAAAGTGCTGTCAACGCACTCGTCACCTCTCGCTTGGACTATTGTAACGCACTCTTGCACAACTTACCGTTATCCCAGACAGCTCGGTTGCAGCGAGTCCAGAACAATGCAGCCAGACTAGTAACACGCACCAGTAGACATGACCATATAACGCCAGTGTTAAAGGAACTGCATTGGCTGCCGGTTGCGAGTCGAGTTGTGTTCAAGGTGTTGGTGATGACTTACAAATGTAGTCATGGTTTAGCGCCGTCTTATCTGGCAGAACTTGTGCAGCCACGAAAGCGTGATGGACGTCTACGCCAGGACCATGCGCCAACACTGCGCCAAGGCATCACGAAGAAATGCATCGGCGACTCGGCATTTGGCGCAGCAGCACCGCGACTATGGAATGAACTACCGGTGGACCTTCGTGCATCAGGGACACTGGATAGGTTTAGAAAGTCTTTAAAGACTCATCTTTTTATTATACATTTTAATTAATTTGAATTGTTTCGTCGTGACGGACATTATTTAAAAAAAAATTGTATTATTTGTCTTAAAATGAGTGTTTCTATTTTAATGTTCAGTATTATATGTCTTAAAACCAGTGTTTAGTTTTTTTAATACATTAATATACATTTATGTTATCACTTGTACAGCGCATCGATCCGCTATGCGGGAATTAGCGCTAAAGAAATACCGTATTATTATATTATTATTATTAAATCTTGTACTTAAATTATTTGGGCGATAATACAGGTCGATTTGATTTTCGCGCTAGCAGGCTTACGTACACAACATACTAAGGCAGGGGCAGTCACCTATACACTATATACTAACAGGCCTTATAAACAAGACGTTCTTTTATACCCAGAATCGCCATGGGGGTGAAAACCTCTGACTTTTCTTTGCACGGGCACTAAACTTCTTGTTACTTTGCACAGGCCTGCTGAGCGCGAACAATCATACGACCTGTAATATTGCCATTGATTATCGCCAACCCACTCTTTAATAACCTAGACATTTACATTATTTTTAGTACAATTATACAGTTTTAGAATATTTTATTATTTTCAATTACTTATAATTTTTATGAGACATTATTATTTTATTCTTAACCATTTTGAGGATAGACAATGTCACCAGCATTTTTATTGTGTGTTTTATTTTTATCCTGTGCTGTTGCTTCGAGAAGTTACGATTTTACGCTGTGCAAGCCACTTAGTCCCCAACAGTCGGCTGTCAATTTAACAGTTTCTCAGTACATGAGAACACAAAATTCCTTGTCACATCTTCACAGTTTGCCATGACTTAATCTTTGCTTTAATAGAAAGTTATTGCCAATCCCCCGCTCCAAGCCAACGTTTAAATTGGCAATTATTATATTACTAGCAGGAGATGTAAGTCTTAATCCTGGACCTGCTATTAGGCGCAATATTCGAGTAGCCACCACTAACGTTCGATCTATTCGAGACAAAACAGCCTCGCTTACCGATTTATTAACTTCCAAGACATTAGACATCCTTGCAGTCACTGAGACCTGGCTCAGACCACATGACACAGCTGCATACATTGCTGAAATTTTTCCTTCCAGTTTCACCTTCCATCATCGCCCACGTTCAGTTGGGCGAGGTGGTGGTGTTGGATTTCTCGTTTCAAAACAGTTCAAAGTTAATTTGCATTCAAACCCTGATTACTCCAGCTTTGAGGCCATCTGTGCCGAAATTTCCGATTCATCTTTCTCTGCTTATTTTGTGTGCATTTATCACCCTCCAGGACACCCGGCCCATTTCTTTGAAGAATTCCAGGATCTACTTGAAAATCTGGCAACTATTTATTCAGAATTTTATATACTCGGTGATTTTAATCTTCACCTGGACTCACCTACATCAACAACAAGTACATTTAAAGACATTCTGGCATCCTATGACATGAAACAACATGTTACCTTCTCAACACACATACATGGCCATTGGCTCGATCACTTAATCACCTGTTCAGATTGTAACAATATTCAGACACCTACTGCTTCAGAAGGTTTATCAGACCACCACACTGTCATTGCTGATCTCAAAGTTACTAGAATTCCCGTAGAGTCCAAGCACAATGTGTTTTACCGACCGATCCATAAGATTGACATTGCTGCATTAATGACAGACATCCTTAAATCCGACCTCATCAGTAACCCCAAAGAACATCTGTCATATCTGTGTCGACAGTACTGTCAAGTACTCAAAGATTTACTTAATAAACATGCACCCCTGAGATCTAAATTTGTGTCCCAAAAGCCACATGCTCCATGGATGACTCCTGAAATTCTACAATCTAAAAAGCGCCGGCGCTATCTTGAACGTGTATGGCGCAAATCACGCTCGCCTTTGGACAGATCACGATATTCTAAACAGTGTCATTACTGCAACAGACAAATGGCCAAAGCTAAATCAAATTATACAAACATGGTCTCGAGTAACTCTGATAACCCACGTCAGCTATGGAACTGCATAAATCATATTTTACACAGACGGCCGCCTCCATCTCTACCTAGTCATGTGAAAGTCAAATCTCTGTGTGACTCGTTTTCTAGTCATTTCAAAGATAAAATAAGTTTTATACGTTCTGCTTTTCCATGTAACACTTTAAGTTCTGTAAATGTGGACTCCCCGCAAGTAAATTCTCCACTTGTATTGTTTGTGCCAGCCACAGTTGATGAAGTGAGGAAAATAATAATGTCCTCCCCAAATGCGATCTCGATCCATTACCAACCATACTACTTAAAGCATGTCTTGACTCTTTACTTGGTACAATAACGAATATCATAAATTTATCACTGAGTTCGGGTAAATTCCCAGATGATTTTAAACATGCACATGTAAATCTTGTTCTCAAGAAGACTTCTCTGCCAAAAGATGATTTCAAAAATTATAGGCCTATTTCTAATCTTAGCTTTATTTCTAAGATACTTGAGAAAGTCGTAGCAAGCCGTCTACGGTGTCACATCAAGCTCAACTTGTTTATCCAGTGTGCTTCAATCAGCATACAAACAATTTCATTCTACGGAGACTGCTCTCCTAAAAGTACACAATGATGTTATATTAAACATTGATCAAGGCAAAGTAACTGCATTTACCTTGCTTGATCTGTCTGCCGCCTTTGGTACCATTGATCACAACACTCTTGTCAAACGTTTACCAATGTGGTATGGCATATCTGGCACAGCTCTGACCTGCTTTTCTTCATATCTAACCAATATACATCAATGTATAAAGATAGATAATTACTTTTCAACCTCACTCCCCACTTCATGTGGCATTCCCCAAGGTTCCGTTCTTGGGCCTTTGCTTTTCACTCTCTACACTACGCCACTCAGCTCTGTAATCCAACGTCATAACTTGGATCATTACCTTTATGCAGATGACACACATATCTACATTTCCTTGGCCACGCCCGATACAAGTCACTCTCTACACCGACTCAACGATTGTCTCCAAGATGTTTCTTCATGGATGCCCGATAGCTACCTACCAGTGAAGATGAAATAAAGAACATCATCAGACTATGCCCCTCAAAGACATGCAGTCTGGATTCCTGTCCCACTGATCTTCTGAAGAAAACACTACGTATCCACATTCCCTATCTCGAGGCAATAGTGAACAACAGCTTTAAGCAAGGACTATTTCCGATCACTTTGAGAACAGCAATTGTAAAACCACTTCTAAAAACCGACACTCTCGACAGAGATCTGCTGAAGAACTACAGACCGGTCTCCAACATAGCATTCATCGGCAAAGTCCTAGAGAAAGTTGCAGTTCGTCGTCTGATTGATCATCTCACTGTCAACGGGCTGCATGAAGAATACCAATCAGCATATAAGATGCTTCGCAGTACAGAGACTGCCCTATTGCGTGTCCAGCTTGATATTGCTGGTGCACTTGACAAGAATCGTGCAATGTTGTTTGTCATGCTGGATTTATCAGCCGCATTTGACACGATTGACCATAAACACTTACTGACACTACTGCATGACGAGTACGGTGTGCGCGAAACGGCATTATCATGGTTCCGGACGTACTTGGGAGACCGCACCCATCGTGTCCAGATTGACTCAATAACATCCGAGTCTATTCCGCTACAGAGTGGTGTGCCCCAGGGCTCGGTCCTTGGGCCAGTTGTCTTCACTCTATACACCACACCAATGCAGCGCATATTCAAAAGATATGAAATAAAGTACCATAAATATGCTGATGACATTCAATTATATGCGTCATACAATCCAGCTATACCAGGCGACCAAGCACAAACAATGAGGCGACTCACAGACTGCATTGGGGAAGTCAGGCGATGGATGGCGCTGGGCATGCTGAAACTAAATGATGAAAAAACTAAGATGACCATCTTAACATCAAAACATCATCTCAAGATGTACGGAGGTTGCTCTATGACCATTGGAGACGATATAATTTCACCAGTAGACTGCATACGGAATTTGGGAATTATCATGGACCAACATCTAACGATGACACATCACGTGACTGCTGTGTGTGCTGCATGTAACTACCATCTGTACAGACTGTCATCAATACGGCACTATCTTACAGTTGAAGCCGCGAAAAGTGCTGTCAACGCACTCGTCACCTCTCGCTTGGACTATTGTAACGCACTCTTGCACAACTTACCGTTATCCCAGACAGCTCGGTTGCAGCGAGTCCAGAACAATGCAGCCAGACTAGTAACACGCACCAGTAGACATGACCATATAACGCCAGTGTTAAAGGAACTGCATTGGCTGCCGGTTGCGAGTCGAGTTGTGTTCAAGGTGTTGGTGATGACTTACAAATGTAGTCATGGTTTAGCGCCGTCTTATCTGGCAGAACTTGTGCAGCCACGAAAGCGTGATGGACGTCTACGCCAGGACCATGCGCCAACACTGCGCCAAGGCATCACGAAGAAATGCATCGGCGACTCGGCATTTGGCGCAGCAGCACCGCGACTATGGAATGAACTACCGGTGGACCTTCGTGCATCAGGGACACTGGATAGGTTTAGAAAGTCTTTAAAGACTCATCTTTTTATTATACATTTTAATTAATTTGAATTGTTTCGTCGTGACGGACATTATTAAAAAAAAAATTGTATTATTTGTCTTAAAATTAGTGTTTCTATTTTAATGTTCAGTATTATATGTCTTAAAACCAGTGTTTAGTTTTTTTAATACATTAATATACATTTATTTTATCACTTGTACAGCGCATCGATCCGCTATGCGGGAATTAGCGCTAAAGAAATACCGTATTATTATATTATTATTATTAAATCTTGTACTTAAATTATTTGGGCGATAATACAGGTCGATTTGATTTTCGCGCTAGCAGGCTTACGTACACAACATACCAAGGCAGGGGCAGTCACCTATAAACTATATACTAACAGGCCTTATAAACAAGACGTTCTTTTATACCCAGAATCGCCATGGGGGTGAAAACCTCTGACTTTTCTTTGCACGGGCACTAAACTTCTTGTTACTTTGCACAGGCCTGCTGAGCGCGAACAATCATACGACCTGTAATATTGCCATTGATTATCGCCAACCCACTCTTTAATAACCTAGACATTTACATTATTTTTAGTACAATTATACAGTTTTAGAATATTTTATTATTTTCAATTACTTATAATTTTTATGAGACATTATTATTTTATTCTTAACCATTTTGAGGATAGACAATGTCACCAGCATTTTTATTGTGTGTTTTATTTTTATCCTGTGCTGTTGCTTCGAGAAGTTACGATTTTACGCTGTGCAAGCCACTTAGTCCCCAACAGTCGGCTGTCAATTTAACAGTTTCTCAGTACATGAGAACACAAAATTCCTTGTCACATCTTCACAGTTTGCCATGACTTAATCTTTGCTTTAATAGAAAGTTATTGCCAATCCCCCGCTCCAAGCCAACGTTTAAATTGGCAATTATTATATTACTAGCAGGAGATGTAAGTCTTAATCCTGGACCTGCTATTAGGCGCAATATTCGAGTAGCCACCACTAACGTTCGATCTATTCGAGACAAAACAGCCTCGCTTACCGATTTATTAACTTCCAAGACATTAGACATCCTTGCAGTCACTGAAACCTGGCTCAGACCACATGACACAGCTGCATACATTGCTGAAATTTTTCCTTCCAGTTTCACCTTCCATCATCGCCCACGTTCAGTTGGGCGAGGTGGTGGTGTTGGATTTCTCGTTTCAAAACAGTTCAAAGTTAATTTGCATTCAAACCCTGATTACTCCAGCTTTGAGGCCATCTGTGCCGAAATTTCCGATTAATCTTTCTCTGCTTATTTTGTGTGCATTTATCGCCCTCCAGGACACCCGGCCCATTTCTTTGAAGAATTCCAGGATCTACTTGAAAATCTGGCAACTATTTATTCAGAATTTTATATACTCGGTGATTTTAATCTTCACCTGGACTCACCTACATCAACAACAAGTACATTTAAAGACATTCTGGCATCCTATGACATGAAACAACATGTTACATTCTCAACACACATACATGGCCATTGGCTCGATCACTTAATCACCTGTTCAGATTGTAACAATATTCAGACACCTACTGCTTCAGAAGGTTTATCAGACCACCACACTGTCATTGCTGATCTCAAAGTTACTAGAATTCCCGTAGAGTCCAAGCACAATGTGTTTTACCGACCGATCCATAAGATTGACATTGCTGCATTAATGACAGACATCCTTAAATCCGACCTCATCAGTAACCCCAAAGAACATCTGTCATATCTGTGTCGACAGTACTGTCAAGTACTCAAAGATTTACTTAATAAACATGCACCCCTGAGATCTAAATTTGTGTCCCAAAAGCCACATGCTCCATGGATGACTCCTGAAATTCTACAATCTAAAAAGCGCCGGCGCTATCTTGAACGTGTATGGCGCAAATCACGCTCGCCTTTGGACAGATCACGATATTCTAAACAGTGTCATTACTGCAACAGACAAATGGCCAAAGCTAAATCAAATTATACAAACATGGTCTCGAGTAACTCTGATAACCCACGTCAGCTATGGAACTGCATAAATCATATTTTACACAGACGGCCGCCTCCATCTCTACCTAGTCATGTTAAAGTCAAATCTCTGTGTGACTCGTTTTCTAGTCATTTCAAAGATAAAATAAGTTTTATACGTTCTGCTTTTCCATGTAACACTTTAAGTTCTGTAAATGTGGACTCCCCGCAAGTAAATTCTCCACTTGTATTGTTTGTGCCAGCCACAGTTGATGAAGTGAGGAAAATAATAATGTCCTCCCCAAATGCGATCTCGATCCATTACCAACCATACTACTTAAAGCATGTCTTGACTCTTTACTTGGTACAATAACGAATATCATAAATTTATCACTGAGTTCGGGTAAATTCCCAGATGATTTTAAACATGCACATGTAAATCTTGTTCTCAAGAAGACTTCTCTGCCAAAAGATGATTTCAAAAATTATAGGCCTATTTCTAATCTTAGCTTTATTTCTAAGATACTTGAGAAAGTCGTAGCAAGCCGTCTACGGTGTCACATCAAGCTCAACTTGTTTATCCAGTGTGCTTTAATCAGCATACAAACAATTTCATTCTACGGAGACTGCTCTCCTAAAAGTACACAATGATGTTATATTAAACATTGATCAAGGCAAAGTAACTGCATTTACCTTGCTTGATCTGTCTGCCGCCTTTGGTACCATTGATCACAACACTCTTGTCAAACGTTTACCAATGTGGTATGGCATATCTGGCACAGCTCTGACCTGCTTTTCTTCATATCTAACCAATATACATCAATGTATAAAGATAGATAATTACTTTTCAACCTCACTCCCCACTTCATGTGGCATTCCCCAAGGTTCCGTTCTTGGGCCTTTGCTTTTCACTCTCTACACTACGCCACTCAGCTCTGTAATCCAACGTCATAACTTGGATCATTACCTTTATGCAGATGACACACATATCTACATTTCCTTGGCCACGCCCGATACAAGTCACTCTCTACACCGACTCAACGATTGTCTCCAAGATGTTTCTTCATGGATGCCCGATAGCTACCTACCAGTGAAGATGAAATAAAGAACATCATCAGACTATGCCCCTCAAAGACATGCAGTCTGGATTCCTGTCCCACTGATCTTCTGAAGAAAACACTACGTATCCACATTCCCTATCTCGAGGCAATAGTGAACAACAGCTTTAAGCAAGGACTATTTCCGATCACTTTGAGAACAGCAATTGTAAAACCACTTCTAAAAACCGACACTCTCGACAGAGATCTGCTGAAGAACTACAGACCGGTCTCCAACATAGCATTCATCGGCAAAGTCCTAGAGAAAGTTGCAGTTCGTCGTCTGATTGATCATCTCACTGTCAACGGGCTGCATGAAGAATACCAATCAGCATATAAGATGCTTCGCAGTACAGAGACTGCCCTATTGCGTGTCCAGCTTGATATTGCTGGTGCACTTGACAAGAATCGTGCAATGTTGTTTGTCATGCTGGATTTATCAGCCGCATTTGACACGATTGACCATAAACACTTACTGACACTACTGCATGACGAGTACGGTGTGTGCGAAACGGCATTATCATGGTTCCGGACGTACTTGGGAGACCGCACCCATCGTGTCCAGATTGACTCAATAACATCCGAGTCTATTCCGCTACAGAGTGGTGTGCCCCAGGGCTCGGTCCTTGGGCCAGTTGTCTTCACTCTATACACCACACCAATGCAGCGCATATTCAAAAGATATGAAATAAAGTACCATAAATATGCTGATGACATTCAATTATATGCGTCATACAATCCAGCTATACCAGGCGACCAAGCACAAACAATGAGGCGACTCACAGACTGCATTGGGGAAGTCAGGCGATGGATGGCGCTGCGCATGCTGACACTAAATGATGAAAAAACTAAGATGACCATCTTAACATCAAAACATCATCTCAAGATGTACGGAGGTTGCTCTATGACCATTGGAGACGATATAATTTCACCAGTAGACTGCATACGGAATTTGGGAATTATCATGGACCAACATCTAACGATGACACATCACGTGACTGCTGTGTGTGCTGCATGTAACTACCATCTGTACAGACTGTCATCAATACGGCACTATCTTACAGTTGAAGCCGCGAAAAGTGCTGTCAACGCACTCGTCACCTCTCGCTTGGACTATTGTAACGCACTCTTGCACAACTTACCGTTATCCCAGACAGCTCGGTTGCAGCGAGTCCAGAACAATGCAGCCAGACTAGTAACACGCACCAGTAGACATGACCATATAACGCCAGTGTTAAAGGAACTGCATTGGCTGCCGGTTGCGAGTCGAGTTGTGTTCAAGGTGTTGGTGATGACTTACAAATGTAGTCATGGTTTAGCGCCGTCTTATCTGGCAGAACTTGTGCAGCCACGAAAGCGTGATGGACGTCTACGCCAGGACCATGCGCCAACACTGCGCCAAGGCATCACGAAGAAATGCATCGGCGACTCGGCATTTGGCGCAGCAGCACCGCGACTATGGAATGAACTACCGGTGGACCTTCGTGCATCAGGGACACTGGATAGGTTTAGAAAGTCTTTAAAGACTCATCTTTTTATTATACATTTTAATTAATTTGAATTGTTTCGTCGTGACGGACATTATTAAAAAAAAAATTGTATTATTTGTCTTAAAATTAGTGTTTCTATTTTAATGTTCAGTATTATATGTCTTAAAACCAGTGTTTAGTTTTTTTAATACATTAATATACATTTATTTTATCACTTGTACAGCGCATCGATCCGCTATGCGGGAATTAGCGCTAAAGAAATACCGTATTATTATATTATTATTATTAAATCTTGTACTTAAATTATTTGGGCGATAATACAGGTCGATTTGATTTTCGCGCTAGCAGGCTTACGTACACAACATACTAAGGCAGGGGCAGTCACCTATAAACTATATACTAACAGGCCTTATAAACAAGACGTTCTTTTATACCCAGAATCGCCATGGGGGTGAAAACCTCTGACTTTTCTTTGCACGGGCACTAAACTTCTTGTTACTTTGCACAGGCCTGCTGAGCGCGAACAATCATACGACCTGTAATATTGCCATTGATTATCGCCAACCCACTCTTTAATAACCTAGACATTTACATTATTTTTAGTACAATTATACAGTTTTAGAATATTTTATTATTTTCAATTACTTATAATTTTTATGAGACATTATTATTTTATTCTTAACCATTTTGAGGATAGACAATGTCACCAGCATTTTTATTGTGTGTTTTATTTTTATCCTGTGCTGTTGCTTCGAGAAGTTACGATTTTACGCTGTGCAAGCCACTTAGTCCCCAACAGTCGGCTGTCAATTTAACAGTTTCTCAGTACATGAGAACACAAAATTCGTTGTCACATCTTCACAGTTTGCCATGACTTAATCTTTGCTTTAATAGAAAGTTATTGCCAATCCCCCGCTCCAAGCCAACGTTTAAATTGGCAATTATTATATTACTAGCAAGTGATGTAAGTCTTAATCCTGGACCTGCTATTAGGCGCAATATTCGAGTAGCCACCACTAACGTTCGATCTATTCGAGACAAAACAGCCTCGCTTACCGATTTATTAACTTCCAAGACATTAGACATCCTTGCAGTCACTGAAACCTGGCTCAGACCACATGACACAGCTGCATACATTGCTGAAATTTTTCCTTCCAGTTTCACCTTCCATCATCGCCCACGTTCAGTTGGGCGAGGTGGTGGTGTTGGATTTCTCGTTTCAAAACAGTTCAAAGTTAATTTGCATTCAAACCCTGATTACTCCAGCTTTGAGGCCATCTGTGCCGAAATTTCCGATTAATCTTTCTCTGCTTATTTTGTGTGCATTTATCGCCCTCCAGGACACCCGGCCCAATTTCTTTGATGAATTCCAGGATCTACTTGAAAATCTGGCAACTATTTATTCAGAATTTTATATACTCGGTGATTTTAATCTTCACCTGGACTCACCTACATCAACAACAAGTACATTTAAAGACATTCTGGCATCCTATGACATGAAACAACATGTTACATTCTCAACACACATACATGGCCATTGGCTCGATCACTTAATCACCTGTTCAGATTGTAACAATATTCAGACACCTACTGCTTCAGAAGGTTTATCAGACCACCACACTGTCATTGCTGATCTCAAAGTTACTAGAATTCCCGTAGAGTCCAAGCACAATGTGTTTTACCGACCGATCCATAAGATTGACATTGCTGCATTAATGACAGACATCCTTAAATCCGACCTCATCAGTAACCCCAAAGAACATCTGTCATATCTGTGTCGACAGTACTGTCAAGTACTCAAAGATTTACTTAATAAACATGCACCCCTGAGATCTAAATTTGTGTCCCAAAAGCCACATGCTCCATGGATGACTCCTGAAATTCTACAATCTAAAAAGCGCCGGCGCTATCTTGAACGTGTATAGCGCAAATCACGCTCGCCTTTGGACAGATCACGATATTCTAAACAGTGTCATTACTGCAACAGACAAATGGCCAAAGCTAAATCAAATTATACAAACATGGTCTCGAGTAACTCTGATAACCCACGTCAGCTATGGAACTGCATAAATCATATTTTACACAGACGGCCGCCTCCATCTCTACCTAGTCATGTGAAAGTCAAATCTCTGTGTGACTCGTTTTCTAGTCATTTCAAAGATAAAATAAGTTTTATACGTTCTGCTTTTCCATGTAACACTTTAAGTTCTGTAAATGTGGACTCCCCGCAAGTAAATTCTCCACTTGTATTGTTTGTGCCAGCCACAGTTGATGAAGTGAGGAAAATAATAATGTCCTCCCCAAATGCGATCTCGATCCATTACCAACCATACTACTTAAAGCATGTCTTGACTCTTTACTTGGTACAATAACGAATATCATAAATTTATCACTGAGTTCGGGTAAATTCCCAGATGATTTTAAACATGCACATGTAAATCTTGTTCTCAAGAAGACTTCTCTGCCAAAAGATGATTTCAAAAATTATAGGCCTATTTCTAATCTTAGCTTTATTTCTAAGATACTTGAGAAAGTCGTAGCAAGCCGTCTACGGTGTCACATCAAGCTCAACTTGTTTATCCAGTGTGCTTCAATCAGCATACAAACAATTTCATTCTACGGAGACTGCTCTCCTAAAAGTACACAATGATGTTATATTAAACATTGATCAAAGCAAAGTAACTGCATTTACCTTGCTTGATCTGTCTGCCGCCTTTGGTACCATTGATCACAACACTCTTGTCAAACGTTTACCAATGTGGTATGGCATATCTGGCACACCTCTGACCTGCTTTTCTTCATATCTAACCAATATACATCAATGTATAAAGATAGATAATTACTTTTCAACCTCACTCCCCACTTCATGTGGCATTCCCCAAGGTTCCGTTCTTGGGCCTTTGCTTTTCACTCTCTACACTACGCCACTCAGCTCTGTAATCCAACGTCATAACTTGGATCATTACCTTTATGCAGATGACACACATATCTACATTTCCTTGGCCACGCCCGATACAAGTCACTCTCTACACCGACTCAACGATTGTCTCCAAGATGTTTCTTCATGGATGCCCGATAGCTACCTACCAGTGAAGATGAAATAAAGAACATCATCAGACTATGCCCCTCAAAGACATGCAGTCTGGATTCCTGTCCCACTGATCTTCTGAAGAAAACACTACGTATCCACATTCCCTATCTCGAGGCAATAGTGAACAACAGCTTTAAGCAAGGACTATTTCCGATCACTTTGAGAACAGCAATTGTAAAACCACTTCTAAAAACCGACACTCTCGACAGAGATCTGCTGAAGAACTACAGACCGGTCTCCAACATAGCATTCATCGGCAAAGTCCTAGAGAAAGTTGCAGTTCGTCGTCTGATTGATCATCTCACTGTCAACGGGCTGCATGAAGAATACCAATCAGCATATAAGATGCTTCGCAGTACAGAGACTGCCCTATTGCGTGTCCAGCTTGATATTGCTGGTGCACTTGACAAGAATCGTGCAATGTTGTTTGTCACGCTGGATTTATCAGCCGCATTTGACACGATTGACCATAAACACTTACTGACACTACTGCATGACGAGTACGGTGTGCGCGAAACGGCATTATCATGGTTCCGGACGTACTTGGGAGACCGCACCCATCGTGTCCAGATTGACTCAATAACATCCGAGTCTATTCCGCTACAGAGTGGTGTGCCCCAGGGCTCGGTCCTTGGGCCAGTTGTCTTCACTCTATACACCACACCAATGCAGCGCATATTCAAAAGATATGAAATAAAGTACCATAAATATGCTGATGACATTCAATTATATGCGTCATACAATCCAGCTATACCAGGCGACCAAGCACAAACAATGAGGCGACTCACAGACTGCATTGGGGAAGTCAGGCGATGGATGGCGCTGCGCATGCTGAAACTAAATGATGAAAAAACTAAGATGACCATCTTAACATCAAAACATCATCTCAAGATGTACGGAGGTTGCTCTATGATCATTGGAGACGATATAATTTCACCAGTAGACTGCATACGGAATTTGGGAATTCTCATGGACCAACATCTAACGATGACACATCACGTGACTGCTGTGTGTGCTGCATGTAACTACCATCTGTACAGACTGTCATCAATACGGCACTATCTTACAGTTGAAGCCGCGAAAAGTGCTGTCAACGCACTCGTCACCTCTCGCTTGGACTATTGTAACGCACTCTTGCACAACTTACCGTTATCCCAGACAGCTCGGTTGCAGCGAGTCCAGAACAATGCAGCCAGACTAGTAACACGCACCAGTAGACATGACCATATAACGCCAGTGTTAAAGGAACTGCATTGGCTGCCGGTTGCGAGTCGAGTTGTGTTCAAGGTGTTGGTGATGACTTACAAATGTAGTCATGGTTTAGCGCCGTCTTATCTGGCAGAACTTGTGCAGCCACGAAAGCGTGATGGACGTCTACGCCAGGACCATGCGCCAACACTGCGCCAAGGCATCACGAAGAAATGCATCGGCGACTCGGCATTTGGCGCAGCAGCACCGCGACTATGGAATGAACTACCGGTGGACCTTCGTGCATCAGGGACACTGCATAGGTTTAGAAAGTCTTTAAAGACTCATCTTTTTATTATACATTTTAATTAATTTGAATTGTTTCATCGTGACGGACATTATTTAAAAAAAAATTGTATTATTTGTCTTAAAATTAGTGTTTCTATTTTAATGTTCAGTATTATATGTCTTAAAACGAGTGTTTAGTTTTTTTAATACATTAATATACATTTATTTTATCACTTGTACAGCGCATCGATCCGCTATGCGGGAATTAGCGCTAAAGAAATACCGTATTATTATATTATTATTATTAAATCTTGTACTTAAATTATTTGGGCGATAATACAGGTCGATTTGATTTTCGCGCTAGCAGGCTTACGTACACAACATACTAAGGCAGGGGCAGTCACCTATAAACTATATACTAACAGGCCTTTTAAACAAGACGTTCTTTTATACCCAGAATCGCCATGGGGGTGAAAACCTCTGACTTTTCTTTGCACGGGCACTAAACTTCTTGTTACTTTGCACAGGCCTGCTGAGCGCGAACAATCATACGACCTGTAATATTGCCATTGATTATCGCCAACCCACTCTTTAATAACCTAGACATTTACATTATTTTTAGTACAATTATACAGTTTTATAATACTTTATTATTTTCAATTACTTATAATTTTTATGAGACATTATTATTTTATTCTTCACCATTTTGAGGATAGACAATGTCACCAGCATTTTTATTGTGTGTTTTATTTTTATCCTGTGCTGTTGCTTCGAGAAGTTACGATTTTACGCTGTGCAAGCCACTTAGTCCCCAACAGTCGGCTGTCAATTTAACAGTTTCTCAGTACATGAGAACACAAAATTCCTTGTCACATCTTCACAGTTTGCCATGACTTAATCTTTGCTTTAATAGAAAGTTACTGCCAATCCCCCGCTCCAAGCCAACGTTTAAATTGGCAATTATTATATTACTAGCAGGAGATGTAAGTCTTAATCCTGGACCTGCTATTAGGCGCAATATTCGAGTAGCCACCACTAACGTTCGATCTATTCGAGACAAAACAGCCTCGCTTACCGATTTATTAACTTCCAAGACATTAGACATCCTTGCAGTCACTGAGACCTGGCTCAGACCACATGACACAGCTGCATACATTGCTGAAATTTTTCCTTCCAGTTTCACCTTCCATCATCGCCCACGTTCAGTTGGGCGAGGTGGTGGTGTTGGATTTCTCGTTTCAAAACAGTTCAAAGTTAATTTGCATTCAAACCCTGATTACTCCAGCTTTGAGGCCATCTGTGCCGAAATTTCCGATTCATCTTTCTCTGCTTATTTTGTGTGCATTTATCACCCTCCAGGACACCCGGCCCATTTCTTTGAAGAATTCCAGGATCTACTTGAAAATCTGGCAACTATTTATTCAGAATTTTATATACTCGGTGATTTTAATCTTCACCTGGACTCACCTACATCAACAACAAGTACATTTAAAGACATTCTGGCATCCTATGACATGAAACAACATGTTACCTTCTCAACACACATACATGGCCATTGGCTCGATCACTTAATCACCTGTTCAGATTGTAACAATATTCAGACACCTACTGCTTCAGAAGGTTTATCAGACCACCACACTGTCATTGCTGATCTCAAAGTTACTAGAATTCCCGTAGAGTCCAAGCACAATGTGTTTTACCGACCGATCCATAAGATTGACATTGCTGCATTAATGACAGACATTCTTAAATCCGACCTCATCAGTAACCCCAAAGAACATCTGTCATATCTGTGTCGACAGTACTGTCAAGTACTCAAAGATTTACTTAATAAACATGCACCCCTGAGATCTAAATTTGTGTCCCAAAAGCCACATGCTCCATGGATGACTCCTGAAATTCTACAATCTAAAAAGCGCCGGCGCTATCTTGAACGTGTATGGCGCAAATCACGCTCGCCTTTGGACAGATCACGATATTCTAAACAGTGTCATTACTGCAACAGACAAATGGCCAAAGCTAAATCAAATTATACAAACATGGTCTCGAGTAACTCTGATAACCCACGTCAGCTATGGAACTGCATAAATCATATTTTACACAGACGGCCGCCTCCATCTCTACCTAGTCATGTGAAAGTCAAATCTCTGTGTGACTCGTTTTCTAGTCATTTCAAAGATAAAATAAGTTTTATACGTTCTGCTTTTCCATGTAACACTTTAAGTTCTGTAAATGTGGACTCCCCGCAAGTAAATTCTCCACTTGTATTGTTTGTGCCAGCCACAGTTGATGAAGTGAGGAAAATAATAATGTCCTCCCCAAATGCGATCTCGATCCATTACCAACCATACTACTTAAAGCATGTCTTGACTCTTTACTTGGTACAATAACGAATATCATAAATTTATCACTGAGTTCGGGTAAATTCCCAGATGATTTTAAACATGCACATGTAAATCTTGTTCTCAAGAAGACTTCTCTGCCAAAAGATGATTTCAAAAATTATAGGCCTATTTCTAATCTTAGCTTTATTTCTAAGATACTTGAGAAAGTCGTAGCAAGCCGTCTACGGTGTCACATCAAGCTCAACTTGTTTATCCAGTGTGCTTCAATCAGCATACAAACAATTTCATTCTACGGAGACTGCTCTCCTAAAAGTACACAATGATGTTATATTAAACATTGATCAAGGCAAAGTAACTGCATTTACCTTGCTTGATCTGTCTGCCGCCTTTGGTACCATTGATCACAACACTCTTGTCAAACGTTTACCAATGTGGTATGGCATATCTGGCACAGCTCTGACCTGCTTTTCTTCATATCTAACCAATATACATCAATGTATAAAGATAGATAATTACTTTTCAACCTCACTCCCCACTTCATGTGGCATTCCCCAAGGTTCCGTTCTTGGGCCTTTGCTTTTCACTCTCTACACTACGCCACTCAGCTCTGTAATCCAACGTCATAACTTGGATCATTACCTTTATGCAGATGACACACATATCTACATTTCCTTGGCCACGCCCGATACAAGTCACTCTCTAAACCGACTCAACGATTGTCTCCAAGATGTTTCTTCATGGATGACCGATAGCTACCTACCAGTGAAGATGAAATAAAGAACATCATCAGACTATGCCCCTCAAAGACATGCAGTCTGGATTCCTGTCCCACTGATCTTCTGAAGAAAACACTACGTATCCACATTCCCTATCTCGAGGCAATAGTGAACAACAGCTTTAAGCAAGGACTATTTCCGATCACTTTGAGAACAGCAATTGTAAAACCACTTCTAAAAACCGACACTCTCGACAGAGATCTGCTGAAGAACTACAGACCGGTCTCCAACATAGCATTCATCGGCAAAGTCCTAGAGAAAGTTGCAGTTCTTCGTCTGATTGATCATCTCACTGTCAACGGGCTGCATGAAGAATACCAATCAGCATATAAGATGCTTCGCAGTACAGAGACTGCCCTATTGCGTGTCCAGCTTGATATTGCTGGTGCACTTGACAAGAATCGTGCAATGTTGTTTGTCATGCTGGATTTATCAGCCGCATTTGACACGATTGACCATAAACACTTACTGACACTACTGCATGACGAGTACGGTGTGCGCGAAACGGCATTATCATGGTTCCGGACGTACTTGGGAGACCGCACCCATCGTGTCCAGATTGACTCAATAACATCCGAGTCTATTCCGCTACAGAGTGGTGTGCCCCAGGGCTCGGTCCTTGGGCCAGTTGTCTTCACTCTATACACCACACCAATGCAGCGCATATTCAAAAGATATGAAATAAAGTACCATAAATATGCTGATAACATTCAATTATATGCGTCATACAATCCAGCTATACCAGGCGACCAAGCACAAACAATGAGGCGACTCACAGACTGCATTGGGGAAGTCAGGCGATGGATGGCGCTGCGCATGCTGACACTAAATGATGAAAAAACTAAGATGACCATCTTAACATCAAAACATCATCTCAAGATGTACGGAGGTTGCTCTATGACCATTGGAGACGATATAATTTCACCAGTAGACTGCATACGGAATTTGGGAATTATCATGGACCAACATCTAACGATGACACATCACGTGACTGCTGTGTGTGCTGCATGTAACTACCATCTGTACAGACTGTCATCAATACGGCACTATCTTACAGTTGAAGCCGCGAAAAGTGCTGTCAACGCACTCGTCACCTCTCGCTTGGACTATTGTAACGCACTCTTGCACAACTTACCGTTATCCCAGACAGCTCGGTTGCAGCGAGTCCAGAACAATGCAGCCAGACTAGTAACACGCACCAGTAGACATGACCATATAACGCCAGTGTTAAAGGAACTGCATTGGCTGCCGGTTGCGAGTCGAGTTGTGTTCAAGGTGTTGGTGATGACTTACAAATGTAGTCATGGTTTAGCGCCGTCTTATCTGGCAGAACTTGTGCAGCCACGAAAGCGTGATGGACGTCTACGCCAGGACCATGCGCCAACACTGCGCCAAGGCATCACGAAGAAATGCATCGGCGACTCGGCATTTGGCGCAGCAGCACCGCGACTATGGAATGAACTACCGGTGGACCTTCGTGCATCAGGGACACTGGATAGGTTTAGAAAGTCTTTAAAGACTCATCTTTTTATTATACATTTTAATTAATTTGAATTGTTTCGTCGTGACGGACATTATTTTAAAAAAAATTGTATTATTTGTCTTAAAATTAGTGTTTCTATTTTAATGTTCAGTATTATATGTCTTAAAACCAGTGTTTAGTTTTTTTAATACATTAATATACATTTATTTTATCACTTGTACAGCGCATCGATCCGCTATGCGGGAATTAGCGCTAAAGAAATACCGTATTATTATATTATTATTATTAAATCTTGTACTTAAATTATTTGGGCGATAATACAGGTCGATTTGATTTTCGCGCTAGCAGGCTTACGTACACAACATACTAAGGCAGGGGCAGTCACCTATAAACTATATACTAACAGGCCTTATAAACAAGACGTTCTTTTATACCCAGAATCGCCATGGGGGTGAAAACCTCTGACTTTTCTTTGCACGGGCACTAAACTTCTTGTTACTTTGCACAGGCCTGCTGAGCGCGAACAATCATACGACCTGTAATATTGCCATTGATTATCGCCAACCCACTCTTTAATAACCTAGACATTTACATTATTTTTAGTACAATTATACAGTTTTAGAATATTTTATTATTTTCAATTACTTATAATTTTTATGAGACATTATTATTTTATTCTTAACCATTTTGAGGATAGACAATGTCACCAGCATTTTTATTGTGTGTTTTATTTTTATCCTGTGCTGTTGCTTCGAGAAGTTACGATTTTACGCTGTGCAAGCCACTTAGTCCCCAACAGTCGGCTGTCAATTTAACAGTTTCTCAGTACATGAGAACAAAAAATTCCTTGTCACATCTTCACAGTTTGCCATGACTTAATCTTTGCTTTAATAGAAAGTTATTGCCAATCCCCCGCTCCAAGCCAACGTTTAAATTGGCAATTATTATATTACTAGCAGGAGATGTAAGTCTTAATCCTGGACCTGCTATTAGGCGCAATATTCGAGTAGCCACCACTAACGTTCGATCTATTCGAGACAAAACAGCCTCGCTTACCGATTTATTAACTTCCAAGACATTAGACATCCTTGCAGTCACTGAAACCTGGCTCAGACCACATGACACAGCTGCATACATTGCTGAAATTTTTCCTTCCAGTTTCACCTTCCATCATCACCCACGTTCAGTTGGGCGAGGTGGTGGTGTTGGATTTCTCGTTTCAAAACAGTTCAAAGTTAATTTGCATTCAAACCCTGATTACTCCAGCTTTGAGGCCATCTGTGCCGAAATTTCCGATTCATCTTTCTCTGCTTATTTTGTGTGCATTTATCGCCCTCCAGGACACCCGGCCCATTTCTTTGAAGAATTCCAGGATCTACTTGAAAATCTGGCAACTATTTATTCAGAATTTTATATACTCGGTGATTTTAATCTTCACCTGGACTCACCTACATCAACAACAAGTACATTTAAAGACATTCTGGCATCCTATGACATGAAACAACATGTTACCTTCTCAACACACATACATGGCCATTGGCTCGATCACTTAATCACCTGTTCAGATTGTAACAATATTCAGACACCTACTGCTTCAGAAGGTTTATCAGACCACCACACTGTCATTGCTGATCTCAAAGTTACTAGAATTCCCGTAGAGTCCAAGCACAATGTGTTTTACCGACCGATCCATAAGATTGACATTGCTGCATTAATGACAGACATCCTTAAATCCGACCTCATCAGTAACCCCAAAGAACATCTGTCATATCTGTGTCGACAGTACTGTCAAGTACTCAAAGATTTACTTAATAAACATGCACCCCTGAGATCTAAATTTGTGTCCCAAAAGCCACATGCTCCATGGATGACTCCTGAAATTCTACAATCTAAAAAGCGCCGGCGCTATCTTGAACGTGTATGGCGCAAATCACGCTCGCCTTTGGACAGATCACGATATTCTAAACAGTGTCATTACTGCAACAGACAAATGGCCAAAGCTAAATCAAATTATACAAACATGGTCTCGAGTAACTCTGATAACCCACGTCAGCTATGGAACTGCATAAATCATATTTTACACAGACGGCCGCCTCCATCTCTACCTAGTCATGTGAAAGTCAAATCTCTGTGTGACTCGTTTTCTAGTCATTTCAAAGATAAAATAAGTTTTATACGTTCTGCTTTTCCATGTAACACTTTAAGTTCTGTAAATGTGGACTCCCCGCAAGTAAATTCTCCACTTGTATTGTTTGTGCCAGCCACAGTTGATGAAGTGAGGAAAATAATAATGTCCTCCCCAAATGCGATCTCGATCCATTACCAACCATACTACTTAAAGCATGTCTTGACTCTTTACTTGGTACAATAACGAATATCATAAATTTATCACTGAGTTCGGGTAAATTCCCAGATGATTTTAAACATGCACATGTAAATCTTGTTCTCAAGAAGACTTCTCTGCCAAAAGATGATTTCAAAAATTATAGGCCTATTTCTAATCTTAGCTTTATTTCTAAGATACTTGAGAAAGTCGTAGCAAGCCGTCTACGGTGTCACATCAAGCTCAACTTGTTTATCCAGTGTGCTTCAATCAGCATACAAACAATTTCATTCTACGGAGACTGCTCTCCTAAAAGTACACAATGATGTTATATTAAACATTGATCAAGGCAAAGTAACTGCATTTACCTTGCTTGATCTGTCTGCCGCCTTTGGTACCATTGATCACAACACACTTGTCAAACGTTTACCAATGTGGTATGGCATATCTGGCACAGCTCTGACCTGCTTTTCTTCTTATCTAACCAATATACATCAATGTATAAAGATAGATAATTACTTTTCAACCTCAATCCCCACTTCATGTGGCATTCCCCAAGGTTCCGTTCTTGGGCCTTTGCTTTTCACTCTCTACACTACGCCACTCAGCTCTGTAATCCAACGTCATAACTTGGATCATTACCTTTATGCAGATGACACACATATCTACATTTCCTTGGCCACGCCCGATACAAGTCACTCTCTACACCGACTCAACGATTGTCTCCAAGATGTTTCTTCATGGATGCCCGATAGCTACCTACCAGTGAAGATGAAATAAAGAACATCATCAGACTATGCCCCTCAAAGACATGCAGTCTGGATTCCTGTCCCACTGATCTTCTGAAGAAAACACTACGTATCCACATTCCCTATCTCGAGGCAATAGTGAACAACAGCTTTAAGCAAGGACTATTTCCGATCACTTTGAGAACAGCAATTGTAAAACCACTTCTAAAAACCGACACTCTCGACAGAGATCTGCTGAAGAACTACAGACCGGTCTCCAACATAGCATTCATCGGCAAAGTCCTAGAGAAAGTTGCAGTTCGTCGTCTGATTGATCATCTCACTGTCAACGGGCTGCATGAAGAATACCAATCAGCATATAAGATGCTTCGCAGTACAGAGACTGCCCTATTGCGTGTCCAGCTTGATATTGCTGGTGCACTTGACAAGAATCGTGCAATGTTGTTTGTCATGCTGGATTTATCAGCCGCATTTGACACGATTGACCATAAACACTTACTGACACTACTGCATGACGAGTACGGTGTGCGCGAAACGGCATTATCATGGTTCCGGACGTACTTGGGAGACCGCACCCATCGTGTCCAGATTAACTCAATAACATCCGAGTCTATTCCGCTACAGAGTGGTGTGCCCCAGGGCTCGGTCCTTGGGCCAGTTGTCTTCACTCTATACACCACACCAATGCAGCGCATATTCAAAAGATATGAAATAAAGTACCATAAATATGCTGATGACATTCAATTATATGCGTCATACAATCCAGCTATACCAGGCGACCAAGCACAAACAATGAGGCGACTCACAGACTGCATTGGGGAAGTCAGGCGATGGATGGCGCTGCGCATGCTGAAACTAAATGATGAAAAAACTAAGATGACCATCTTAACATCAAAACATCATCTCAAGATGTACGGAGGTTGCTCTATGACCATTGGAGACGATATAATTTCACCAGTAGACTGCATACGGAATTTGGGAATTCTCATGGACCAACATCTAACGATCACACATCACGTGACTGCTGTGTGTGCTGCATGTAACTACCATATGTACAGACTGTCATCAATACGGCATTATCTTACAGTTGAAGCCGCGAAAAGTGCTGTCAACGCACTCGTCACCTCTCGCTTGGACTATTGTAACGCACTCTTGCACAACTTACCGTTATCCCAGACAGCTCGGTTGCAGCGAGTCCAGAACAATGCAGCCAGACTAGTAACACGCACCAGTAGACATGACCATATAACGCCAGTGTTAAAGGAACTGCATTGGCTGCCGGTTGCGAGTCGAGTTGTGTTCAAGGTGTTGGTGATGACTTACAAATGTAGTCATGGTTTAGCGCCGTCTTATCTGGCAGAACTTGTGCAGCCACGAAAGCGTGATGGACGTCTACGCCAGGACCATGCGCCAACACTGCGCCAAGGCATCACGAAGAAATGCATCGGCGACTCGGCATTTGGCGCAGCAGCACCGCGACTATGGAATGAACTACCGGTGGACCTTCGTGCATCAGGGACACTGGATAGGTTTAGAAAGTCTTTAAAGACTCATCTTTTTATTATACATTTTAATTAATTTGAATTGTTTCGTCGTGACGGACATTATTTTTAAAAAAATTGTATTATTTGTCTTAAAATTAGTGTTTCTATTTTAATGTTCAGTATTATATGTCTTAAAACCAGTGTTTAGTTTTTTTAATACATTAATATACATCTATTTTATCACTTGTACAGCGCATCGATCCGCTATGCGGGAATTAGCGCTAAAGAAATACCGTATTATTATATTATTATTATTAAATCTTGTACTTAAATTATTTGGGCGATAATACAGGTCGATTTGATTTTCGCGCTAGCAGGCTTACGTACACAACATACTAAGGCAGGGGCAGTCACCTATAAACTATATACTAACAGGCCTTTTAAACAAGACGTTCTTTTATACCCAGAATCGCCATGGGGGTGAAAACCTCTGACTTTTCTTTGCACGGGCACTAAACTTCTTGTTACTTTGCACAGGCCTGCTGAGCGCGAACAATCATACGACCTGTAATATTGCCATTGATTATCGCCAACCCACTCTTTAATAACCTAGACATTTACATTATTTTTAGTACAATTATACAGTTTTAGAATATTTTATTATTTTCAATTACTTATAATTTTTATGAGACATTATTATTTTATTCTTAACCATTTTGAGGATAGACAATGTCACCAGCATTTTTATTGTGTGTTTTATTTTTATCCTGTGCTGTTGCTTCGAGAAGTTACGATTTTACGCTGTGCAAGCCACTTAGTCCCCAACAGTCGGCTGTCAATTTAACAGTTTCTCAGTACATGAGAACACAAAATTCCTTGTCACATCTTCACAGTTTGCCATGACTTAATCTTTGCTTTAATAGAAAGTTACTGCCAATCCCCCGCTCCAAGCCAACGTTTAAATTGGCAATTATTATATTACTAGCAGGAGATGTAAGTCTTAATCCTGGACCTGCTATTAGGCGCAATATTCGAGTAGCCACCACTAACGTTCGATCTATTCGATACAAAACAGCCTCGCTTACCGATTTATTAACTTCCAAGACATTAGACATCCTTGCAGTCACTGAAACCTGGCTCAGACCACATGACACAGCTGCATACATTGCTGAAATTTTTCCTTCCAGTTTCACCTTCCATCATCGCCCACGTTCAGTTGGGCGAGGTGGTGGTGTTGGATTTCTCGTTTCAAAACAGTTCAAAGTTAATTTGCATTCAAACCCTGATTACTCCAGCTTTGAGGCCATCTGTGCCGAAATTTCCGATTCATCTTTCTCTGCTTATTTTGTGTGCATTTATCGCCCTCCATGACACCCGGCCCATTTCT
Source organism: Escarpia spicata (assembly GCA_963995525.1). Lineage (NCBI taxonomy): Eukaryota > Metazoa > Annelida > Polychaeta > Sabellida > Siboglinidae > Escarpia > Escarpia spicata. The sequence continues at coordinate 19,176,383 of OZ023213.1, forward strand.
TTGAAGAATTCCAGGATCTACTTGAAAATCTGGCAACTATTTATTCAGAATTTTATATACTCGGTGATTTTAATCTTCACCTGGACTCACCTACATCAACAACAAGTACATTTAAAGACATTCTGGCATCCTATGACATGAAACAACATGTTACCTTCTCAACACACATACATGGCCATTGGCTCGATCACTTAATCACCTGTTCAGATTGTAACAATATTCAGACACCTACTGCTTCAGAAGGTTTATCAGACCACCACACTGTCATTGCTGATCTCAAAGTTACTAGAATTCCCGTAGAGTCCAAGCACAATGTGTTTTACCGACCGATCCATAAGATTGACATTGCTGCATTAATGACAGACATCCTTAAATCCGACCTCATCAGTAACCCCAAAGAACATCTGTCATATCTGTGTCGACAGTACTGTCAAGTACTCAAAGATTTACTTAATAAACATGCACCCCTGAGATCTAAATTTGTGTCCCAAAAGCCACATGCTCCATGGATGACTCCTGAAATTCTACAATCTAAAAAGCGCCGGCGCTATCTTGAACGTGTATGGCGCAAATCACGCTCGCCTTTGGACAAATCACGATATTCTAAACAGTGTCATTACTGCAACAGACAAATGGCCAAAGCTAAATCAAATTATACAAACATGGTCTCGAGTAACTCTGATAACCCACGTCAGCTATGGAACTGCATAAATCATATTTTACACAGACGGCCGCCTCCATCTCTACCTAGTCATGTGAAAGTCAAATCTCTGTGTGACCCGTTTTCTAGTCATTTCAAAGATAAAATAAGTTTTATACGTTCTGCTTTTCCATGTAACACTTTAAGTTCTGTAAATGTGGACTCCCCGCAAGTAAATTCTCCACTTGTATTGTTTGTGCCAGCCACAGTTGATGAAGTGAGGAAAATAATAATGTCCTCCCCAAATGCGATCTCGATCCATTACCAACCATACTACTTAAAGCATGTCTTGACTCTTTACTTGGTACAATAACGAATATCATAAATTTATCACTGAGTTCGGGTAAATTCCCAGATGATTTTAAACATGCACATGTAAATCTTGTTCTCAAGAAGACTTCTCTGCCAAAAGATGATTTCAAAAATTATAGGCCTATTTCTAATCTTAGCTTTATTTCTAAGATACTTGAGAAAGTCGTAGCAAGCCGTCTACGGTGTCACATCAAGCTCAACTTGTTTATCCAGTGTGCTTCAATCAGCATACAAACAATTTCTTTCTACGGAGACTGCTCTCCTAAAAGTACACAATGATGTTATATTAAACATTGATCAAGGCAAAGTAACTGCATTTACCTTGCTTGATCTGTCTGCCGCCTTTGGTACCATTGATCACAACACTCTTGTCAAACGTTTACCAATGTGGTATGGCATATCTGGCACAGCTCTGACCTGCTTTTCTTCATATCTAACCAATATACATCAATGTATAAAGATAGATAATTACTTTTCAACCTCACTCCCCACTTCATGTGGCATTCCCCAAGGTTCCGTTCTTGGGCCTTTGCTTTTCACTCTCTACACTACGCCACTCAGCTCTGTAATCCAACGTCATAACTTGGATCATTACCTTTATGCAGATGACACACATATCTACATTTCCTTGGCCACGCCCGATACAAGTCACTCTCTACACCGACTCAACGATTGTCTCCAAGATGTTTCTTCATGGATGCCCGATAGCTACCTACCAGTGAAGATGAAATAAAGAACATCATCAGACTATGCCCCTCAAAGACATGCAGTTTGGATTCCTGTCCCACTGATCTTCTGAAGAAAACACTACGTATCCACATTCCCTATCTCGAGGCAATAGTGAACAACAGCTTTAAGCAAGGACTATTTCCGATCACTTTGAGAACAGCAATTGTAAAACCACTTCTAAAAACCGACACTCTCGACAGAGATCTGCTGAAGAACTACAGACCGGTCTCCAACATAGCATTCATCGGCAAAGTCCTAGAGAAAGTTGCAGTTCGTCGTCTGATTGATCATCTCACTGTCAACGGGCTGCATGAAGAATACCAATCAGCATATAAGATGCTTCGCAGTACAGAGACTGCCCTATTGCGTGTCCAGCTTGATATTGCTGGTGCACTTGACAAGAATCGTGCAATGTTGTTTGTCATGCTGGATTTATCAGCCGCATTTGACACGATTGACCATAAACACTTACTGACACTACTGCATGACGAGTACGGTGTGCGCGAAACGGCATTATCATGGTTCCGGACGTACTTGGGAGACCGCACCCATCGTGTCCAGATTGACTCAATAACATCCGAGTCTATTCCGCTACAGAGTGGTGTGCCCCAGGGCTCGGTCCTTGGGCCAGTTGTCTTCACTCTATACACCACACCAATGCAGCGCATATTCAAAAGATATGAAATAAAGTACCATAAATATGCTGATGACATTCAATTATATGCGTCATACAATCCAGCTATACCAGGCGACCAAGCACAAACAATGAGGCGACTCACAGACTGCATTGGGGAAGTCAGGCGATGGATGGCGCTGCGCATGCTGAAACTAAATGATGAAAAAACTAAGATGACCATCTTAACATCAAAACATCATCTCAAGATGTACGGAGGTTGCTCTATGACCATTGGAGACGATATAATTTCACCAGTAGACTGCATACGGAATTTGGGAATTCTCATGGACCAACATCTAACGATCACACATCACGTGACTGCTGTGTGTGCTGCATGTAACTACCATCTGTACAGACTGTCATCAATACGGCACTATCTTACAGTTGAAGCCGCGAAAAGTGCTGTCAACGCACTCGTCACCTCTCGCTTGGACTATTGTAACGCACTCTTGCACAACTTACCGTTATCCCAGACAGCTCGGTTGCAGCGAGTCCAGAACAATGCAGCCAGACTAGTAACACGCACCAGTAGACATGACCATATAACGCCAGTGTTAAAGGAACTGCATTGGCTGCCGGTTGCGAGTCGAGTTGTGTTCAAGGTGTTGGTGATGACTTACAAATGTAGTCATGGTTTAGCGCCGTCTTATCTGGCAGAACTTGTGCAGCCACGAAAGCGTGATGGACGTCTACGCCAGGACCATGCGCCAACACTGCGCCAAGGCATCACGAAGAAATGCATCGGCGACTCGGCATTTGGCGCAGCAGCACCGCGACTATGGAATGAACTACTGGTGGACCTTCGTGCATCAGGGACACTGGATAGGTTTAGAAAGTCTTTAAAGACTCATCTTTTTATTATACATTTTAATTAATTTGAATTGTTTCGTCGTGACGGACATTATTTAAAAAAAAATTGTATTATTTGTCTTAAAATTAGTGTTTCTATTTTAATGTTCAGTATTATATGTCTTAAAACCAGTGTATAGTTTTTTTAATATATTAATATACATTTATTTTATCACTTGTACAGCGCATCGATCCGCTATGCGGGAATTAGCGCTAAAGAAATACCGTATTATTATATTATTATTATTAAATCTTGTACTTAAATTATTTGGGCGATAATACAGGTCGATTTGATTTTCGCGCTAGCAGGCTTACGTACACAACATACTAAGGCAGGGGCAGTCACCTATAAACTATATACTAACAGGCCTTTTAAACAAGACGTTCTTTTATACCCAGAATCGCCATGGGGGTGAAAACCTCTGACTTTTCTTTGCACGGGCACTAAACTTCTTGTTACTTTGCACAGGCCTGCTGAGCGCGAACAATCATACGACCTGTAATATTGCCATTGATTATCGCCAACCCACTCTTTAATAACCTAGACATTTACATTATTTTTAGTACAATTATACAGTTTTAGAATATTTTATTATTTTCAATTACTTATAATTTTTATGAGACATTATTATTTTATTCTTCACCATTTTGAGGATAGACAATGTCACCAGCATTTTTATTGTGTGTTTTATTTTTATCCTGTGCTGTTGCTTCGAGAAGTTACGATTTTACGCTGTGCAAGCCACTTAGTCCCCAACAGTCGGCTGTCAATTTAACAGTTTCTCAGTACATGAGAACACAAAATTCCTTGTCACATCTTCACAGTTTGCCATGACTTAATCTTTGCTTTAATAGAAAGTTACTGCCAATCCCCCGCTCCAAGCCAACGTTTAAATTGGCAATTATTATATTACTAGCAGGAGATGTAAGTCTTAATCCTGGACCTGCTATTAGGCGCAATATTCGAGTAGCCACCACTAACGTTCGATCTATTCGAGACAAAACAGCCTCGCTTACCGATTTATTAACTTCCAAGACATTAGACATCCTTGCAGTCACTGAGACCTGGCTCAGACCACATGACACAGCTGCATACATTGCTGAAATTTTTCCTTCCAGTTTCACCTTCCATCATCGCCCACGTTCAGTTGGGCGAGGTGGTGGTGTTGGATTTCTCGTTTCAAAACAGTTCAAAGTTAATTTGCATTCAAACCCTGATTACTCCAGCTTTGAGGCCATCTGTGCCGAAATTTCCGATTCATCTTTCTCTGCTTATTTTGTGTGCATTTATCACCCTCCAGGACACCCGGCCCATTTCTTTGAAGAATTCCAGGATCTACTTGAAAATCTGGCAACTATTTATACAGAATTTTATATACTCGGTGATTTTAATCTTCACCTGGACTCACCTACATCAACAACAAGTACATTTAAAGACATTCTGGCATCCTATGACATGAAACAACATGTTACCTTCTCAACACACATACATGGCCATTGGCTCAATCACTTAATCACCTGTTCAGATTGTAACAATATTCAGACACCTACTGCTTCAGAAGGTTTATCAGACCACCACACTGTCATTGCTGATCTCAAAGTTACTAGAATTCCCGTAGAGTCCAAGCACAATGTGTTTTACCGACCGATCCATAAGATTGACATTGCTGCATTAATGACAGACATCCTTAAATCCGACCTCATCAGTAACCCCAAAGAACATCTGTCATATCTGTGTCGACAGTACTGTCAAGTACTCAAAGATTTACTTAATAAACATGCACCCCTGAGATCTAAATTTGTGTCCCAAAAGCCACATGCTCCATGGATGACTCCTGAAATTCTACAATCTAAAAAGCGCCGGCGCTATCTTGAACGTGTATGGCGCAAATCACGCTCGCCTTTGGACAGATCACGATATTCTAAACAGTGTCATTACTGCAACAGACAAATGGCCAAAGCTAAATCAAATTATACAAACATGGTCTCGAGTAACTCTGATAACCCACGTCAGCTATGGAACTGCATAAATCATATTTTACACAGACGGCCGCCTCCATCTCTACCTAGTCATGTGAAAGTCAAATCTCTGTGTGACTCGTTTTCTAGTCATTTCAAAGATAAAATAAGTTTTATACGTTCTGCTTTTCCATGTAACACTTTAAGTTCTGTAAATGTGGACTCCCCGCAAGTAAATTCTCCACTTGTATTGTTTGTGCCAGCCACAGTTGATGAAGTGAGGAAAATAATAATGTCCTCCCCAAATGCGATCTCGATCCTTTACCAACCATACTACTTAAAGCATGTCTTGACTCTTTACTTGGTACAATAACGAATATCATAAATTTATCACTGAGTTCGGGTAAATTCCCAGATGATTTTAAACATGCACATGTAAATCTTGTTCTCAAGAAGACTTCTCTGCCAAAAGATGATTTCAAAAATTATAGGCCTATTTCTAATCTTAGCTTTATTTCTAAGATACTTGAGAAAGTCGTAGCAAGCCGTCTACGGTGTCACATCAAGCTCAACTTGTTTATCCAGTGTGCTTCAATCAGCATACAAACAATTTCATTCTACGGAGACTGCTCTCCTAAAAGTACACAATGATGTTATATTAAACATTGATCAAGGCAAAGTAACTGCATTTACCTTGCTTGATCTGTCTGCCGCCTTTGGTACCATTGATCACAACACTCTTGTCAAACGTTTACCAATGTGGTATGGCATATCTGGCACAGCTCTGACCTGCTTTTCTTCATATCTAACCAATATACATCAATGTATAAAGATAGATAATTACTTTTCAACCTCAATCCCCACTTCATGTGGCATTCCCCAAGGTTCCGTTCTTGGGCCTTTGCTTTTCACTCTCTACACTACGCCACTCAGCTCTGTAATCCAACGTCATAACTTGGATCATTACCTTTATGCAGATGACACACATATCTACATTTCCTTGGCCACGCCCGATACAAGTCACTCTCTACACCGACTCAACGATTGTCTCCAAGATGTTTCTTCATGGATGCCCGATAGCTACCTACCAGTGAAGATGAAATAAAGAACATCATCAGACTATGCCCCTCAAAGACATGCAGTCTGGATTCCTGTCCCACTGATCTTCTGAAGAAAACACTACGTATCCACATTCCCTATCTCGAGGCAATAGTGAACAACAGCTTTAAGCAAGGACTATTTCCGATCACTTTGAGAACAGCAATTGTAAAACCACTTCTAAAAACCGACACTCTCGACAGAGATCTGCTGAAGAACTACAGACCGGTCTCCAACATAGCATTCATCGGCAAAGTCCTAGAGAAAGTTGCAGTTCGTCGTCTGATTGATCATCTCACTGTCAACGGGCTGCATGAAGAATACCAATCAGCATATAAGATGCTTCGCAGTACAGAGACTGCCCTATTGCGTGTCCAGCTTGATATTGCTGGTGCACTTGACAAGAATCGTGCAATGTTGTTTGTCATGCTGGATTTATCAGCCGCATTTGACACGATTGACCATAAACACTTACTGACACTACTGCATGACGAGTACGGTGTGCGCGAAACGGCATTATCATGGTTCCGGACGTACTTGGGAGACCGCACCCATCGTGTCCAGATTGACTCAATAACATCCGAGTCTATTCCGCTACAGAGTGGTGTGCCCCAGGGCTCGGTCCTTGGGCCAGTTGTCTTCACTCTATACACCACACCAATGCAGCGCATATTCAAAAGATATGAAATAAAGTACCATAAATATGCTGATGACATTCAATTATATGCGTCATACAATCCAGCTATACCAGGCGACCAAGCACAAACAATGAGGCGACTCACAGACTGCATTGGGGAAGTCAGGCGATGGATGGCGCTGCGCATGCTGAAACTAAATGATGAAAAAACTAAGATGACCATCTTAACATCAAAACATCATCTCAAGATGTACGGAGGTTGCTCTATGACCATTGGAGACGATATAATTTCACCAGTAGACTGCATACGGAATTTGGGAATTCTCATGGACCAACATCTAACGATCACACATCACGTGACTGCTGTGTGTGCTGCATGTAACTACCATCTGTACAGACTGTCATCAATACGGCACTATCTTACAGTTGAAGCCGCGAAAAGTGCTGTCAACGCACTCGTCACCTCTCGCTTGGACTATTGTAACGCACTCTTGCACAACTTACCGTTATCCCAGACAGCTCGGTTGCAGCGAGTCCAGAACAATGCAGCCAGACTAGTAACACGCACCAGTAGACATGACCATATAACGCCAGTGTTAAAGGAACTGCATTGGCTGCCGGTTGCGAGTCGAGTTGTGTTCAAGGTGTTGGTGATGACTTACAAATGTAGTCATGGTTTAGCGCCGTCTTATCTGGCAGAACTTGTGCAGCCACGAAAGCGTGATGGACGTCTACGCCAGGACCATGCGCCAACACTGCGCCAAGGCATCACGAAGAAATGCATCGGCGACTCGGCATTTGGCGCAGCAGCACCGCGACTATGGAATGAACTACCGGTGGACCTTCGTGCATCAGGGACACTGGATAGGTTTAGAAAGTCTTTAAAGACTCATCTTTTTATTATACATTTTAATTAATTTGAATTGTTTCGTCGTGACGGACATTATTTTAAAAAAAATTGTATTATTTGTCTTAAAATTAGTGTTTCTATTTTAATGTTCAGTATTATATGTCTTAAAACCAGTGTATAGGTTTTTTAATACATTAATATACATTTATTTTATCACTTGTACAGCGCATCGATCCGCTATGCGGGAATTAGCGCTAAAGAAATACCGTATTATTATATTATTATTATTAAATCTTGTACTTAAATTATTTGGGCGATAATACAGGTCGATTTGATTTTCGCGCTAGCAGGCTTACGTACACAACATACTAAGGCAGGGGCAGTCACCTATAAACTATATACTAACAGGCCTTTTAAACAAGACGTTCTTTTATACCCAGAATCGCCATGGGGGTGAAAACCTCTGACTTTTCTTTGCACGGGCACTAAACTTCTTGTTACTTTGCACAGGCCTGCTGAGCGCGAACAATCATACGACCTGTAATATTGCCATTGATTATCGCCAACCCACTCTTTAATAACCTAGACATTTACATTATTTTTAGTACAATTATACAGTTTTAGAATATTTTATTATTTTCAATTACTTATAATTTTTATGAGACATTATTATTTTATTCTTCACCATTTTGAGGATAGACAATGTCACCAGCATTTTTATTGTGTGTTTTATTTTTATCCTGTGCTGTTGCTTCGAGAAGTTACGATTTTACGCTGTGCAAGCCACTTAGTCCCCAACAGTCGGCTGTCAATTTAACAGTTTCTCAGTACATGAGAACACAAAATTCCTTGTCACATCTTCACAGTTTGCCATGACTTAATCTTTGCTTTAATAGAAAGTTACTGCCAATCCCCCGCTCCAAGCCAACGTTTAAATTGGCAATTATTATATTACTAGCAGGAGATGTAAGTCTTAATCCTGGACCTGCTATTAGGCGCAATATTCGAGTAGCCACCACTAACGTTCGATCTATTCGAGACAAAACAGCCTCGCTTACCGATTTATTAACTTCCAAGACATTAGACATCCTTGCAGTCACTGAGACCTGGCTCAGACCACATGACACAGCTGCATACATTGCTGAAATTTTTCCTTCCAGTTTCACCTTCCATCATCGCCCACGTTCAGTTGGGCGAGGTGGTGGTGTTGGATTTCTCGTTTCAAAACAGTTCAAAGTTAATTTGCATTCAAACCCTGATTACTCCAGCTTTGAGGCCATCTGTGCCGAAATTTCCGATTCATCTTTCTCTGCTTATTTTGTGTGCATTTATCACCCTCCAGGACACCCGCCCATTTCTTTGAAGAATTCCAGGATCTACTTGAAAATCTGGCAACTATTTATTCAGAATTTTATATACTCGGTGATTTTAATCTTCACCTGGACTCACCTACATCAACAACAAGTACATTTAATGACATTCTGGCATCCTATGACATGAATCAACATGTTACCTTCTCAACACACATACATGGCCATTGGCTCGATCACTTAATCACCTGTTCAGATTGTAACAATATTCAGACACCTACTGCTTCAGAAGGTTTATCAGACCACCACACTGTCATTGCTGATCTCAAAGTTAATAGAATTCCCGTAGAGTCCAAACACATTTCGTCGTCACCTCAAAACCTATCTTTTCAATATCGCCTATCCTCCCTAGCTTCCTAGCACATCCATCCATTTGTTGACGACTTTCGCCTATCACACGAATACGAGAATGCTCAAACCTTTGGTTTTGGTGCGCCACTGAGCTTGGATTGTCTGAGGATATTGGCGCGTAAGAAGTTATGTATTATTCTTATAATTATATTTAGCTGTTTTTTATATTAGAACCCCCTTGACAACTGCGAATAAAGACCGATTTTTTGTATAAATAATTCAGTCTAGTAAAGAAAGGGGTGATGATATAATATTATATTTGAACGTACAACGACTTATTGATCAAGATCAGAGTTTAACATCTCTTGTCATCGAAGTTGTATCGCCACATACACATTCAAATCACACATCCAGCGTTTCTTGAAGAAAAAAGAAAAGGTCAAAATGCCTCAACCAATGAACCATCTTGTAAAATTGTACGACGTTCTGAGTCGAAATCGTTTAATTTCAAAGAACAATGCAATTTTGGTGGCGATAGATGTTTTATTGCGGCCGATTCTCGAAATCCGGTCCGCTGGCAAACTGCTAAACTGTGCAAAGTATTTCAGCGTGATTCAAACAACTAAACGTTCAAAGAAGTAATTATTGACATATGCATCAAACGTAAAGATGAGTTGTTTTGGCAGGTGGAAATCAGGCGTCTATGTGCGGTTAGTGATCTCTATGCCGCCGATGCCCGTTACCACACCGACTTTAGATGCTCATTTACGTACTCTCGATCTGTACAGGCTGCAGCAGTGACCGCTGCGTCAGTCGCCAGTTGGCGGTCAGTCAGGAGACACTGCATTTGAAGAAGTATTGGATAGCATGAAATCCGATGTGGTACATATATTGACTTCGGTTGAAATGTACAGACTGTATAAGTCATATAAAGTGCAAATATTCATTGTCGCGTATTGGTGCAAGAGGTCTGATTTCTTTCACGATAAACTTTTGGTTCTTTCTGGTGCATGTTTGGCCAATCTGCTAATTGTCCACTGTACTGCTAGCAATTTTCTTTGGATTGAAGACGGTGACGACGATGACTTTTCAGTGGGAAATGTTAAAAAGTCGATACAAAAAGAAGAAAGGATTCTAGCTACTGTAAAACTTAGAACAATACGCGCATCGACAATGACATAGCTGGAGAAGATACCAGCTCAACTCTGAAGGCCTTACTTTCTAAAGTATCCTACAAACTATACACCCTACGCTGGTTGCTTGCCATTTTGGTTGGAAACATAGTCACAAGTGCATTCACAAACCGACCAACAGCCCTGCAAATTGCCCTAAATATCGTGCTGAGAGAGAGAGAGAGAGGGGCGTTTGATTAACATCTTCCATGACTTTGCAATCACGTGTTCATACGACCTATTCTTGAGATACAAGGCATCAGCTACTTTATTTACAGCAACAAACAACGAACTCATTGGATTATCATAATCAGGTGTTGGTCTTGTTAAGATTTTTTCAGATAACTTCAATGCAGACATATATTCACAGAACGGACAACAGTCAAATCATTCACTTGCAATTCTTACAAAACAGAACAGTCAATCGAATGTTGACACAAGCAAACAACCTGAAGTTTGAGTTCTTTAAAACAGTTTTAAATGTACAGAGAACACGCGAGTTTGCTGTCTTAAAAACCAGGAAATCAAGCTAGCAGAATTACAGTCTTAAACCAAAGACAACGGTTGTTTAAAGTCCGTTGATTGTTTTTGTACCATCTGATCCTTCGACTGTCATGATTGCAATGAAAGAGGCTCAGCGACTAATGATACACACTGGACAGACCACCAGTTGTACAAAGTTGCAGGCAACATAATGTGGGTATATTCTGACATGTTCGCCACCTTTCTGCCCAGACTAGGAGGTATGCACATGTTTATGAGTTTTGTAAGATCAGTTGGGTTCCTGACGGGTAACGGTGGACCCGAAGGAGTATTCATGGCTGCGTATTGTGGAGTTGCTAGACACTATCTGGAAAGAACTGTCCTCAATATACGAAAGCTTTGTGTATTGTTGTGGAAGAATTGATACGTTCGCTGATCAACAAAGCAGAGGACAAGACGAGCTCATGTATTTTCTGAAAGACAGAGCTGCAAGCAGCAAAACCTCAAAGTTGCGGATAGAGAACATTCTCAAGCCTTTGCTCATTGTGATAATGTTCATACGTGCAGAGCGCGAAGCAGTCTGGCCTCTTTATTTCTACGCCATCAAGGAGATCAGGACCAGGATGCAATGCTGGTGTAAAGCTTACGCCGTTAATTATGAAACGGTAGGCTCTGATCTTCAAACCAGCCTCCTTAACATTGACGTTTCCAGAATGAGAGAGTCGCATACAATAAAAGCAAGCAACGATCCACAAAGAAGAGATACCGGGCCGCATTAAATCTGACACAGCGGACAGGGAGATCGTTAGACAAATGCTGGAGATCTGCATTGATCCGTTGAACAATGAGGGTCAGCCTCAGGGCATTGTTAACATAGTGTCAGGGAGAACAGCTGCATAATATGTGAATGTGTCACTGATCGGCAAAGACTCCGTAACTAGATGGCTCAGGTCTAGTAGAGTGCAATTTTAGTTACGTCAACGCTTGTGAATGCTGGCGGCAACCGTGTTCAACGCAACAAATGAAAAATTTAAATGTAATGATTTTTTTACATTTTAGGACACATTTTCTAGCTCCTCGAAAAAATATGACAACGGTCACCTACTGTCACCAACACTTCACATCATATATATATATATAGAGAGAGAGAGAGAGAGAGAGAGAGAGAGAGAGAGAGAGAGAGAGAGAGAGAGAGAGAGAGAGAGAGAGAGAGAGAGAGAGAGTGTGTTGAGAGCATTTAAATTTACTGTCTTTTAGTGATCAAAATGTACAAGATATTCATTCGTCTTTGCGTGTAATCGTTAGTTCCCACATAAACTCCGGTAGGTGGCGCCACTTTATGGTTAACATAAAATAAAGTATAATTTATGAAATACGCGATATTTAATTATTAAATAACATTACATTAAATTCAGTGTTGAGAGCAAGTGGGGGTTTATTATAACTATTGGTTTGTGTAAATAGTGGTGAATTTTAGTATTGTTTATCAGAGGCAATTCATCCTAACTATGATACAATTATAATAATTTGTTTTGTGTTTTATAAAAAAATTATTTTGCACACAAAGTATTGTTTTCTTTCTTGAAAATAATATGCGAGCATTATTATAAACAGTGACAGGTGAATAAAAAAAATATAATTAGCATGTGTGCATGTCCTGCAATTACTGAATGGTTCAACAATTCTAACAATTTTTAACATAAATCATGTCAGCAGTATAACATACTGTATAAAGGGCTTGATCAATATTTTATGGAACTTCATTCTGAACCATTCTGGTTTTTTTAATGTTTTGAAAATTACATTACAGATTTGAACGACCAATGGGAAAAAATTACGGAATTAATCATACAGGCTGTAGAAGAAACTATTACTAGGTAGTGCAGAAAAGCAAAGAAAAAATGGATGAATGATGCTATGTTAACTTTGATTGACGAAAGGGGAAAATTAAGCAAAATCGTGATGCTTATGTAACAATGAAAAAAGATGTAACGGCCAAATCTTATCTTGTGAAAAAGGTGTGGTTTAACGAACAATGAAAATAAATTGAACAGAATCATAAGCACAACAAACAATCCATGCATGATAGAATAAGAATAATTCACAGTAAAAGATCATGCGCAGCTACACTTTGCATGAAATCTAAAGAAGGCAACTTAATAATGAAAAAGTCAAACTACTCGAGAGATAGTCACAATATATTGGTGAAATTTATACTGACGAAAGGGGTGAAAAACCCTAAATTAAGAAGAACTTTGATCGTCCTAAAATATTGAAGGATGGACCCGATAATATTACCATTGAAATGATTGAGTGTTAAATAAATTGTGTAATGATATAGTAACAGACGTCTTGAAAAAATTGATGTCAGCGGAAGAATACCAACTGATTTATCAAGATCCATTTCTGTAGCAACACCAAAGAAACCAGGCGCGATTGAATGTGAACTACACCATTAAATTAGTTTGTGAAGTCATTTCACCAAGATGTTGCTTAAAATTATTATGGCCAGGACGAGAAACAAAACTATCCTGGAAACTGCTGAAGAACAGTGTGAATTTGTAGAAGATAAAGGTGCAAGTAATGCAATATACATTCTACGAACACTGTTTGAGAGAGCATTGGAAGTTCAGAAAGATATGTAGGTATGTTTTATTGATCACACAAACACATTTGACAGAGTTCGTCATAAAGAAATAATATAAATACAGGAGAGTTTGAACAATGATGGGAAAGTTCAGATAGTTGTGAGAAATCATGGGAATAAACAGCAGCAATACGAACAGCAAATGACGTCAATAAATTCATTTCAATAAAACATCGTGTAACACAATGGTGTGTCACATCACCCGATATATTTTTATATAGTGAGATCATCTGAGTCATTACAAGATATGTCAGGTATTAAAGTAGGGGGATATAAACATGAATCATTTACGATATGCAGACGACACGGTACTGCATGCTGTGAATGAAATATATCTACAAGAAATGTATGCCTATGAAAAAAAGAAAACAGAAATCATGGTCATCTCAAAGAAAATATACACTCTAACATGCAACATTTTAGCATATGGCACTGTTTTGAAGCTAGACCGAACGTTTGACTATCTGGGATCACAGATAACATCCGAAGGTCGATGCAATGAGATCAAGAGACGAATTGCTGTCGATTAAATTTAGAAACAAATTGTAAACGAGAATGAAACAGACTCACGCAAATACAGATCATTAACATAAATTTAAAACTGACTTACATACTTATAATAAAATTCTTAAAAGTAATATTAGATTAGCTAAGCAAATGCATTATTAATCCAGTTTTGAAAAGCATAAGCATGATGTTAAAAAGACGTGGTGTTTAATTAAAGAAATTAGTCAGAAAAGTCAAAAGAAAGAACAATTTCCAGATTTGTTCAAAGTCGATGGGGAAATTATTAGCGACAAATGCATTATTGCAAACAGATTTAAAACGTTTTTTAGTAATGCTGGTCATTCTCTAGCCTCTAAAACAACTACTAGTGGAGGTAAATCGTACAAAGATTACCTGAATAACCCGATATTTCACACCTTCAGCTTTAACCCGATTAACATTGGAACTACTGTTAATATATTTGATCGTTTACCTCCAAAATCAAGTTGTGGAAACGACGGTATTTAAAAACCATTACTAACATTAATAAACAAATTATATCAGCAATGCAGTCACTCTAATTATTATTCAATCAATAATAACTGGAACATTTCCAGACAAATTAAAAATTGCAAAAGTCATACCCCTTTTTAAAAAGGTCTTGTTTCTTACTTTAACAATTATCTTCCTATTTCAATCCTGCCAGTGATTTCAAAAATTGTTGAAAGGGTTATGTTTGATCAAATCCACGATTACTTCCATTCTAAAGCGTCATACTACAGTAGCCAATATGGGTTTAGTAAGAAACAATCTACTGAGCTTGCTACACTTGAAATCATAGACAGAATTATACAAGAACTTGATAAATCGGTTACTCCAATACATATGTACCTTGATTTATCAAAAGCATTTGACACAATTGATCACAATATGTTGGTACAGAAGTTAAATTACTATGGATTAAATGACAAGGCTCTGGACCTTTGTACGAGTTATTTACAAAATCGTAAGCAATATGTAGATATTTAAAATGTTAAGTCTAAGGAAATAGTCATCAACATTGGTGTCTCTCAAGGTTCAATTTTAGGGCCACTCTTATTTATCATATATATAAATGACATAGCATTTTCTAGTGACTTTTCAAATTCATAACGTATGCTGACGACACCACCCGTACTAGTACACTAAACACATTTAATGATTCAGAAAGCCAAATGCCAAGTGACTCTATTAACAAAGAACTAACAAAGATTAGCAATTGGTTGAAAGCCAACAAACTGTCACTAAATGCCAAAAAGACTAAATTCATGATTTTTCGTATGCCTCAAAAGAAAGTAGAATACCCTGTATTACAAATAGATGGGGCATACATTGAATGTGTAAATGATTTCAATTTTTTAGGTATCACAATAAATAAACATTTAAACTGGCAGAGTCATACAAACAAAATAGCAAATAAAATATATAAAACAATAGGCATACTAAATAAACTTAAACACTTTTCTCCACCTAATACATTATATATTATGTACAATGCTCTTATTCTCCCTCATATTAATTATGGCTTACTTTTATGGGGTCATCAGGCACATCGAATTTACAAATTACAGAAAAAAGCAATACGAATAAAAAGACTTCAGTTGCTAAACTTGGATGACTTATAAAATCCAACAATTAAAATGTTATTATCAATTAATTAACAATCTTTTACCCTACTACTTCAATGTTTTCCCAAGCACACACATTTATTATATTCATCAGCATTGCACACGTGAAAGAAATAATCTGTATATGTCCAGATTCAAACATGAATTTGCGAAAGAATGCATTAGACACAACATAGTAGAGACAGTTAACAATACACCAAGTATTATCATTAATAAAATTTACACCCACAGTCTATATGGTTTTTCAACATACACAAAAAACGTTTTTATTTTAAATTATAAATCCACTTATCGTATTCATAATTGCTTTATTTGTAATTCGTAATACATATTAGAATGTATACCGAAGTACCCATATGTACGTCAATGTGTACACGATTACATATAATCAGTCATTGTATTATGTAAGCCTGTTGACACATTGAGTAATTATCAACTATGAAAACAAGTCATATGATTTTCTGATTTGTCATGTAAATTTTAGTGTTGTTTATATTTATGGGGTGGCTCCTGTGCTAGCGATATTTTATATCTTAATGGGAGTCTCCCGATCTTATCTATTACTTGCGTTATTCGTTGTATATGTATCGTATTTATAGGTCAAATAAATTGATTCTGAGTTCTGAGTTCTGAGTATGTCATTATTACAGTTGTATGTACACATGCCATCATTACCGAGGACAAATGTTATTTTAGTTGGTAGATGTAACACATTTTTATCATAGTACATCTAGCGTCAGGGATACTTTAAGGTCTTTCACCGGTGCAATTTGCCCTTGTGAAAACCCTACATGCCCGTGTGAAATCGAAAAGTAAATCAATTATGATCATTCGATATTACAACAGGAACAACATTGTCAACACCGTGACACATCATAATCTATCTCACAACATATTTGTTTTACTTTTGGAATGATAAATACTTAAGTTTCGCACATACCACTTCGTCTCTTCGGGAATGCACTGACACAATCAAACTGCTAGCTGATGGCAAGGAAGTCGGCGACTCGCTGCGTGCAGCGTGGCCTAGCTACACTCCAGCGCTGGGAGAGTTCACTGAAGAAGATACAAATCAGGTGAAGAAACTGGCTGCTACCTACTGCTCCAATTTGTTTAACAACCTTGCTGATCGATTCCTGGAGAGAAACTTCACGGCAATTCATCGCTATGTAACAGATTCGGTAGTCGGCTGACCAACGCCGAGCCAACTGTCTACGTATATTACCAGGATCCCAAGCAGCGCTCGATCGGCGTCGAATTCGAACAGAGCAAGACAATAGCCGATGACGTCGGCATCCTGCTGGTTCGTGATCCAGTCTACCAGGTCAAATATGCCGACCTGGTGCAGCTCCCAGCCATCCCACTCACCCTGCCCTTGTCAACCGCATAGCCCGAACGCGGCTTCTCAGCGCTATTGCGAAGAATGAATAAGTTGCATAGCCGTCTCATCTAGAATGCTCGGAGCACTGAACGTGTCGATCAATGGCCCCCCAGTGTCTACTGGAATTACAGGCGCTCACCATTGCGGAGAAATGGGCAGTTCAAAGGAAACGGTGTGAAGTCGCAAAGAGCTTTGAAACGACACGCCCAGCACCGGTTTTAGGGGCAAGCGAAGGTGAAGGCGTCTGAACCTAGAGACTACGAGGGGTTTTTACTTTACGATTGTATGTAGCACTGGCTGTCGGCCCTGTAGCATCGCCTGCCGTCATGCCGTGAGATGTAATGTAACAATTTGAACATCAACGAAACAACAATGATGAGTAAATCAATCCGTGTCAACTTGGATTGAAATGTAACTGTCATTGTCTGCGGTAATGCGACTAATAAACTACAAAACACATGTTTACCCGTGAGGAATGGTACACTGTGAGTTAAACCTAAAAAAAACCTGCCTAAAGTGAATGTTGTTCATGAATGCGGGCAATTCGGTTTCGCGGTTGCTCACGTGTAATGTGTTCGAACGATTCGTCTTCTGCGGGCACACTGCACTAATAAAGACTACTTTCTAGGGGACATGTTCACTAAGAAAACATATTCAAAACGATCCCTTGTTGAATTTAGGGAGCTTTTCAAAAATGTTACAGCTGGTCGCCGTATCACCGAGAACACTACTTCCGTGATTCACCGGCGAAAGTGTCGTGTTGATCTAGGGAACCTCCCGCAAGCCACCAGCAATACCTTGATGATGCGGAATCGCTGTACTACAACAACCTGCAATAATCTCAGGTGACCTTGTGACACTGCCACCTGCCTGTGGCTATATGCTACCTGAAAGGTGCCAATTGACATTACAATTGCCTTATTAGACGTTACACTTGGTGCTGAAGTTTAGTTTATTTCAAAAATGGGATATTCATGACATCTTGTAATTTTTGGAAGGTTCTATTATTGAAATTTGTATCTGTTTTATAAAACAGATTGAAATCGTTGATCAGTGGTTTTTTCATGTAATTTTGTAATCATTGCTGTGGTAGAATAGCACAATGATTTAACGTTAGTTTGTACTCTGTGTTGCTAGAAAGTATAATTGCAGTCTATTGGCATGTTGACGTAGACCTACACGATGATGCATTGATAGGTACAACACGGAGGATCCATGTCTTTGATATACATGAATAAATACTAATACAGTTAGAATAAACATTTGAAAATGTGTGTTTGTCTGTGTTGTATTTATGTATTGCAATTATGCACTAAAATCGTTAGAAAAATAATTACTTTCATAGATTCGTCTTTCAGTGCGTCGTTGCTAAACACAACGGCGTTCTGTGCAACATTTAGTCGGTGGGGTACTCACTATATTCCATAGGTGGCGCCACCTTTTGTAGTAGTAATCTTAGCTAATATCAGATGGCAGTAGGGGCTGCGACATGTCGCTACAAAATCACCCTTGCTGTGTCCGTGCATACCGTTGCGACACGACCTTACAACTTGTCGCCGATCACGCACATTCCCGACAGGTGTCCGTGTGCTATGTCGGCAATGTTGTTTGGTCTTTAAAAGAGGAGGAAAAGTCTTCAGCGTCACATCTTTGCCTGAGTTTGACATAAAGTATTGTTAACATCATTACTTTATGTGTGTACCTTATCAACGTATTAACGTATTAGCAATGCTATAATACACTATTTCAATTTGGTAATGTAAACTGTAGCTTACACCAAAACGTTTGTTGATGTGAATACCACTGGAGCACACTATATAGTCCTGCCGCCAAACAGTGATTTTGGGTTGAAACTTAATGCAAGATGGCTGCCAAAATTAATACCGTTATAACAAAATAATTATAATTTATAATAAATTCAATGCAATGCAAAGTACATAAATCCTGTTTGTGTGAATAAATATTGATATGTTAAGACCCGAATGACTACAGGTAGGCCCACTTAAGGAAAAGTGACGTTGAGTTAGTGTTTTGTTATACGCTAGCAAAAAATGGAAAAAAACATATTGCCAATAGACATAATACATTTATTTGAAGCAGATTTATATTCAGTGTCATGATCTAATTATTTTGCCTTTGAAAGCAGTGGTGAATCTACTATTGTTCCTCCACCAGTTTCAACACTTAATATATAATATTTAAAAGAGATACATGTTTCGCGAGACACTGTATGATCTACACGTTTGACTCGCTGTGTCGGTAAATATGAGCGATATCAAGTAATGTACTTTTTTCGCACTCCGGTGGTGTGTTCAATATACATTGACTATCTTAACATGTATTATTATATTGTGGGAAAAGTGTTGTTGATATGGTGCTTCCACAAAGTCGAATAAGAAAGTGTGTTTACAGAACATATTGGGCGGGAAGGTTTGACCGAAAACCTGCAATATTCTTCCATTCGTTCCGTAATTTTTGACACAACATTGTGTGCGTTTGTGGCTTATATTTTAGCGATTGTAATATATATTATTTACTTAATGTGCCCTCTATATTAGTATTAAGTATGTTATAAAAAATGGTGTCTCTATTATTGAGGCAATTTTACCCAAATAATTGCAGAACTTGTCAGGTGATTGGTAAGGTGGATATATATTTAGAAGAAACAATTTACCATCCTTAATATCAATGTAAATTTCCAGTAACCTGACATCTTGAACGTGAAATGTTTTGCATGGACGATACATAGTTTTCCTCCAGAGCACACCTACACCAACTTGAAGGTGGAGCTGATCATTCATAGCGCTAACATCATAAGCTTCAAATTCTTTATAAATTGTCCCCAGTAAAGTAATATATTCACTGGAGAGGGAAAGCTCTTGTAAAAAATTATATCATGTTGTTCGCAAAGAAGTATATCATATACATATATTTTAAAACCACGACTATTGAAAATTACAATATTCAAAGTGTTATTTATCGTTTTGTTGAATGTTAATTAAAACAAAGCAATCAGGATGTACATATTGGATCTTCATACAACCACTTACTCGAAGTACCTACGAACCAGTACACCGGAGAGCCACAACTTGGGTCTAGTAGCAAGTGTTGGTGACGTGACGAGAGTCCGACACAGAATGGTCAATTAGCAATGATCAACGGTCGGTCAAAAATGCTGGTCGTCTTAGAACGCTCTTATTCAACTTTCGACTGGTAAAAAGTATATTGACAGATAGCTGCAGTGTATCTCACTTCGCTCAATCTACAACTCACTTGTGTGACGTAGCATGCCTATCGCGTGTAACTAGGAAAGGGCATATCCAGTATGCATGGCAAGGTACATCTAGCACGTCTCATCTAATATATAAATCTCAGATCCAGTGTTACTCTGTCCCTCAGTCCGTCTGTCTGCTGTTACCTATGCTTGGCCGTATTTCTTTGCTGATCCGAACGATACTTTACACCCTTAGACACTATTTTACCCTTCATTGAATTACCCTATCGAAGATTTATTTCGCAACGTTATATGTATTTACGCGACATAATGATAATTCCATAACCAGGATATTCACTGTTCTAAGGTACATATCAATGTACGTAATATAAGTGCTCGCACATTCGGTGTGTATGTGTGTGTGTGTGTGTGTGTGTGTGTGTGTGTGTGTGTGTGTGTGTGTGTGTGTGTGTGTGTGTGTGTGTGTTTGTGTGTGTGTGTGTGTGTGTGTGTGTTTGTGTGTGTGTGTGTGTGTGTGTGTGTGTGTGTGTGTGTGTGTGTGTGTGTGTGTGTGTGTGTGTGTGTGTGTGTGTGTGTGTGTGTGTGTGTGTGTGTGTGTGTGTGTGTGTGTGTGCGTATATATATATATATGTGTGTGTGTGTGTGTGTAAGTTTATTTGTGTATGAGTGTGTCTGCGTGTGTATGTGGGTGGATATGCGTGTACCTGTGCGTGTGTGTGTGTGCGCGCTTGTGTGCGTGTTCGTCTGTGTGTTGTGTATGTGTGTGTTCGTGTGTGTGTTTGTGTTTGTGTGGGCGTGGGCGTGTGTATGTGTTTGTGTGTGTGTTTGTGTGTGTCTATGTGTGTGTCTATGTGTGTGTGTGTATATATGTGTGTGTGTGTGTGTGTGTTTGTGTGTGTGTGTGTGTGTGTGTGTGTGTGTGTGTGTGTGTGTGTGTGTGTGTGTGTGTGTGTGTGTGTGTGTGTGTGTGTGTGTGTGTGTGTGTGTGTGTGTGTGAGGGTGTGAGGGTGTTCGAATGTGTTTCAGTAATGCCAAATTCGGATCCAATTATATATTTGTGTTGTATGATTCAACAAATGCGCACGGATAGTCATCGGATGTTACTTAAACATGTTCTTCCTAGTTGGACTTTGTCCACGTGCATATGCACAATATATACGCTATGGTTGGACTTGCTAAGTGTTCACATAGGATTAGTGACCCTTGACATGTGGTAATTAATGCGGTAAAAGCAAAATAAAAACAAACTGTTTAAAGCAATAACTAAAGAAACCACTGTATTATATCTAGAATTCAGCACGATTGGCATTGTTCATAATATCATTTCAACAACAAAAAATTGCTACGAAGTTACATCCGGGTGTGTTATGTACTTCCTTTCGTGTCAGATAAAAGACGTGACACCTTGTCACCAATTCTTGCGCAATCAGTCACATTCTCCGTGAACCGTCTTTTGCAGCTTTCAACTGGCAGATCACGAGATCTTCTGCTTTTGGTGCTGGCGATCGTCTGTTTCCAGATTCCGGAGACGAACGCCACGTTTCTGGTCGAATACTACAATTGTATCAGGGAATGTCAGAAGGATATGATATCGTGCATACAACAGTGCGATGAGAATAATACGTGTGAAGCATCTCGAGCGTTCTGTACTAATCTATGCTGGCGGATAAGTTCCACCTGCGAAATAAACTGTTTTGAAAAGTGGAACTAACAATAGCTGAAGCTATGTGCTGGACAAGTGTCTCATCTTCTAGTTTAACAAACACTTCAAATGTCGGGACAGTCAAGTGTTTGTGATAAATTATGCTTCCTGGTGAAGATGGATTCTTGGTTGCTTGGTTTATCTGTTTTATAAAACAGATTGAAATCGTTGATCAGTGTTTTTTTCCTGTAATTTTGTAATCATTGCTGTGGTAGAATAGCACAATGATTTAACGTTAGTTTGTACTCTGTGTTGCTAGAAAGTGTAATTGCAGTCTATTGGCATGTTGACGTAAACCTACACGATGATGCATTGATAGGTACAACACGGAAGATCTATGTCTTTGATATACATGAATAAATACTAGTACAGTTAGAATAAACATTTGAAAATGTGTGTTTGTCTGTGTTGTATTTATGTACTATTTCAATTTGGTAATGTAAACTGTAGCTTACAACAAAA
Source organism: Escarpia spicata (assembly GCA_963995525.1). Taxonomy (NCBI): domain Eukaryota; kingdom Metazoa; phylum Annelida; class Polychaeta; order Sabellida; family Siboglinidae; genus Escarpia; species Escarpia spicata. Next base: position 19,199,089 of record OZ023213.1, read on the forward strand.
CGTTTGTTGATGTGAATACCACTGGAGCACACTATATAGTCCTGCCGCCAAACAGTGATTTTGGGTTGAAACTTAATGCAAGATGGCTGCTAAAATTAATACCGTTATAACAAAATAATTATAATTTATAATAAATTCAATGCAAAGCAAAGTAAATAAATCCTGTTTGTGTGAATAAATAATGATATGTTAAGACCCGAATGACTGCAGGTAGGGCCACTTAAAGAAAAGTGACGTAGAGTTAGTGTTTTGTTATACGCTGGCAAAAAAAGGAAAAAAACATATTGCCAATAGACATAATACATTTATTTGAAGCAGATTTATATTCAGTGTCAGGATCTAATTTTGCCTTTTGAAAGCAGTGGTGAATCTACTATTGTTCCTCCACCAGTTTCGACACTTAATATCTAATATTTAAAAGAGATACATGTTTCGCGAGACACTGTATGATCTACACGTTTGACTAGCTGTGTCGGTAAATATGAGCGATATCAAGTAATGTACTTTTTTCGCACTCTGGTGGTGTGTTCAATATCCATTGGCTATCTTATCATGTATTATTATATTGTTTAAAAAGTGTTGTTGATATGGTGCTTCCACAAACTCGAATAAGAAAGTGTGCTTACAGAACATTATTAGGCGGGAAGGTTTGACCGAAAACCTGCAATGTTCTTCCATTCGTTCCGTAATTTTTGACACAACATTGTGTGCTTTTGTGGCTTATATTTTAGCGATTGTAATATATATTATTGACTTAATGTGCCCTCTATATTAGTATTAAGTATGTTATAAAAAATGGTGTCTCTATTATTGAGGCAATTTTACCCAAATAATTGCAGAACTCCTCGTAGTTGTCAGGTGATTGGTAAGGTGGATATATATTTAGAAGAAACAATTTACCATCCTTAATATCAATGTCAATTTCCAGTAACCTGACATCTTGAACGTGAAATGTTTTGCATGGACGATACATAGTTTTCCTCCACAGCACACCTACACCAACTTGAAGGTGGAGCTGATCATTCATAGCGCTAACATCATAAGCTTCAAATTCTTTATAAATTTTCCCCAGTAAAATAATATATTCACTGGAGAGGGAAAGCTCTTGTAAAAAAATTGTGTCATGTTGTTCGCAAAGAAGTATATCATATAAATATATTTTAAAACAACGACTATTGAAAATTACAATATTCAACGTGTTATTGATCGTTTTGTTGAATGTTAATTAAAACAAAGCAATCAGGATGTACATATTGGATCTTCATACAACCACTTATTCGAAGTACCTACGAACCAGTACACCGGAGAGCCACAACTTGGGACTAGTAGCAAGTGTTGGTGACGTGATGAGAGTCCGACACAGAATGATCAATTAGCAATGATCAACGGTCGGTCAACAATGCTGGTCGTCTTTGAACGCTCTTATTCAACTTTCGACTCGTAAAAAGGATATTGACAGATAGCTGCAGTGTATCTCACTTCGCTCAATCTACAACTCATTTGTGTGACGTAGCATGCCTATCGCGTGTAACTAGGAAAGGGCATATCCAGTATGCATGGCAAGGTACGTCTAGCACATCTCATCTAATATATAAATATGAGATCCAGTGTTACTCTGTCCCTCAGTCCGTCTGTCTGCTGTTACCTATGCTTGGCCGTATTTCTTTGCTGATCCGAACGATACTTTACACCCTTAGACACTATTTTACCCTTCATTGAATTACCCTATCGAAGATTTATTTCGCAACGTTATATGTATTTACGCGACATAATGATAATTCCATAACCAGGATATTCACTGTTCTAAGGTACATATCAATGTACGTAATATAAGTGCTCGCACATTCGGTGTGTATGTGTGTGTGTGTGTTTGAAAGAATGTGTAGCTGAGATCAGGACGTGGATGATGACAAACTTTTTAAAGTTGAATGACTCAAAGACAGAAGTCATCGTGTTCGGCTCTGCGCAACAACTAAGAAAAATTGAGCTGCGCACACTATGCATTGGAGACTGTTTGGTCACTGTAACTCAGAATGTACGGAATATTGGTGTACAGTTCGATGCCGAGATGAAGATGGAGACGCACGTGACCGCTGTCTGTAAATCTGCAATTTTCCATCTCCGAAATATTGCAAGAATAAGACGTTATCTAACACCTGCAGCGACAGAACAAGTCATACATGCGTTTGTTACCAGCAGACTTGACGTTGGCAATGCATTACTCCACCGACTGCCTGTGAAACAACTAGAACGGTTGCAGAGAGTAAAGAACTGGGCGGCTCGCCTTGTCGACGGCGCCAGGAAGTTCTGTCATGTCACACCTCTATTGATCAAGCTGCACTGGCTGCCGATACCAGTTAGAGTAGAGTATAAGATACTTCTACTCACGCACCGAGCACTGACTGGCTGTGCACCACAGTATATCACCAAATGTTTGAACAGACGTCAGCCAACTCGATTGTTGCGCTCCAGTGAACACAATCATTTATGTGTACCACGTGCAACGCGTCGCTGGGGTGATAGATGCTTTTGCGTGGCAGCCCCAACACTGTGGAACTTGCTGCCGCAAAAGTTGACTGCAACAACAATGACAAACACTGATTTTAAATCAAACCTTAAGACTTACCTGTTTTCCCGAACATTCTGTACTGCGCCGTGAGCAACGATTGTTGGAACGGCGCAATATAAATGTCACGATTGTGTGTATGTATATATGTGTGTGTGTGTGTGTGTGTGTGTGTGTGTGTGTGTGTGTGTGTGTGTGTGTGTGTGTGTGTGTGTGTGTGTGTGTGTGTGTGTGTGTGTGTGTGTGTGTAAGTTTATTTGTGTATGAGTGTGTCTGCGTATTATGTGGGTGGATATGCGTGTACCTATGCGTGTGTGTGTGTGTGTGTGTGTGTGTGTGTGTGTGTGTGTGTGTGTGTGTGTGTGTGTGTGTGTGTGTGTGTGCGCGCGTGTGTGCGTGTTCGTCTGTATGTTGTGTATGTGTGTGTTTGTGTGTGGGGGGGGTATGGGTGTGTGTGGGGTGTGTTCGTGTGTGTGTTTGTGTTTTTGTGGGCGTGTGCGTGTGTATGTGTTTGTGTATGTGTTTGTGTGTGTATGTGTGTGTGTGTGTGTGTGTGTGTCTGTATGTGTGTGTGTGTGGTGTGTGTGTGTGTGTGTGTGTGTGTGTGTGTGTGTGTGTGTGTGTGTGTGTGTGTGTGTGTGTGTGTGTGTGTGTGCGCGCGTGTGTGCGTGTTCGTCTGTATGTTGTGTATGTGTGTGTTTGTGTGTGTGGGGGGTATGGGTGTGTGTGGGGTGTGTTCGTGTGTGTGTTTGTGTTTTTGTGGGCGTGTGCGTGTGTATGTGTGTGTGTGTTTGTGTGTGTGTATGTGTGTGTGTGTGTGTGTCTGTGTGTGTGTGTGTGTGTGTGGTGTGTGTGTGTGTGTGTGTGTGTGTGTGTGTGTGTGTGTGTGTGTGTGTGTGTGTGTGTGTGTGTGTGTGTGTGTGTGTGTGTGTGTGTGTGTGTGTGTGTGTGTGTGTGTGTGTGTGTGTGTGTGTGTGTGTGTGTGTGTGTGTGTGTGTGTGTGTGTGTGTGTGTGTGTGTGTGTGTGTGTGTGAGGGTGTGAGGGTGTTCGAATTTGTTTCAGTAATGCCAAATTCGGATCCAATTATATATTTGTGTTGTATGGTTCAACAAATGCGCACGGATAGTCATCGGATGTTACTTAAACATGTTCTTCCTAGTTGGACTTTGTCCACGTGCATATGCACAATATATACGCTATGGTTGGACTTGCTAAGTGTTCACATAGGATTAGTGACCCTTGACATGTGGTAATTAATGCGGTAAAGCAAAATAAAAACAAAATTAAAAAACAAACTGTTTAAAGCAATAACTAAAGAAACCACTGTATTATATCTAGAATTCAGCACGATTGGCATTGTTCATAATATCATTTCAACAACAAAAAATGGCTACGAAGTTACATCCGGGTGTGTTATGTACTTCCTTTCGTGTCAGATAAAAGACGTGACACCTTGTCACCAATTCTTGCGCAATCAGTCACATTCTCCGTGAACCGTCTTTTGCAGCTTTCAACTGGCAGATCACGAGATCTTCTGCTTTTGGTGCTGGCGATCGTCTGTTTCCAGATTCCGGAGACGAACGCCACGTTTCTGGTCGAATACTACAATTGTATCAGGGAATGTCAGAAGGATATGATATCGTGCATACAACAGTGCGATGAGAATAATACGTGTGAAGCATCTCGAGCGTTCTGTACTAATCTATGCTGGCGGATAAGTTCCACCTGCGAAATAAAATGTTTTGAAAAGTGGAACTAACAATAGCTGAAGCTATGTGCTGGACAAGTGTCTCATCTTCTAGTTTAACAAACACTTCAAACGTCGGGACAGTCAAGTGTTTGTGATAAATTATGCTTCCTGATGAAGATGGATTCTTGGTCGCGATGCACGACACCGTATTACATCGAGTAAGCTGCTTATCATAATCACCATATTGGAGGCTTAGAAAAATAGCGCTTACCCTGACCTTACAGAGGATTATGATATGTATGTCAAATAAACATGTATATTTAGCATACATCACTGCTGTGTTTAAATACACCATATTATATACGCACATTTTCCGTAACTCATTAACTTGATTATTTAGGCTAAACAATTATAAAATATTTACATCATTTTTATGCTCTGTAAATAACTACATTTTTGTAAAATTAGAATATGGTTACCATACATTTGATTGAAAACAAATTGGAGTTCCGAAAAGTAATTGGTTATGAATTATATATAAACAACCACACTGTTATGTTTTGGCAGACATTGACACCCATTACAGAATTTCACACGAAAATCTCGCTCGCTCTCTCCCGCTCTCTCCGGCTTTCTCTCTCTCTCCCTCTTGCTTTCTCTTTCTGTATCTTTCGCTCTCTCTCTCCCACTCTCTCTGCCCCTACTAAACACACACACACACACACACATATATATATATCAGGGTTTATCATAATACTTATAAAACCGAATTCGTCGGTGCAATGACGTGACGGGGGATAGAGGATATAATAATGTCATATATATATATATATATAGATATATATATGTATATATATATATATTCTCTATGTCTCGTCACGCAGAGAGAGAGAGAGAGAGAGAGCAAGAGCGATAGAGAGAGAGGGGGAGAGAGAGAGC
>OZ023213.1:19204484-19224484 GCA_963995525.1 Escarpia spicata
GTCATGACGAGAGATAGAGAATATATACATATATATGTACACACATATATATATATATTCTCTATCTCTCGTCAGAGAATATATGTCTATACACGTCACTATCAGTATATTGATTAAACCGAATGCCTCGCTATATATATATATCAGATTTTAATATAATATATATATATATATACAGATATACACATGTCCACCGTTATGGTTGCCTTCAGCCGTGGGGAAAGATCATAATTCATATTTCCATAATATTGAAAAATAAAGTAAATGAAATACGCGATATTTAAGTTATATTTAATTAAATAAGATTACCTTAAATTCAGTGTTGACAGCAAGCGGGGGTTTTATTACAACTATTGGTTTGTGTAAATACAGGTGCATTTTAATATTGTTTATCAGAGGCAATTCATCATAGCTGTGATACAATACATACAATAATAATAATAATACGGCATTTCTTTAGCGCTAATTCCTGCATAGCGGATCGATGTGCTGTACAAGCGATAAAATAAATGTATATTAATGTATTAAAAACTAAACACTGATTTTAAGACATATAATATTATTATTAATATAACATTAATGTTATCACAAATAATACTAAAATTAAAAAAGTCAAGAGTGCGTTGCAATATTCCAAGCGAGAGGTGACGAGTGCGTTGACCGCACTTTTCGCGGCTTCAGCTGTAAGATAGTGCCGTATTGATGACAGTCTGTACAGATGGTAGTTACATGCAGCACACACAGCAGTCACGTGATGTGTCATCGTTAGATGTTGGTCCATGAGAATTCCCAAATTCCGTATGCAGTCTACTGATGACATTATGAAATCTCCAATGGTCACAGAGCAACCTCCATACGTCTTGAGAAGATGTTTTGATGTAAAGATGGTCATCTTATTTTTTTCATCATTTAGTTTTAGCATGCGCAGCGCCATCCATCGCCTGACCTCCCCAATGCAGTATGTGAGTCGATTAATTGTTTCCGCTTGGTCGCATGGTATAGCTGGATTGTATGACGCATATAGTTGAATGTCATCAGCATATTTATGGTACTTTGTTTCATATATTTTGAATATGCGCTGCATTGGTGTGGTGTATAGAGTGAAGATAACTGGCCCAAGGACCGAGCCCTGGGGCACACCACTCTGTAGTGGAGTATACTCGGATGTTATTGAGTCAATCTGGACACGATAGCTGCAGTCTCCCAAGTACGTCCGGAACCATGATAATGCCGTTTCGCGCACATCGTACTCGTCACGCAGTAGTGGCAGCAACTGTTTATGATCAATCGTGTCAAATGCGGCTGATACATGACAAACAACATTGCACGATTTTTGTCAAGCGCACCAGCAATATCATGCTGGACACGCAATAGGGCAGTCTCTGTACTGTGAAGCCTCTGCTATGTTGATTGGTATTCTTCAGGCAGCCCGTTCACAGTGAGATGATCAATCAGACGACGAACTGCAACTTTCTCTAGGACTTTGCCGATGAATGCTATGTTGGAGACCGGGTTTGTAGTTCTTCAGCAGGTTTCTGTCGAGAGTGTCGGTTTTTAGAAGTGATTTTACAATTGTTGTTCTCTAAGTGATCGGAAATAGTCCTTGCTTAAAGCTGTTGTTCACTATTGCCACGATATAGGGAATGTGGATACGTAGTGTTTTCTTCAGAAGATCATTGGGGCAGGAATCCAGACTGCATGTCTTTGAGGGGCATAGTCTGATGATGTTCTTTATTTCATATTCACTGGTAGGTAGCAGTCGATTGAGTTCATTTGACACACGTTGGCTATTCTTCGTCATTGATCAAGCTTTTCGTGGATATGCATTCTTATCTATTGTGGTTTCTCAGCAAAGTAGGTAGCGAAGTCATTGCACTGTGTTTAAGTGTTTAAGTGTTAGCAGATTGTGGAAGATATACCCGGTGGCTTCAGCAGGGTATTAACTACACGAAAACATGTTCGCTGGTCAAGTGATGACAATACTGACTCATAGTGAACACGCTTAGCTCGCTTGATCATATTGTTGACCGCTGTTCGGTGCTAAAAAAAAATCTGGCGATGCACCTCGAGCTTTGTTGTTCTCCATCTCTTCTCGTTTGCACGTCTCAATGCCCTGGCTTGATGAATGTTGTCATTATACCAAGGCTCCTTGCGTCGGCAAGCTTTCATTCTCGACGTGACGGGGGCAAGCAAGTTAAACGACCGCATGCTCATGCTGGTCAACCATTGTATTCACATCTAGTTCAGTATCCACCGATGCAAGTTGCAAAGAAACATCAGTATCAAGGCGAATCAGATCAAGTCCGCGAAAATCACGCAGTTGCTTTACGACACGAGCAGACACTGGTTTAGTAGACGATAGAAGGAAAACGACACTATAATGATCCGATATGCTGCTGGGGTACGCTGTAGTTGACGACACTATTGAACTGGATGAACGTGTTATCACTAAGTCCAACATGTGTTCCCTCATATGCGTGGATTCAGTGACATGTTCTTTTAAGTTGTTTTCTGCTAAAATGTCATTCAACACCTTTACACCAGGCGCACTATTCAGTTCGCAGTGGAGATTGAAGTCCCCAACAATTCGAATGTCTTGTCGTGTAACTACTATTTCATTTATGTATGCTTCGAAATCACCAAGGAACGGCTGGATAGAAGTGGTCGGTGGGCGATCAATGCTAACAAAGCGTACAGGTATCGATGTTTTTGTTGATTTAACATCTAAATGTTCAAATGTGTCATATCGTTTGGTTGAAGACTTACGGAATTTGTATGCCGACTTGTACAACAGTCCGACACCACCTCCAAGCTTTGATGAACGTCATTCCCCAATGTAGCTGTAGCATGGCGGGGTTAATTCGTTGAGAACGGCACTTTTGTTTGGTTTGCACCATGTTTCGGTCAAAAACATTAAATCGGCTTTATGATCAAGCATATGTTCTTTACCTGTTATGGGCTTGTTGCAGATCGCGCGTTGAGCAGCACACAAGTCACATCACTGGTGATGATAGATTTCACACCGCTGTTGTTGAACATTGCCTGGTTAACACGTATCAGATTAATACCAGTGTTGTGGCGTTGTATGCTTGTCCTGACGCCACGAATGTCAAACACATCATCGTTTTCAGTTGTTGTTGTTGTTGTTGCTGCTGATACCGCCATCACTGGTGTTGTTGTTGCTGCTGCCACTGCTAAAGCTGCAACATGCGATGTTTCGTCATCACAGTGCAACTAGTCCTTGTGGGGGGCACCAAGGTTGCGTCTGAATGTAGACAATATCACTGCAATCGGTCGACGCAGATACATTCCACCACACTGGCCCATTCTTGTAGGCTGCAAAAAATGCCATTGATAGTCAATGCTTGCCACAATGGTCTGCTGACTGGTTTTCCCACTACACTGCCAGCCAGCTGGTGGAGGGCCTTAGCTGAATAGTGAAAGGCAGACGTCATGGTTGACAAATTATTGTATTTATTGGTAAAACATAATAATGTTAAGTTGTTTGTTAATTTCTAATTTATGTGTTACGTGAAAAGGTGCCATTGTTGTTGTTGTTTCTTCCGATAGCTACAGTCCACCATGTTCCTGTAGCTGGTCAAGCTGGATAAACCCTTTAGATGTTCAAGAGAATGGATCCATCTCGAATTTTACATCTCGCCGTGCCACATTCTCGCTTGTTTCGACATTTCACCTTCAAACCTTATATGTTATTATATTCACAGCTTTATATGATGGCGTGGAAGTGCTGTCCACGTGGAACTACAGATTACAACCGAAGCAGACTCATAATGATTTTGGAGGTGCACTATTTTATCAACTTGCACTTGCAGGCTCCCAAAAAACATATCTTGAGACATCATTCTGCACCCCCCCCCCATTTAAACCTCAAACGGAACTGGTTTCCCATAAGGAAAACTATTTTACCTTAGCGGGGTGGTGCGTATGCACCCATCACATCTTCATACTTATAGGCCTTTTGGCAGCCTACGCTCAACACTGTGTATGGATTGCCACGCCACATTATACTTATTGACTTCACCAGTTTTTTTTATTATTATTTTACAATAATCTAACTCAAGACACAAGTCAAACAACCAGAATTGGCTCATTTGTTCCTTTACAAAATGTCTTTATACAATATTAATTTACCTATACAGTATACCTTTACAGAGTACCTTTTACACAAGATATTCACACAAATTATTCTTTAATATATATAAATACATGATTTGGACGATGGTAATATCAAGCAAAGTACTTAAATTTCACATACATTATTAACCAATGAACATTGGTTACTTTTACTGGCATCCGAATATACGTTCGTTATAATGGCCGTCTGGTAAAATTTAACAACGTGATAAAATGGCCGCTCAAACTAAAATCTTACCACTACAATATGGATGAACTCTTTGAAGCATCGGAGACTAAGACTGTGACTAACATTGTTGTGTGCTCTGTGATGGCAAACTTATATTATGATTTAGTAACACTGTGATAGTAATGTTATGATTAACCAATATGTACATCACTAAACTTAATCAGCTTTAAATGTACAAATATGTTTGATTTAAAGTGTGAATTTTTACGACATTAATTTATATTTGTGGACAAATAAAGGTTATTGTATTGTACTATTGTCCACGTTAAATTATTATACTATTGTTTATTATTTTTAATGTATACAACAGGGATAGCACAGTACAGTATATAAACTAATATGCATAATTATTTTTTGCAAGAAACAAATTATTACTAAAAACAAAATAATATATTATTGTACCATGTATGTATCCTCTGGTAGACAATATTAAAATGCAGCAAAACAATCACTATAATAAATACTACCAGCTGCAGTCAACATTAAATTTAACGTAACATTATTTAATTAATTAATTTAATGAAACATTGTTAATTTTATTCACTTTTTACAATAATTATTAATAAAATATGAATTATGATCTATCACCACGTCTGAAGTCAACCACAAACTGACGTTTCCGGTGGAACTAATGAATACACGCAAAAACGAGTGAATTTCTTGTACATTTTGATAGATAAAAGACAGCAAATTTAACTTTTTAATCACGTGATGATTATGTATGTGTAGAATAGGTGTTGGGGATATAAGAAAACTGCAAAAGTACCTCATCCGCATCTGTGTGATCTTGCTGAGCGCAAACTTCACGGCAATTCATCGCTATGTAACAAATTCGGTAGTTTGACGACCAACGCCGAACCAGGATCTCAAGCAGAGCTCGATCGGCGTCGAATTCGAACAGTGCAAGACAACAGCCGACGACGTAGGCATCCTGGTGGTTCGTGATCCGGTCTACAAAGACAAATATGCCGATCCGGTGCAGCTCCCAGCCATCCCGCTCACCCTGCCCATGTTAACCGCATAGTCCGAACGCGGCTTCTCCGTGCTTTTGCGAGGCAAGAATAAGTTGCATAGCCGTCTCATCTAGAATGCTCACAGAACTGAAAGTGTCGACCAATGGCCCTGAGAGTCTATTGGAGGTACAGGCGCTCACCATTGCGGAGAAATGGGCAGTTCAAAGGAAACGGTGTGAAGTCGCAAAACGCGTTGAAGCGACGCGCCCGTCGCAGGTTTTGGGGGCAAGCGAAGGCTTCTGAACTTAGAGACTACGAGCGGTTTTTACTTGAATATGTGTGTAGCACTGGCTGTCGGCCCGGCAGCATCGCCTGTCATCATACCGTCAGATATAATGTAAATATGTGAGCATCAACGAAATAACAATGTTGAATAAATAAATCCGTGTCAACTTGGATTGACATGTCACTGTCATTGTGTGCGGTAATGCGCCTGATAATATACAAAACACATGTTGTTCATCAATGCATGTACCTCGGTTTCACGGCTGCACGCGTGTAAAGTGCTGGACTGATTCGTATTCTGCGGGCACACTGCACTAACAAAGACTACTTGCCAGGGGACCTGTTCACTAAGAAAACATATTCAAATCGATCCCTTTTTGAATCTAAGAAGCTTTTCCAAAATGTTACAACTGGTCGCAGTATCACCGAGATCACTACTTCCATGACTCACCGGCGAAAATGTCATGGCGGTGCGTCGTCGTGTTGATCTAGGATAAGGAGCGAAATCTACTTTTTGGATCAAAACAAAACCAATCCCAGATCGTCTTCAACCGGTGACTCTGGACGGTTAGGTTTCCTGAAGAATAAGGATTTGTACTTGCGGGGCAGTAGAAAGCATTGTGTTGATTTAATTTATTTAGCTGCTCTGGCGTAGTCTGCATGTAGGAAGGGTTACAGGTGTTAGTACCCGAAAACATACACGCATGGAATTCATACTATATGTTATTATACAGTCAATACGTAGCAACATATTGTCTGTGTTGGGTCATAATCCCCACCGTAACGTAATCCAGGCCAGTAGGCTCGTGGGAGAGGGGGTGCGATATTCCGCTTGTGGGAAGTCGTTCCGCTTCGATTGTAAGTAATGTTGTTTGAATAATAACTGTTGCAATAATTGTTTTTGAAATACGTCTGACGTTACTACCCATTGACCGAGAAAATCTACAACACTACTCTCCCGTCTACCGAGAAAATCTCTGTCAATACCCCTCTAACGGAAAAATTCCAAAAATACTACCCCCGTCGTAGTACCTAGTACTGGAACGATAAAAACATTTGAAGGAAGACACACGATGCACCTGGAAACGTTCTTGGAGAGGCTGCGTATTTGCATTGTTAACGTGACTGTTATCAAGCATTAAAGTAGTCATTGGTCTAATTGTTGAATATTACTCACGGAATGCCTTGTTAGAAGACAGTGGTGAAAGTAATATTTACAAAATGTTAGAAAACGCAGAGCATCATAAACACCATAACGCATTCACAGATACTCGTTGTGATGACGGTCAAAGAGAATGTAAAGTTTACATCAATCGATAGGTCGTAGACGTGTTACTGTAGAACTGTTAAATAATATTCGCATTGCTATGCTGTTGACACGAGGGTAGATATAAGCATTATTGTGTCTGCGTCTACTTCATGATGTCAGATCTATGACGCAAGAGCGGTTTTCCCGACGTTTTTTGCCGCGCACGCGTGGTTCCTGCAATTGACGTATCCGTCACGTGACCTGTTCCCTAGCAACACTTCCGTCAAGCCATCAGAAAACACGTGGTTGGGACAGACATTTACTCGTATATTTTGTTGAAATTCTGGTCACAAAATCGTTTGTTCATGACAAAAACATCAGGCAAACTTTATGTGAATGTGTCACTGATCGGCGAGGACTCCTTAATTAGATGGCTCAGGTCTATTAGAGTGCAATTTTAGTTACGTAAACGCTTGTGAATGCGGGCGGCAACCGTGTTCAACGCAACAAATGAAAAATGAAAATGTAATGATTTTTTTAACATTTTGTGGGACACATTTTCTAGCTCCTTCCCCAGACTAGGGGTGAGCAGAGCAATCCTGAAGAGGGCTGCTCAGACACAGCTACGATCATCGACTACACTTCTGTCACAGTCAGGTATAGAACGACTATCGGTAACTGCCGCCTTTGTGCCAATTGGTAACTAGAAGCTCCCAGATCCAAAATCCTGCTTTCATTGCCACTACTTGGTCGCCAAAAGGCTTGCGTCGAGGTGACCAATTCCATGGAAGGGCCTGTGAATGATTTCTTTTTGAGTGGAAAGTCAAATGCACAATAGACTCCACACTGTCTTAACAACACCACTACCTGGGTACAATGGCCATGTGGACGATTATGGGCAACACTGTGCTGCAGCCCTACATCCGCTTTCAGAGCCGTCGAGAGAAAGGGTCCTCTACTGGTCGCAAGGCAGCGATTGCTAGTTACCGTAGCTGGGGCATGGGTTGGTGACAGTGGCAGACCGTATCCACACGACATCTCTGGGGCTCCATGCTGCTCAGAGATCCCCCATCTAATTAGCCTGGTGCCTCACGGTAACCAGTATCTGCCGGTTACGTCGATGAGGTTACAATGGAAGTCTTGTTTTAAGACAGAGGTTACTGTACTGGCAGACAAGACTTACGCACTCGGCTTGTCGTTTCGCCGAAGCTAGCCAGCGGTGGAAGTTGAAAGCAAGAGGATACAAGCACGACTACCCGCTGCCACACTTGACGTTCACCAATTCATCTTTTAAAGGGCACATTTTCACGTAACACACCAAATAGAGATTAACAAACAAATTAACATTATTATAACGTATGTTACCAATAAATACAATAATATATGTTTTACAGCATATCTTACTTTTATACATATATATATATACATTATGTTGCATATATCAGTATGTATTTATGTTTGCATGCGTCCGTGCGTGCGTGCGTGCGTGCGAGTGATTGGGTATGTAGGTATAGATATGCATATATGTAATTATAGTAATAATAGGTCTAATTTATACTTCATCTAATTTTATTTATTTCTAGTCTTTAATTAATAGTTTTAATATAATTAACTTAATTTGTTCTACATTTTATCTAAAGTTTCTTTTTTGCAGTTGTTATTTGTATACATTGAATCGCTTGATTTTTTACCAACAAATACAACAATCTATACACCTTCCATCTACGATGTATGCGGCGAATTTTGGGGATCTCTTGGAGAGACCAAGTATCCAACACCAAGGTCCTTGCTCGTGCTGGCCTCCCCACCGTGTACACGCTGCTCAGACAAAGCAGGTTACGCTGGCTTGGTCATGTACGAAGGATGCAAGATGGCCGCATCCCCAGATACATTCTCTACAGCGATCTGTCTCCCGGCAGGAGGACTGTTGGACGGATGATTGTATGCGTGACATGAAGGCAATAAATATCATCTTTCAGTCCTGGGAGGAGATGGCCGCTAATCGCACCAGTTCGAGAGGTGTTCTACTGAACCAGCTCAGGGCAAGGGAAGAACAGCTGCGGAGCCTAGCTGAAGACAGGACAGTTCGTCCAAGGGAGCGCCAACCCCCTAGCCACCCAGAGACGACCTACATATGTGACCACTGCGGAAGGGACTGCCACACCCGCATCGGTCTCATCAGCCACAGCCGACGCTGTCCCAGATGCAACAACACCAACTAGGGCGCATCATCCATGATCAACTCCTGGCCGACGGAGGCCTACTACAATAATCCTCCAAACAATATTTCATACACAGTTTTTCATGATCATTAATACTATTTCGATATTATAATAAAGTACTTTGATATAGCTATTTTAATCCACCTAACAAAAACTCAACCATAAAGTGGCGCCACCTACCGGAGTTTATGTGGGAACTAACGATTACACGCAAAAACGAATGAATATCTTGTAAATTTTGATAAATAAAAGACAGTACATTTAAATGCTCTCAACACACACACACACACACACACACACACACACACACACACACACACACACACTCTCTCTCTCTCTCTTTCTAGATAGGTCATATTTTTTCGAGGTGCGGACCTAAACTGAAAAATACCCAAGGAACATTAAACTGGAAATATGTGTACTAAAATCAGATTCAGCGTTCAGAGAGAAATTCAACGTAGCAGTTCAAAACATATTTAATGTTCTGAAAATGACATTACAGATTTAATCACACAGGCTGCAGAAGAAACTATTACTAGGTAGTGCAGAAAAGCAAACAAAAAATTGATGAATGACGCTATGCTAACTTTGATTGACGAAAGGAGGAAAATTAAGCAAAACCGTCTTGAAAAAATAGATGTCAGCGGAAGAATCCCAACTGATTTATCAAGATCCATTTCTGTAGCAATACCAAAGAAACCAGGCGCGATTGAATGTGAACTACACCATTAAATTAGTCTGGGAAGTCATCTCACAAAGATGTTGCTTAAAATTATTATGGCCAGGACGAGAAACAAAACTATCCAGGAAACTGCCGAAGAACAATGTGGATTTGTAGAAGGTAAAGGTGCAAGTAATGCAATATACATTCTACGAACACTGTTTGAGAGAGCATTGGAAGTTCAGAAAGATATGTAGGTATGTTTTATTGATTACGCAAACACATTTGACAGAATGAAGAAATAATATAAATACAGGAGAGTTTGAACAATGATGGGAAAGATCAGAGAGTTGTGAGAAATTATGGGAACAAACAGCAGCAATACGAACAGCAAATGACGTCAATAAATTAATTTCAATAAAACATCGTGTAACACAATGGTGTGTCACATAACCCGATATATTTTTATACAGTGAGATCATCTGAAACATTGCAAGATATGCCAGGTATTAAAGTAGGGGGATATAAACATGAATCATTTACGATATGTAGACGACACGGTACTGCATGATGTGAATGAAATATATCTACAAGAGATGCTACATACAGTAATAGGGGAAAGTGAGACAAAAATGTATGCTTATGAAAAAAAGAAAACAGAAATCATGGTCATCTCAAAGAAAATATACACTCTAACATGCAACATATTAGCATATGGCACTGTTTTGAAGCTAGTCCGAACGTTTGACTATCTCGGATCACAGATAACATCCGAAGGTCGATGCAATGAGATCAAGAGACGAATTGCACAGTCCAAACCAGCTTTTCACGACACGAAAAACATTAAAAAAAAATATATATATCATTTGAAATAAGAAAACATGTACTGCAGTGCTACATAAAGATAGTATTACTATACAGATGTGAAACCTGGACAATAACCAAAAGTTCACAAAAACATAGAAGCCACTGAAGTGTGGTTCTTAAGAAGAATGATGAGAGTGCCATGGACTGCAAAGTAAAGCATTGAAGTAATCCTTAGGACAGCCAAATCAAAAAGAAACATCATAAACACAATTAGTACACAACAAGCACGATTTATAGGCCATAGTGTGAGGAAAAGGGGTAGAACATATAATAACAACAACAAAGATACAGAGCCCGCCAGAGAATAAACATAATAGATAGTCTGTAAACATGATGCGGAAGGAGCACAACAGAACTGCTACAAACGACCGTGCGGATTGGAGGGCCATGATTGCCAACGCCTGTGACAGATATGGCACATATATACCGACCCTTGTAGATGATGCTATCCAGATGGTCCGTACATTCTCGGAAAGCGTCATTATCGTCATCAGCAATCTGTGGTAACATATGATCTGCTCCGTAAGTAAACATATAGAAAGTGATTGATATAATTTGTATTGATGAACATTTAGAGACACCAACAAATATGACAGGTGTACAATATGTTTCAATAAACAGCTATTCACAAACAACCATTATTCATCAATTCCAAGTTACAAGGTTAAATGCAGGTCGTAAGGAAATACACATGCTTCAAGTTTTGGAACTTATTTATTCCTACCTGGTAATCGCCAGAACCGCGATGCTTCTCTCGTCCTGCAGTGCAGCGGAATGTATGTGTACTTGTATGAAACATGGACCATATGCATCTAGAATGTTGATATTATATTCAGATTATTAATCGAGAGAGCCAAATGGTTCCTCAATTATAAATTGGTCCCACTGGATTCCTTGGCCCTGACCTCAATATGTAGGTTTAATTTAATATGTGTGAGCAAGGCATTCTTCTTTTGCCTGCGAACAGAACATTCATGAACACAAACGCCTTGTGATACTGATGAAATATTCGTAAATTAAAATAAATTAGTTTTTAGATAATTAATATGTTCTGTATGAATACAAGAAACAGGAATATTTAAACGTTTAAGGGAACTCATAATCATAGTTAGATATACGTTAGATAGGTCAATAATAAATGAAGGAAGACAAATAGTGGCCCTAAAGTCGAACCGCGTGGTATGCCGTACGTCAATGTTGTGTATTACACATACAAAACAATTGGTATTATTGTTAGCTTCAGTTTATCGTATAAAACAGGAAAGTACGTGCTTTCTAATGCTATCAGAATAACGTTTTAATAGTAAACCTACCACTTTGGGTCTATAGAGCCAAAGCCTTCAAATACATTAATAAATACACAGGTTAAAGGTGTTGTTATCAATTCAAATTTGTTGGTATTCTGCTATAAAGCAGGACTGTTTCAGAAAGTGATTTAATATTTCATACAGGGCAAACATATATATGTATTTTATTTATGGATTTTTTTCTGTCATAATAGGTTTGTTGTGTATGTGTATAATATATATATATATATATATATATATATGTATGTGTGTGTGTGTGTGTGTATGTGTGTGTGTGTGTGTGTGTGTGTGTGTGTGTGTGTGTGTGTGTGTGTGTGTGTGTGTGTGTGTGTGTGTGTGTGTGTGTGTGTGTGTGTGTGTGTGTGTGTGTGTGTCTGTGTGTGTGTGTGTGCGTGCGTGCGTGTGTGTGTGTGTGTGTGTGTGTGTGTGTGTGTGTGTGTGTGTGTGTGTGTGTGTGTGTGTGTGTGTGTGTGTGTGTGTGTGTGTGTGTGTGTGTGTGTGTGTGTGAGTGTGTGTGTGTGTGTGTGCGTGTGTGTGTAATATAACTTTCAGTTATTATCTTCATCTATGAATACAATAATAATACAATAGACATATTGAAGATATGAGGGGAAAACACGGGACATCTTGATATCGCTATTGGAACATTTCCAATGCGTGTGCTACCACGCGAAACAACGCATAGATAATATAATATGCAACTCGACAAAAATGCCAACATCGTAACAAAACGTAACTCGAAATACGGGCTTCATGCTTGAAGTGGTTGAAAGTGAGAAATTACTCGGGTTTCAAGTAGACTACTTCCTTACTTAGAACGCACATGTGCGAAACATGCGTATCACGAGTCCCGGAATCCTAGCGATTCTCTGTAGAATAAAACACTCTGATTGTTTGTTCACCATAAACACCCTTCACGTGGAAACTCGAGGGCCAACACAGTTGATCATTATAACACGCTGCTATTTACCTTGCCTGGTTTCGTAGACCGCCTCCATTTTCTAGATTTGATAACAAAATACAACTCTAGTGTTACTCGACGCCAATACCGAAGCTATGCATCTCAAGGTATGTACAATGTAGTTGATAATCACGATATCGAGTTAGTAACGTATTTTGAAGCGTGTCTTGTAACATAAAACAAGTGTCACATATAGGTAGTGCCTCCATGATTGGATTTTATCGCTCGTATAATTTCGATTTCATTTTGTGAAAAGACAAAACTGCATTGTTTCCACTACTTTGTCCAATACATTAGCATGTTTTTGCAACTGGCGAATGGAGTTGTGGTAAAATCACCAGACAAACCTTACAAATTACCTACTTCACTTAAATGTCTAGGCCAATTTGACGTCTTGCTATCCTCCTGCATGTAACACCCCTTCAGTTCGTCTGCTGTTAAAACGGAAGTCCAGTGTCCTGCCTAACTTGGTCACTCAACCTCTTCTGCAGCCTTCCTCCTTTTCTGAGATATTTATAGGCTTACTTGAAGGCTATTTTTATGATGTTTTCGTTTGACATACGGCAAACATGTCCAAACATCTGGATTCGTTTATGTCTAATGAC
Source organism: Escarpia spicata (assembly GCA_963995525.1). Lineage (NCBI taxonomy): Eukaryota > Metazoa > Annelida > Polychaeta > Sabellida > Siboglinidae > Escarpia > Escarpia spicata. Next base: position 19,217,979 of record OZ023213.1, read on the forward strand.
ATATGAGATGAATTCAGGGGTGAGTGTTTCCTCTCTGACTGGATTATTTTGAAGCCTGTCTGACCTAGTGACACCCGTCGTAGCCCACGGACATCGCTACTCAAACACTACAAGTGACTGTATCCCTTGCGATCGTAGTGTCCAGGTTTCTGCCAGATAGATGAATATACTCAGCAAAAGGGCTCCTATATAGTATGTTTTTCCGTCTTATTGAGATGCCTCTGTTTGAAAATATGTCATCATTGTGTGTACAAAATGCTGCTGACGCTACGGCTATTCGTTCTGTCAACGTCTCTTTCTATATAATGTACTTTGCTGTCTATGAATCACAACTCTCTCACAGTTTCGAGTTCTTCATTTTCCAGGAAGACATGTTTGTCTGATAAGGTGATTATGTTGCATTTGGGGACGTTTATTTTATAAATAAGAAATGGCAATTCTGGCCCGTGAACACATTCCAATAATTCTCACAATTTGAGTCTGTAGGTGAAGGTACAATATCATTAGGCCGTGTTTCACAAACACGTTACATACAAATGCAGTAGTTTTTAAGTTAATGTCTGCTTTGTGAATTTAACAGGTATTATATACCAAAGTCTATTCACCGTGACCACTGAATATGCTTCATTAAATCAGCATCGGATATCATTTAAGAAATATACACATAAACCATTCCTTCCGTTATTGTTATATAACTTTGTCACTGTATCAGTGTGTTGCAGCTTTCAGGTGGTAGCCGGAGCGTTGTTCTGCTTTTGATGGTGGCGATGTTCTGCTCCTTATGTCCACAAACGGCTGGCAACAAACAATTGTGGTACTATTTTAAGTGCCTCGATGTGTGTAAGAAGGAAAACAACAAGTGTGTCAGTGACTGTGAAGTGAACAACACTTGTGAGGCTTCTCGAGATTTCTGCAAGACGTTGTGTTATAGGATGAAGGTCGCGTGCAATAGGAAGTGTTACAAAGAAGAAGTGTTGCTGTACTCCGAAAACCATCCAGACGAATAACAGTACATTGATTGCATGCGAGCTTGGCACATTCCCATCGCATGCTAACAACAAATTCATCAATACGGAGGGCCTGGGATACTGTGGAAACATTCGAAAAATCACGTTTGTTGTTAGGTAAATAATATCTTCTGAACGATCAAAAGAAACCGGAGTTTATCTGCATTGAAGGAAGTTAGTGATACGTTATAATAAGTCATTAATATATTAACTATTATAAATAGGGGTCCTAAAACAGAACGTTGTTGTTTGCCACACGTCATTGTGATGTATTTGGTAACTTTGTTTTCATGCGAAACAAGCTTTATTCTACACTTCCTGTTACCCTTTTAAAATGATAGATATTAGCAGATTACCCCTTCTAATAATACAATTATTAATCGTTATCTAAGGTCAAAGGGTTCAGTTACGTTAATAAATACCTTTCCATAACAATGGCTTTGTAGTAAATTCCACTTTTCTGTGAAACAATGTTAGCATTCTGTAATCGAGTGGGACTACATTGCCATCACAGCAGCTAAGACAACATGGAAGTTGCATTCCGAAGTCCTGATTCAAACTGTGCGCCACGTTGCACTTAAACAAAACTGAAACATTTGTTCCTTTCTTCCAACAAGTCTGTTTTTATTGTAAGTTAGCATTATCCTTACCAAGAGGAACGTTCACAAGTTCCCGTCATTAAAGGACAACATCCTTGTTTAGTAAATAGCATCAATCATATAAAAATTTTAATAAATATATCATCAAACTACCAAAAAAAAAATTTCGGTTTGCTAATACTATGTAGCACATAAGATAAACCATCGTAAAAAACTACAAACCATTTTTTGCAAGCAGTTTCATGGCATATTTGTATTATAAGAACAAATGTTTAATATGACATCTGTACGTTGTATTGTATATATGCCAGTAATCAAAATGCTACATATTATTAAAAATAATATCCAACTAGATATATACAATTCAATTTGTTTGGAAAATACATTGATAGTGTACTTTGAAAAATCACTGATACTAAAACAATGATTTAGTACAATGGTAAATAAGTACACACAAGACACAAATCAATATGCCATAAAGATACGTTTTGTATAGTGTAGTAGCCAATACTCAGGACTGCTCTAAGCGCTTTACACTTTACTCCCTGGCAGACCTATTCAATCGAACACCACCTCAACTTATCTGGGAAGAATCCAGCCACACTGCAATTGATGCGCAAAGGTTCTTCGTACACAAATGTCAACCACTGTATATAGCCAGGCACTGATTCACGCAACTGAATGCATTGTAACAAGGTAGAGTGAACGACACAGCAGCACAGGTTTCGAACCCGGGTTCTCTTGGTCGACTGTTCAATGCTCTACCCACAGTGCCACTGTCCTCCATGTATCCCGTGTTGCAACACAAACGTTTCTTCCACTTAGTCCAGATGTCGTAATAAACGGTGATGTCATAATAAACATTGCAGTGCTGGTGTCATGTAGCTTGGCTAACGGGCATTTAAAACAAAACAGATGCGGGACAAGTTATATTAGTTCAATTCGTATAGAAAAATCTAACTGGTACTTGTGTAAAATAAATTATGTATAGTTTAGGAGAAACCGGATAGTAGACATGTCGTGTTTTTGTGTGGATTTCTGATTCATAGAATACATAAACCCTCAAGTATAATGTAAATTAAGCAGCTGTCAACGCACGGTTCAATAGTCTTGTTGTTGTTTAAGTTGATCATATTTGTTTGCACTCCTTCCACGTTATACATCACACAATATCAACAGTTTTAAGTTTACTGATGTTATGCGTAGATAATAACGTTGTTATTTATGACGAAATAGAAAAAGATGGCTTTGCAATGGTATCGAGTTTGTTATTGTAGGATTATTAATAATATGGTGAATCCGGACGTACAAAATGTGTTTAGCGGGTATTGCTTATATTTGCTATAATTGGGTACCTGTCGAATAGCTAATAACGTATTTATATAAACTTCATCGTTTTAGTCAGAATACTTCATGTCTAGCTTGACAGGGAATACATGGTCAAATATATTTAATTACGTTTCTGACTTAACCATAACATAATTTTAACATAACATGTTCTTAACAGTCCCACCAGCATATCTGGAATAGCTGGTAAGAATTATTTGTTTTGACGGGAAATGGTTGGTTTACTAGCATTGAAACAACACTACTAACATTTTTGATATAAGTCTTGGCACAACAGTTACAAAAACGTATGTGTTTCGCCTGGCGTCGCCTTTCGTGTTGATCCATTTATTCTTGAAGAGTTATTATAATTCTATGAAGTAATCGTGTAATTAACATATGATTGACCATTTAACGATACCAATATGCACCTCTAGAATAACAACATGTATTGTTCAAATGTATCATCATCATCCATAATTTTTTGTCGTTGGCTAGAATTTCGGTTTGTGATGTTACTTTGTATAGCATTTCCCGTTGTTTATATCCTTATTTTCCTATTCGAACCCGTCGCGCGCTGGTGTCTTTAACAAATATAGTCTCCTTTACATTCTCTACGTACCACTTGTTGTCATTCTTTACAGCAACCGACATAACCTTTTCTGCAATTGTATCTTTCACACATGAACAGTAGCAGAATGATCAATAGTGTCGCTGTATGTGACACCGGTGGTGGTTATGTCGTTAGTGGTGACTGTACTGTTAGTTGTGGCTGTGTCAGCAGTAGCACTATGAACCATGGACATTATGATGGGTGTTGTTGTCCTGCTCGGACATATATGCTGGGACGTATTTAGTGTAACAACATACATAAAAGCAAGATATGTTTCGCATGTACATTTGGTCTCAATTTGGGACCATAGCGTGAGCGGTCATTAAACTGTCAAATAGTGATGCAAGCACCACACTTGGCATGGCTACTCACAAGGGACCTTACTTAGACTTAAACTTAGAAGCTCCCGCGACGTCCGACGCATGAGGCAGTCAACGCTCTCCAATTGGATCGGTCAGCAGTCAGCATTTTGACGTCACTCCAACTCCAGTCTACTCGCTGAAGATCTCGTTGGACGGTCTGGTGCCAGTTCATTTTGGGCCGGCCTCTCCTCCTTCTTCCTTCTAGAGTCCACCATAACATTTCGTTGGCGAATATTGTGGGGGTGAAACATGACCCAGCCAGTTCATGCGCCGCTTGCAGATCGTACTGGTCACTGGAGTTTGCTTTGACCGTTCTCTGACTTCCTCGTTAGTAATGAAGTCGCTCCGTTTGATGCCCAAGATCTTCGTAATGCATCTTGAGTCGAAGGCGCATGCTTATTCTCCTGGCTTGATTTTAGATACCAAGTTTCGCAGTCATAGAGTACGGTGGACAAGACGTTGGAATTGTAGAAGCGCAGCTTTGTCTTGAGTGTCAACTTTACTTATTCTGCAGTTGATATCATGGTCCATTGCACCCTGGTTGTTGATGGAACTTCCCATATATGTAAAGTCTTCAACAATTTCAACTTTGTTCTGACCAATAAGGACGTCAGAAGGTGTTTCATGTTCATCCGACAGTATGTTCTTGTGCTCCTTGCTGTTGATTGACAGACCTAGTCCTCCTGCAACTTCACCAGTGGCATACACTATATCCTGGACACCCTGGGCACTGTTGGACAACGTTGCACAATCATCAGCGAAGTCAAGATCAGACAGTTTGCTTCCTCCATACCAGTCGATGCCCTGGTCTTTCGTCGATTTCTTCAGGACCCAGTCAATAGCCACAGCGAAGAACATTGGAGAGAGAATGCAGCCTTGACGGACGCCGGTAAGCACCGGGAACCAGACGCTGAAACCATCATGTGTCGGTATATAGCAGCGGGAATTGACATAGATGTGTTCAATTGCTCTGACTATCATTTCCTTGATTCCGTATAATATGAGTATTCTCCACAAGGAGGGTCTGTCGAATGCCTTTTTGAAATTGATGAAACTAACTGAAAGGGGCACCTGGAACTCTTGGCACTTCTCAATGATGCGTCGGAGTGTGAAAATCTGCTCTGTGCAAGACCGCTTTGGTCTGAAGCCCGCCTGCTCCTCGCGCAGCTCACTGTCGACTACAACTGTCATCTGGTTCTAGATCATCTGGCAGTAGCCTTTACCAGGAATAGACAACAATGTCACACTCCTGCTCTTGGGGATACAGATAACAGCACCGTTTTTCCAGTCCTCAGGGACAACACCTTGTAGCAAATCTGGCACATCCACTGAACTGTCTCCTCGCCATTGGCACTTAGCATTTCGGCGGTGATGCCGTCCGTGCCTGGCGACATGTTGATTTTCAGCTTCTTAATGGCCTTCCTCAAATCCTCTTCAGTGAAATCATCTGTGTTAACGGGGAGTGTAGCCACGGGGTTTTCAGGCTCGGCAGGGGTAGCCAGTTGGGGCCGGTTGGGTATTTCACAAAAGTGTTCCGTCCACCTTGCCAGCTTCTCCTCTCCACTCGACAGAAGTGTTCCGTCCTTGGTTTTAATTGGGCCAGATCTTGAAGAATTAGTGCCGGTGTACCGGTCTGGAAGGAGTTTCCGGTTTGAGAGTAAGTTCCGGTCCCTTTTTGTGTATTGCGCATGCGATTGTACATGTCAAAAGTTAGCGCCTACTTTCGGCCCGCAGCTGTACGGTCTGGAAGTAAGTTCGGGTCTAAGAGTAAGTTCCGGTACCGTTTTAAGTACATACTATACATGTTTTGTTGTAAACACAAATTCGTCGAGGGTGTGGTTCCTGAGGGTAACAATTTATAAATGACACATATCTCTGTCAATTTGGCATGTATGAAGCACCGTAGGTGGTCAAGTAGGTCAATGGAGTAACGGCCGCTATAGCAAGCGAAACATTAATTACGTAACTCAGTCGCCGCGAGCGTTGAGCAAAGGTCAAAGGTAATCGGTCACCTGAGGTCACGTTGTTCACCGCGATGTAACTCAGTCGCCGCATACTTCTGGCATGGGTTTAAAGTTGATCGGTCAGCTGAGGTACGTTGCTCATCGCGGGTCGTATTTGATGTATTGTGCTTACTTTCAGACCGGAACATCCTTCCAGACCGGTACACCGGTGACTCTCTTCGCAATACGGTACACTGACCTTATGTCATTGCGAGCCTCCTCTGCTTTCCCTGACTGGCTATCCAGCCACTCCCGTTGGGCATTGTGTTTGCCTTCTGTGTCTTTTTCAATAGTCCTAGTAGAAGGCTGTGTTGTCTGATGCACTATTGTGCCGCTTTTGGTGTAGCTGTTTCCTTTCAGTGATGAGCTCCCAGGTACGGCCGCTGATCTATTCTTCCTTCAAGTGTTTCTGGTACCCGAGGATGTCCTCGCCCGCTGTTCTCACTGCCTCCTTCAGCTGGTACCACCAATCCGTCGAACCAGGCATGGCTCTACAAGGGCGTCAAAGTGACTCTGTATTGAGAAGCGGAACCTCTCCTGGACTTCTGGAGTCTTCAGCTTTGCGATGTCAAACTTCTTGGGTAGGTTTGTCTTTT